>RAIA01000005.1:355000-625000 GCA_003664395.1 Leishmania lainsoni
CCACTAGCTGCCCATGAGAAGGAGCGCGCAGCGTTACCCGTCACTGTCGTGAAGCAGGTGGCTGTGATTGGCGGCGGCCCTGCAGGCGCATCTGCCGCAATCACCCTAGCCGATCGCGGCCACCACGTCACGCTGTACGAGGCGAGTCCCGTCCTGGGCGGCCAGTTCAACCTGGCAAAGCTCATCCCTGGCAAAGAGGAGTTTCAGAGCAGCATTGACTACTGGACAAACTCGCTGAGGAAACACAAGAATGTGACGCTGAAGCTGAACACGCGCGCCACTGTAGAGGATGTTGCAGCCGGGGGCTACGACGAGGTGGTGGTGGCAACCGGGTGTGAGCCGCACGCCAAGTCGAACTCGGTCATTCCTGGCATAGAGAAGCACCCCAACGTCTTCTCGTACGTCGAGGCACTCCTGCATCCAGAGAAGGTGGGCCGCCGCGTCGCCGTCGTCGGTGCCGGCGGCATTGGCTTTGACATGGCGGAATTCCTCACCTCGCCACAGAGCACCTCAGCGGAGACGGTCGCCGCGGCGCAGTACACAAAGTTTGAAAAGCAGGAGAACTGCCAGTTCCGTGAGAAATGGGGTATCAAGTCGCCCGCCATTCTGCAGGAAGAAGAGAAAGCTGGCACGGCCACTGGCTCAAGCGGCAACAACAGCCGCTTCTCACAGCTTCCAGGTGGACTCGTGCAGCCTGTGATTCCTCGGCCCTACCGCGAGGTGACCATGTTCCAGCGCACCCGTGGCAAAACCGGTGCCCATCTTGGCCCGACGACCGGGTGGATTCATCGCCTTGAGATTCGCATGAACCGCGTCAAGACAGTGGATGGGGTGACGTACAAAAGCTTCGACGGCGCGAACTTCGTTTACCTTGATGGGGACGGCAAGGAGCAGACGCTGGTGGTAGACTGCGTTGTGCTGTGCACTGGACAAAGCTCAAACAAGGAGTTTGAAAGGTCTGCAACACCAATTCTATCGAAGCTGCACACGATCGGGGGATGCAACTTCACCAAGAAGCTTGATGCGAAGCTGGCTATTCTGCAAGCGCACGGCTTGGCGATTCGTTTGTGAGGCTTGACTTGCTGTCAAAGTGCAGTGTAGATCCAACGGCTCGAGTGTTACGCCTCCTCTTTTTCTTTCTGTGTTGACTTTTGGCTTTCGCCAGCGCTGTACGTAACCGATGCCTCCCCTTACTCAGCGATGTCTGCAAAGGGGTCCACCTCATACACACAGCGAGAGGGAGACGACGAGTTCACGTAGGAGCCGCGCTTTCCTTTTTCGTTGTTTTCGTTTTTGCACTTGTTTTCCCCGTCTGGGCCGCCCCCCTCCCCATTCCCCATTTCAATGGTCACTTGCTGTTGCTGCGGACGATGGGTCTTATGCAGAGCTGCTAGCGGTACACGTACTTCGACTTTCAGAGTTGTGTATAGGCACGTATCCATCCCCGTATGTTGTACCCCCTCCCCTCCTCCTTAGCTGCGCGCATGCGTTCTATTGGCTTAGCACTTAAACACACCTCTTGCCTTTCGCTCATTATTTGCGTTCCGCCCTCTCCTTTGCCCCTTTCCGAGTAGACACACACGGCCGCACAAGTGCACATTCCCGTTTCTCAATGTTCTTCTTTTCCCCCGTCTCCGCACTTTGAATGGACGCCCTTCTTGTTGCTTCCATTTTTCAATGTCATTGCTGTTCTTGGCTTCCGCATGTGTGTGTGTGTGTGTGTGTGTGTGTGTGAAGGGGGTCTGCGCGTTCTTCCCACTCTCCCTACCCCTCTCCTCTCCCCCTTCACATGTCGCAGGACAACCCACACCGCCTAGCCTCTTAGCGTGTGTCGTGGTCGTCACGTGTGTGCATGTGTGCTGCCATTTTCCCTCTTCCTCCTGCCTCTTTCACCATGGCTCCTCTTTCACCATGAATGCTGTTACCCTCGTTTTCCCCTTTGTCCCTTTCGCGCCTCCCTCTCTGTGACTGTTGACGAACTTCCTCGGGAGAGAACAGGGGCGGGTGGCTCTCCTGGCCCTACGCCCCCTTTGGCTGTGTATTTTGCTGTTTTCTTTTGCCCTCCCCCCTTTTCATATCCTCCCAGCCCTGATGAGGTGAGGACACCTCAGTGCGTGGTGTATCAGGGGCGCAGTACCTCCCTCTCCCCCCTCCCCCCCCACCACCACTCACTCTCTGGGTGGGGAAGCCAAGCAACCCCCGCCCCCTCCATCCCCTGCCGCATGCTGAACCACTCCTGGTGTCGGCGGCCGGGTCCTTGGGCGGCGTTGCGTCGGAGCGACCTGCGGCCGCGAACACGCCTGTTCCGCCCATGTGCCAGCGTGATGCGGACGGACTCCACCCGACCCTCGCTGCCCACAGGTGTGTGTGGAGGGGGGGCACCTGCATCCACGCCGAGGGATGCACCTCGTGGCGACCTGCGGAGTGGGCGGGTAGAGTTCGGGGCAGGGGCTGTGCTGAGATGAGTGGGGCGGAGCATTGTGGTAACGCGCGTGTCAAGCACTGCTTTGCACGACACGATGGGCCTGTGACAGGCCGGGGGGGGCGGAGCGCAGTGGGAGGTTATGTGCTGTACAGCCGGGAATGGAGGCACGCTGGCAAAAGAAATGTATCTCCCTGCTATGCCTCCTTCCCTATATCGCCTTGCTCCGCGACGACTCACGACTGTACTCTCTTCGCCTTGGTTTTCCCTTTCCAAGTTTTAGCCTCTGGCGAAACGAGCCACTGCGTGAAGATGAACCGCACATCAAAGAAATGGGGAAAAAGAAGAGAGTAACGGCCCTCGAAACAACGACGTGCCTGTCCCTCTCTCTCACTTTGTGCGTTTGCGCGCTCATCCTTGGGCCCCATGAGGAGGAGAGGAGCCAGCAGCCCGGACAAGGGAAGAGGAACACCATCGCACCCCAGGTGAGCATAGAAGAGCAACGGAGAAGAAAAGGGAGAAGAGTGAGTGTGCCAAACACCGTGCTGCTGCACGCAGGGGTGTCCACTGTGGAGGCATTATCGGTCGGATGGTATGGTCGCGGCAATCTCTCAATAGAGGGGGGGGCATAGCAGGACGGACTTTCATCTTAGGCGCCTCTCTTTTCCTTTTCTTCTGTGGCCTCCCTCCTGTGCGAACATCGGATCTGCGCAGTCTCTCCACTCCGCTTCTTGATACCCGCTGGTATGGTACT
The DNA here is from genome assembly GCA_003664395.1 of Leishmania lainsoni. NCBI lineage: Eukaryota > Euglenozoa > Kinetoplastea > Trypanosomatida > Trypanosomatidae > Leishmania > Leishmania lainsoni. The sequence goes on from RAIA01000005.1 coordinate 358,177, forward strand.
TTGTTTTCTCTGTCTTCTTCCTCTCTTTCGCTTGTCCCCTTGTTGTCTACCATCGTGCTGGATGTGTGCCAGAGCACGCCAGAGACGTGGTCTACACCGTTACTCTGCCCCTCAGCGCCGGTGTTTGCGTGGAAGTATATGAGACGTGCGCCTCGCAAGTCTCCTTCCACGCTCATACTCATTGACGCACGGATTACTCGAACTACGTTTGGGTTGGGCAAGTATGTGGCTGCGCTGCTCACCTCGTCTCTTCTTTCACATACCTCCTCTCTCACCCGCAGCTCCGGCGCGTCGTGTCGCGCCAAGGACTCCACCGAGCCATGGCCGCTCGCGCGGTAGCGAGACCGCTAGTGCTGGTGCCGCTACTTCGAGCTCTCGCTCGCGTTACACTTTCGACGGCAGGTCTCCAGATGATGGTACGCGACGCTACCGCCACCATTGCCGCCCACCATATCGAACCCTCAGGCCAGGCGACCCGCTTCCGCCGCTCCTAACAAACCAGGAGGACTGTGCGTCTTCTGATGGCTACACTTCTCAGCGTCAGGCGTACCGACAGCGTCGCAACGCGGCCGACAACGCAAGAGGCTCTCCGGTGGATGACACAGTCGCCGGCTCGCTTTTTACACCGCTGCCTCGCCCCTATGGTTTCTATGACGGCATTGACGAGCACGCCCGACAGGTACCACGCCCGTCGCGTGAGGCCCGGCTGCAGCAGCTGCGCGAGTCGCTTGAAGAGCACGCTGCCTCCGCTGTCGAGTTCACGGAGGGCGGCGAGGACGACATCGAGCTAAATGGCTTGCCAGCCGATCAGTATCATGGCCACACAGGGTGGACAACAATCCCGAAGGATTCAGCACTCTACAATGCCATGTATGGCGTAGGCGATTTGGAGTCTCGCCAGCGCACAAACTCGTGGAGCGTAGCAATGCGTCATGGCAGGGTGAGGGGCGGCGGTGGCAACGTGAGCAATCTGTTGGGCGACTCGGCAGTTGCATCTGAACTGCGTCCCATCGCACACCAAGACGAGGACACGCAAGGCAGCCAAGAGGTTCTCGACGACCGCCGACGCCGTCGGCAGCACGATGATGGGCTTTTGTCCGTATCTCTGGAGGGAGAGCTGTTGGCTCCAATGCAGGAGAGCGTGGGGCAGCCGCGGAGCACATACGCGATGCGGAAGCTGTTTGTGGACGGTCTCGTGGGATATCAAGGTGTGATAACCAGGGCGGAGGAGGTCATGATGAGCGAGGAGCTGTTGCACCTTCTGCAAGATCGTCGAGCCGCTTACGTCGCCGAAGAGGCGCGCTACTGCGTCAACCTTTATGAAAAAGAGCTTGGCATCCCTGGGAAAGACACCCTCGCGTTTGCACTCTCGAGCTGCGAAACACTGCAGCGGGTGCTGTACCGCTTCTTCTTCTTGGGTCTGATCCCTTCTGTGCCCAACGTGTGCCAGGTCAGCGAGATGGTGGGCACCTTCAGCGGCTATCCTGTGCACCGTCACCCATCGTCGATCGGGTCCTACGTAGGGGTGCTGAACCTGGTCTCCACGAGCGTGCTACACCTTCAGCACAAGGACGCGCCATGGTACCCCCGCCTACATCTCACGCCACGCAGCCTCTTCGTGGTAACCGAGCCGTGTCTGAGCGAGTACGCGATGGGGTACAAACAAACGCATCAGCCCTTCCACGCATTCGAGTACGCGACGCGCGTCTCCAAGGACTACCGAATAGAGGTGCTCTTCGCCACCGTCGAGACAGCGCAGACAAAGACACTCTCCGAGGCAGTGCAGTTGACCGAGTACGCGGAACAGAAGGCGCGAGAAGGGGCGGTGAAGTTGTTGCCCGGGACGTCGCAACCCCTTGCAGAGACACCCATGCCCACCATTGCGACACAGACCGAGTCGGCTACATCTGTTCCTCTCCGCGGGCGTACTGACGAGTGGCTGCAACGACTGCGTGACAACCTGCACACATCCGAGGAAGCGAGAGGTGATGCGCACACGAAGCCGTTGGATGGGCACGCACTGCGACGCCAGCTTCTTGCGGAACACTTGGTGGGTGATCGATCTCGTTTGCAGAACAGTCCTGATGGCATGGGCTGGGGTAGTGGGCCTGGCGTGGACGAGGGCGGCAGCGCAAAGGCGGCGGAGGTGCAGGGGGAAGTCCGACATCCTGAAAAAGATACATCGTTCCCGGCAAAGACGACCTCCGCCGCGCACGGGCGACTGGTGGCGCTGAAGGCCCGCTACTACTTTGCACAGCAGCTGAAGGCATCACAGAAACGTGCAGAGGTGGCAGACGATGGGCCGCGACTTATTCGGGGACACGCACCACGAGACCGGCGACTCGGCATTAAGTAACAGAGACCCTCAACCGTCCACCCACCCACTCCCCGCTCGCCTCCTCTTGTTCCTTCGCAGGTGCAGCCGGATCTCCTCGCAACGAGTGTTTGCGTTTCGCCGTATTCTTCCAAGGACTCCTTCTCCTCTCTCCTTTTCTGTTTGGTGCTCGTCCCTTTCACAGATGCGTAACCACTCTAGCCAGGCGCGCTAATACAAAGTAAACACAACACGGGAAAGAGTCGCGTGCCTGCCAGTCGTTTCAGCCGGGACACACTCCCATAGAGTGCCACACGTACACACAGAGGCGGAGTGCGGAAAGGCGCGGCTGTGGTCTGCACGCGTACCGCTCTCATGAATTGCTGCACGAAAGGCCTCGGTGGTGGGCCGCCGGCCACCTCGTGAGCACGACTGCCTCACCTTGCTCATCTTTGGACACACGCGTCCTTCTTCTTTCACCTGCACTGTCTACTCGCTCCTCCCTCTCTTCTGCTCTCCATTGTGCCTCTCTTGTCCTCCTTCCTCAGAGGCTGCGCTAGTTTGGATGCTGTGCATCGGGGCACGCTGCCAGACTGTCGAGGGGGGATCATCGGCCGAAACCAGAGGAAAAGCACAGGCGACCCTTGAAAAACTCAACGCATCTATCAAAGGCAGCGCAGTATGCTTTCACGAAGGTCAGCGACCGCCTTGTGGCATTCGCGGCACTTCTCCGCAGCAGCTACCACAGTAATGCAGATCAAGGAGGCGCACCCAGGCTGTTTTCTGTCCGTTTCACAGGTTCTCTGTGCTCAGACAGAGACAGAGCGGAATTCAGCCGTAGGTCTCAGCGTCACCCTCCCACCGCTTTGCGCGTGGGGCGCATGCGCTGACACAGGCAGCGCCGATGAGCCCTGTGACCTCCGGCACGGCAGTTATCATGGCCGCGCCGGTGCTGGCAGCTCGAGCCGCTACGGCGATGTCTGGGCCCCCATCGAGTCATACCTGACGCACCTCAGCGGCGACTTCACTAAGACTAACGATAGGGGAGATTCCGGCATGGCACCCCCCGATCTGTCTCCACCTCTGTGTCTTGTTCTGCGCCTCTTTCCAGACTTGACAATAGCGCAGCTCCCAACTCTACACCGGGGGAACAGGAAGGGTAGTCGTGCACCTCTCCGTGCGCGTGGAAGCTTCATTGCGCCGCATGAGTACCCGCTCGAAGCCATATTGGGAACAGAGGAGTTGTGGGGCAGCGGTGCAGACCCTCGGCGGGTGTTTCGCAGCGCTCTTGAGTGCCTGCAGGAGCTGGGCCGACGACTTCTCCCGCAGCTTCCACTCGTGCTACAGCTGCCAACGCGACTGCTTGTGTCACAGCAGTTTCTGCATGATCTCGCGACGCTGCTTATCTGCGACGGTTGGCGCAGTGTATCCTTTGAGTTGCCCTCTACGCACCAGCTGTACTCCTGTAGCGCAGAAGGAAGTAACAGTGGCGTGCCTGCCGCCTCCGCGGCAGACGTTGGGGCCACAGACACCGCGTGGTGCCGACTACCTCTGCTCTGCACGCCATGGGCGACTCTGTGCCGTCACCCGGGGCTGGGGCGGACGCTGCGGCAGCTGCGCCGTCATGACGTGGTCCCCTTTCACGTGCTCTACTCATGGGCTGTAGCGGAGATGCAGCTCTTCAACAGGTTAGAGCTGTCCATCGTCGTGGACACAACTGCGCCGATGCCAGGAGAGGAAGCGCTGCACGCGTACCTGCAGAGCCCCAGTAGCGTGGGGCGATCTGCTGAGGAGCTCCACCGCGCGCCGCAGCAGCTCCCACGCGAGTTTTGCAGCTCTACAGGTGCTACCCTTTCGTCGTCTCAGACTGACGACGATACCGACAGCACGCATAGACATGTGCACATGAGTGAGAACCCAATGACAGCACGCAGGTCTGAGGTGGATCTCTTCAACAGGGTGAACGATGCGGTGCGCCGGCGAGGTTGGAGTGGGGCGCGGCGTGAGGTCGACAGGGCCGATCTCGATAATGCCGAGAAAGAGTGGCGACTGCAGAAGCGCCCGTGCACAACTTCGCCGTCCGAGATGGCAACGGCAATGGCGCACACTCCACTAGCGTCTTTAGACAACTCGGGTGGCCTGTCACTCACTCTCGACGCCCCACCAGATCACTTGCGCGCCCTCATCGAGAAGTCGATCGTTGATAGTGACGCATCTGTACGGCCTCCCCTGTCACAGCGGCAGTCTCTCTTGCAGAAAGTAGGGCAGTTCATGCAACGCACAATAGTGGAGTCTCCTGCCACTGCGTCCGACAGCTCTGCCGTCCCTTTATCCAACCCGACTTGCGAGGATCATGAGAACGCATCATTGAAGCAGGAGGCCGAGGAACTGAAGCGGCTGCTGAGGGAAGCTAACGACGCCAGTGACGCGGCTGCAGCCAGTTCTGAAGCTGAGATGATGATAGCGGAGATGCAGTGGTACATGCGTGCCTCCTCACAGGGGTCGCCATGCAACATGGAAAACGGTGCAGCGGAACGTGCATCCTGCGAGCCGTTACCCGGTGATCGAGGAAAGAGCAGTAAGGCGAACAACGCCCAGGACGCCAATCCCGAGACCACGTCCAACGCCTGGTCGACGTTTCCGGGGTACTGGTCGTGTATGCACACCCTTGTACAGGAGGTCACGCATGCAACCTTGTTGTGGACCGCACCGACGTTCAACAAAGAGGCGGTGCACGCATGGACGGCTGCCTTTAACGCATCACAGCTCCCAAGTACAGGCCATAGTGAGGCACCTCCGTCCAGAGACGCACCGCTGCCACTGATTATCCCAATCTACATGCCCGTCCAGTCAGCGATGCATGCAGAGGTGGAGCGACTATTGCGCGAGGGCCGCTGGTTTAAGCAGCCGCCGCTACTGCAGAGCAGGGAGGAGGCCATATCGCTACATACATGGCTACCTGCGTCACTAAACGTGGCCCTTGCTGATGCCTTGTCCAGGATGCCAAGTGACTATCAATCGCATGAGCGACGCCGGCTGCTGCACGATCACCAGCGACTTCGTAGGGAGGGGGCACGGGCTGCGCGTCGTGTTGGCAGTGTGATCGAGCCTGCAGCGATATCACCGACCTCCTCTGCGCCCTCCGGTGACGAGGACGAGCTGTATCCGATGCGCATTCGCATTCATCAAGAAGTGCGTCCCTTGTACCTCCTGACTCCTGCGCAGGTCGAGAGACGCGAGTCTCAGGAGTTTAAGGAGGCTGCCGCGGCATGTGCGCCTTCGGGAGAAGGAGAGGCACAGCTCAGTACATGCGTCTCTGAAGCAAACAGCGCCTTTGCGCAAGCCGTGGAAGAGTACTATCGTGTTACCTCCCCGAGGCGCAATGCGGTTCTCGCGCACAGGATGCCGTCCATGTCCTTTCTGCAGGTGCCTACGCCGGGGTTGAGTATAGACAAGCTCTATCGCTACTGGCGCTGTCTCTCCTCATGGCAGTGAAAAGGCGCATACTGCGGTGCATCTCGAGAGACGGGGGTAGGAGGGAGGGGGGGCGATAAACGGAAAAGAAGCGGTTGTGTTTGAGCGCCCTTCATGGCCTCCTCTCTCGTTCTCCTCTGGGCTCCTTTTTGCTTTGTGTGTGATCGTGACCGCCGGCTGGCTCTGCGTGTGCAGGCACGCGATGTTGGACTGCACGCGGTGCAGCGCTATTCTTTATCTGCTTCTGTGGCCGTGTATTCTCCTCGGCGTGGCGTTCATTTCTTACATTGATAGCCCTACTCGTGATATGGGCCTTTGGCGGTATCTTTGTGTCTGAGCGAGAGTCCAGCAGTCTCGTGCCTGTGCATGCACGCACTTCTTTACACACCACCTTACCCCCTTCCTCGACTCGGGAGCAGATGGCTGAGCGGCGCGCCCCATCTGAAGTCATCATTTTTCCGCCTCTTCTTGATGTGTGCGGATGGCTGCCTCACGCCCCCCACACACACACCCACACCCCACCCCACCCCCTGTGTGCGCCTCTTTCCTCCTCTCTTGCCCACTTGTACACTCTTGCCTGCACCACCTCACCTTTTTTGGTCTCCAAGCAGCGGACATCTCCCTCTTCTTTGCTTGCCGCTGCTACCGTTCGGTCTCGCTGGGGTCGCTCGGGGTCGCCGCTGTCATTGTAGCGAAGAGACATCAAGCTGCACAGGCGTTACGGGGCGCCTGTACTCGGCTGACCCGTCGAGGCACCGCTGTTTTTTTTTCTTTTCCTCTCGTGATGCTGCGCTACGCCGGGGTACTGCGCAGGACCGCTTCGGCCACGCCACCACCGCCCCCTCCGCCGCCGCGCTTGCTGGTCCTGACAATGATTCCAAACGGCGGCGCGCTTGCTCCGGCCCTCCGCATACTGGGATACCACCCCTACACCTTTGAGGACAGCGTACGCAAGGGTCGCCTGTTGACTCACCCACAGGAGTGGATGGCGGTCCTGCGGGGGGAGAAGAAGTTTGACGTTGAAGTGCTCAGAGCTCCTCAGCATGCGACATCCACGGAAGAGGCGCCGTCGTCGTCGTCGTGCGACACCGTTGCGCCAAGCATCCTAGGCTCGCCGAGGATTAGCAAGACGCCGTCTGCGTCCCCACAGGCTCCCCTCTTCTTTGACTCGATAGTCGGCCCGCCCGCCACCATCGCCTTCGAGTCCATCCTCAAGGAGTGCCCGCGCAGCACGCGTGTCATTCTTGTCGAGGAGCCGGACAAGCTGGCATGGGAGAGGGACATGGAGCAGTGGCTGCAGCCGTTGGTGCTGGAATGCAAGAGGAGAGCGACGTGGTGGAACGCATCGAAGCTTCACATGATGCTGCTCGACATGGTCGACCTGCGCCGCGCCCTCATTAGCCCCAGCAGCCAGCGAAGTGGCCGTGTGCGTCTGCCGCCGTCCTCGTTTGCCGCCATGACGGCGCAGAACGTTCCCCTCTCGAAGCAGCACACGACGCTGCGTCTCGCGGGCGTCCTCGACCTATTTGAGCAACACGTGAAGGAGGTCGTCCCGCGCGACCGGCTGCTCGTCTATCGTGTTGGCGATGGGTGGCAGCCACTGTGCGAGTTTTTACAGGTGCCAGTCCCAATGGCACCCGCAGCCGCAAGCTGTGCACCAATGGAACCGGTGGCGTTTCCGCCTAACTCCACCGGTAGAGAAATTCTTGTATTTGTTTATCAGGGCATGAAGAGGAGCGCGGCTGTGGTATCTTTTCTCTTCCTGTGTGTCTTGGCGCTCGCATTGTTGCTACTCAGCTCCTTCACAGGGGAGTACACTCAGTTTTACCGTGACTACCGCGACTATGTCCGCCGCGACTTGGAGCCGTACATGGATGCCGAGAAGATTCGCGAAGGCGACGAGTCTGCATTGACGATACGCCAGGCTCTAGTGATGACGAAGAAGTCATCGAAGCGATTTGGCGAAGAGTACGAGATGGAGAATGGCGCAATGAGCTCCATGGCTGGTGTGATGGAGCGCATTGTCGGATCAAAGTAAAGGCGTGTCTCTCTCTTTCCGGCGGTGGTCTGTACATCTCTCTCTCTCTCTGTGCGTGCGTGTGTGTGTATGTGTTTCTTTCCTGCTCGCTCTCGCTGTTTCACAGACGTATTAAACCCCCACTTGGAAAATGAACGGACACGCCGGCACACTGCGCGGGCTCCGTCTTTGCTGTGTGCACCGAAATGGGTGGGTGGGTGGGTGGGAGGAGGGCGGTCAGCATGGCGGAAAGGTGCGCGAGGCCATTCGCACACTCTCCCCACCAGATGACCGTGTGTGCAAGCAGAATTAGCAGGACTCATTCGTATCCGCATTGAGGCAAGGAAAAAGCTCTGAGTTATATGCCTCTCCATGACTCGCGTTGCCGCTGCACCTGCGTCCCTCTCCTTGTCTTTCCCTGGCTTGCCCACTCTCTTGTCTGATGTCTGCGCTTTTACTCTCTCAACCCCCCCCCTTGCCTCACCGACGCAAAGAAAGCGAGCAGCACCAGGCGACATTTCATATCCCGAAGACTCACGCCTACACAGCGCCTGCATCCATACAGGCGCACCTGAAGCACACAAACTTACGCCATCGCGCACAACCACACCACCACAACGAGGGTGAACACAGGCAGCAAATCTCCAAGAGGGACTTTGGGTTAAGGGGAACATCGAGTTGACTTCATCCTTTGCCTCTGTTTCTGCTAAGCTCGCTCCTCTTTCCCTCTTCCGTCTCTCTGCCCACATAGACAGCGAGAGAGAGACCCACCAGCTGAGCAATGGAGAACCCATTCGAGGCATTGCGGCCGGCTCTCCGCAGCGAAGAGGATGAGATTCGCAAAGGCGTTTTCAGTCAAGCACTGCGCAACCTTCAACAGGCGTCCTTAGAAGAGCGCCGTAGGTGGTGCAAGGCGATTCGTGAGTCCACCAAACGTGGGGGTGCAAAGGCCAAAAAGGCTATTTCCGCTGCTGCAGTTGCCGAGTCGTCCGACAACACTGGCACCTCTGCTCCCAACGCCTCCCCTCCGCAACGCACACCAAGTAACACTGCGGCATCCGCCTCGCCTCCGACAATGTCTGCATTTACGGCAGCGCCGCCCACACAGGAGGTTCACGTCGAGGTTGGGCAGAAGCGCGCACGCAGCGAGAGCGAGACGTCTCCAACCGGCTTCCCGGCAACGCGCCTCAGTGGACCACTAGAGGACCCCTTGATGTCTTGTGCAGCACAGACCCCAGAGACGATGCCCGAGGCAACCATAGTGAGCTCGCAGCCATTTCGTACCGGCGTTCTCGCACCAACAAATGGCGAGTCGTCATCAGGTGCAGCTGCATCGGATTCGTTAGCTGAAGAAACGGAAGAGTCGATAAAGGAGTGCATTGCAGCGTACATGCGTAGCCTTCTTGACCGAGTTGTTGGTACCGGCATCGACAACCTCGCTGTCCCCGCCCTCAAGGTGCTGTGCATGATGCTGGGTATTCACACCGAGGTGTCCAGCAAGCTGGGCCTGTACAGCATACTCGCTGACTTCTACTTTAGCAAGTGCGCAAAGCTCGGCAAGCGGGTGAGCCATGAGACGGCTTTCGAGCAGCACGTAGAGCAGGTGAGCATAGCGAAGCGAATGATGTCTGTGTCGTCCTCATCTGCTCGCACAGAAAAGAAAGTGGCGGCAGTGGCGCCAGAGAAGGCTGCAGTAACAATGACAAAGCCAGTCGTCCCCCTTTTGGACAAGGCAGCAAAGACGGAGGTGAGAAAGAAGGAGATGGGGGAACGGAAGAAAAGCCTTTCAGCCCCGCTCCCTAATCCCAAACGTGCGGCAAAGGCGTTGCCTCAACCCGACCCGGTCACAGAACACTACCTCAAGTATGAAAACTACAACGGCGATACCTTCGAAAAGGACGCGGCGGTGGCAACGCCGGCCTGCAGCCACCAGTATGGCGGAAACGTCATTTACCAGCAGCCAGTGTTCGCGCGGCCAAGCAACCAAACAGTTTTGCCGTCGCACATGGCCAAGTATGAGAGGAGTGGTGCAGGCGCCGAAGAGGATGAGTCGTGGCCGTTGCCACTGCTAGAGCGCAAGGTCGCCTCTATTGTGCAGCTGTACGATCCTGTCACAGTAGCCATTGTGGTGAAGAAACTGACGCAAATGGGCTACCGTGACGGCGGCGCAGAGTCGCATGTTGAGCAGATCTTGCGGCGCTTTCATGAGCGTCAGCTAATCTTCTATGACAACGGCATCGCCTACCTTATGTGAGCCGTGTTCCCTTGTTCCCTCTACCTTACCCCTCCTCGGCGTTGAACATCCACAGCTGGAGCTTCTCTGCATTGGTTTTAGGAGTGCGGAGGAGGGGGGTAGGGGCTCAGTGTAACTCTCAATACCTCGAAGTGTCTCTAGCGTCATTTCCTTCTCCGTCTCTCTCTCTCTGCCAGCGTTGCCTGGCTCACTCGCCTGCCTGCGTGTGCGTCTCTGTGGTGGGGGGTGACAGGGGCGAAGGCGTTGTCCTGGTGCAGAGAAATGCTGCAAGGCGCCAGGAGACGCACTGTTGCGCAGACGCCTCTACCGCTCCCTGGTGCCGCCGCCTGCTCGATGCGTCCCTTGTGCCAGTGAGCCTTCTGAGCCACATTTCTCTCGCACTTACTTTCACTGCATTTGACTCACGCAGTCCATCAATGGGTTGCACTCATAGATAGACGGCACACACTCTGGCCGTTATGGTTGTTAACGTAGGAGAGTGTCCTCAGAGGTGCACTCTACCGCTCCCTCTCTCGTCGGTGGAGGCGCCATCTCTCCCCCACTTACTGTGTTGTTGTGCTTTGGGCATTTGTGCTTCTCTTCCCCCCCTCCTCCTTCTCCTATGAGGCGCAGCCTTCCACATGTGTTGCCTACGTGCGTTATTTCTTGTGTGTGTGTGTGTGTGCCCTCGCGAGTGATGAGCTTAAACTGCAATAAAGACGCCTGTGCCTCTGTCTGTGCGTACACGCGTGTGAATGTGTGCGATGTTTTGTGCATAGGCTTTTACGTGATACGCGCAGAGGAGAGAGGAGGCAGGAGAGACGGCAGCTGACTGCCTACTCTCCCCCCTCTCCCCCCCTACACACACACACTCACATGTGCACAGGGGTGAGTGCGCAAGCATGTGCACAGAAGTGAAGCAACAGCAAACGCACACCTGCAAGAGGAAAGGAAAACGACAACAACACCGAGGAATAACCGTGCGCTCTATAAATCCCGCTGGTGGCAACGTTGACGCTTTGCCACTTGGAAGGCAGTGATGTGAGCAGCAGTGTACTTCCTGTAATATCCGTCAGCTCCGCTAAAGCAGTTGTGCGAGGTTAGCTGCTAGACGTCCTCGTTGACGTTTCTCTTCTCTCCTCTCACCAGCTCAGCCGCCATCCTACTAGCTGTGCCCTTCAGGACACAGTCGCTTCCGCTTGCAATCCTTCACCTCGACCCATTCTCTTGATTGTGTTGCTGCTATTTTACTGTTCACTTCTCTTCGTGGGCTCACTTCTAGCTTCGCTTGTCTTGTTGGAGTATGGTGGCGTGCATTGGCTGGCGCACACACGCACACACGCGCACTTGCCACGGATGACAAAGAACACGAAAAGAGGGAGACGTTATCAGCAACGCGTGGGCATAGAAGCGTGCATATGTTGATGCGCATTCACGCACACACACACTCACGTATTAAAGTTGCCACCCTCACGCACTTACTGGCAGAGATAGGCTCGAACACGTGCGATAGCACACACACACACACACACACACACGCATACCCACGTACGTGGTTGCCGAGTCTGTTCTGCTCCGACTTCTCAACACAAACGGCGGAGCGAGGGGAAAGTAGACTGGGCACGGTGATGTACTTCACCAATCGTTTGCTTTCGTTGCTGCCACTCCTTCGTGTACTCACCGTAGTCGATTTTTTCTTTGGCGCTTATCGTTACTTTTTCGCCGACCACAAATCTCCGTTGCTTCTCGTCTCGCTCTCTCTCTCTCCTTTGCTGACCATTTTCGCCATATTTGATGTCATACGGCGATTGGCCCACCCCGCCCCTCCAAACGCGCAGACGTACGCATCCGCTTGTGTGTACGCGCGTGTGTGTGAGTCCGCTGTCCTAGTCGCACTGTTGATCTACTGTGCATCCTATTCTTTTCTTTTTGTGTTGGATTGTGTGAGTGTGTGTGCGCACGCACTTGACCCGTGCGACTGGCCATTTGGCGGCTTCACATGTCCAGCGGCTCTGCCTTGACCCACGGCGAGTGCGTGAATGGAATGCTGGTACTCGTGGCGGCTGCCGCCACCTTCGTTGGGTACGCAAGCAGTGTCTACTGGGAGCGCACCGTGGCGCCGCGGCTGTTGCTGCACCGCGAGTCGACCCTAGAGCAGGAGATTGCCGAGCTCGAGGCAGAGGCCGCGGATATCTGTACGACATCAAATCTGCTTGCCCACAGTCGCCTCACGCGTAGGGCGCTGCGGCTACGTCAGGAGCTGCTGGCAGAGCGCCGAAAGCGCCTTGCGTACGAGTGCTCTGTGACTCGAGCCCTTTCTCTGCTTCTCGCTGGCGTGTCCTTCGCTGCTAGGTGTTGTCGGCAGACGCGCAGCGCAGCAGCTCCTGGTCGAGTGAGCAAGGTAACTGCTCGCAACGAGTCTGGCGCTTTATCATGCTCGTCTTACACCACTGTCACATCCTCTCCGATCCAGAGCCATGACGTCAAACACACATCCACTGCTCCACGTTGGCTGCAGGTAGTCATGGCGAATGCCTTGAGCATAGTCCGCTACAACGCTACTACGGTCGTCAAGTATCTCCTGCGCTTTGGTGCCGCTTTGGTGCTCCTATGCGCCTTCGGCAACCTGCGAGGCCTCATGGCCGCTCCGCCATCCTTCGAAGAGATACTGCGCTACTGTGTTGCCGAGGTGATAGCACCGCTTCTCTTCAGTGCTTCAATGTACGTGCCAACTGTCTTTGCAGCTGATCGGCGTCTGTCGCCTCTCAACAGCCACGGAAACAGGGCTGCGTACAGTGCCGTTGGTGCCATTGGCCGCAGCGTCGGCGATGCAGCTCCGTCCGCCTCGTTAGCATCTTCAGTTGCTGCCGGCGCGAGCTTTGGGAGGGGCGCCGAAGCCGCAGCAACCCTTCAGCGCTCAGGCATTCACTTTTGTGTGAACAACCATCTCACATCGTGGCTCCTGATGTGCTACCTCGCGTCTTACTTAATTGTGCGCGTGTTTGGCTGATGGGTGGCGGTGGGTCCCATAAGGGCAAATGTGCGTTGAGGGGTGGAGGAGTTCACAGGAAAGGCGGAAGTCGAGGGAGGGAGCGAGCGACGACGCGAGGAACGGCACAGTCCGACACAAAGACCCGCAGAGGTGTTTGACTTGGTTCTCTTCAGGAGGATTGCCCCCCATCCGGTGTCAATGCGTTGGGGCTCTCATCCCCCCACAGCACCTCCTTCTCGCTCCTTCCCACGCCTGGTGTCTTTCCGGCCTGGACTCTGGCGGGTACACACACACACACACACGCTCTTTCTCTCTGTCTGACTTGTTTCTTTGACCATACGAGAGGCTCCGCGCCCCCACTCATGCACTGCCAGTTGGGCCCTCACGCTGTACAGGTGCCTTGAATACGCTTCGTTGCAGCGGTGGAGCAGCTCCATACGGTGGTGCTCTCGTCGGTGGTGGCGATGGCCACAATGGAGGCAGGGGCGCTAACGCGTGTTAGGAATGACAGTACGGTTACGCGAGTGAGTCATCTGTGTCGGGGTGTTTCAAGGTCGTTTCATCGAAAGAAAAGCGAAGGCAAACCACCGACTGTACATGTACTCTTAGCCGCATTCATAGACTTTGACGGCGGCAGGCGTATGTAGCCAACGGGGCGCGGGGGGGGGGGAATTCCGTTATTCCTGCCACGGTGGCGAAGAGCGAAATTGGGGTTGGCGGGAGGGAGTGGGAAGTGCCGTCAAGCCTCTTTTTTGGTTCCCTTTGTTTTCTCTACTACACAGTGCTACTGGTGCTGTACACATGAAAGAGACTGACCTCACCCCATGCCACCTCATCCGCCCTCTCCCTTCATTTTCCATCGCTGCACTATACACACACACACCCTCATCTATCCCCATCTCCGATGTATGCGCCCCCTCATCGCCCTTCACACACGTCAACCCTACATTGCACTGTTTGTCCCGATGTTTCGCATGTATCTACGCGCGCTTCCAAGCAAGCATCGTAGGCGTTCTTCTAGAAAGGGTACCTCCAATCACTGCTTGCCGTTGCTGCTGTCCCTTGTTCGCCTGGCCACAGCGCGCTCCATCACGCAACCATGCAATCGCCACCACCGCCAATGACGCCGTACGAAGAGAACATAACGCGGTCCTATCAGTACCTCAACGGCGTCCGCATGCAGTCAGCGATTCTGTTTAGCAGCACCACTTTCTGCATCGACCGCTGCCTTGATACAGAGGAGCTGTACACGCTGATGCGCACGACGAACGCACCGATCTCCTACCGCCTTCAGAAGGACATGGAGGAGAAGAAGTGCGTGCAAAACTGCAGCGCCAAGTGGGACGAGCTCTTCAACCTCACGCTCGCAGAAACGAACGAAGCTGCCATTCGTGAGGTGCAGGCGAGCGCTATCGCGAAGATGATGGAAGCGATTCAGCAGTAGCTACGGTTGCACTCTGCTCGCAGATGTAGAGGAAGGTAACAACAACGAAGTACCGAGAAGAATCGAAGGTGTGGGGATGGAAGGGGGAGTCCTCTCTGCCGACACCAGGATGTGCAGGGCAGTGCATGCTTTGTGCGACTAAGTGCGAGGAGAGTGGCGGAGGGGGAGGACCCAGTGCAGCTGACGTCCTTCACCAGCGAGTGCTGTGACCTCTCCTCCAGATTCTCCTTGAAACGCGCAAGATGAGGATTACCTATTCCGCTCAGTAGGTGGCTTGTCCGGCGATGTCTCGCATGCGTTCAAAGTGTGTTGTGTCGGCGAGCATGTGCGTACTGCGTACCGTGCATGCTCATTCTTACTGTTGTTATCTTAGCGGCGGAGCGATGAAGAGGCCATCGCAACGCCCTTGGACGTTGTGCATCTGTCTTGACCTTCCTCCTCCTTTACAAGTTTGCTTCTCGTTGTAACTGTGCTGAAAGGCGGTGATGAGTGTACGCTTCGCGCGTATGTTGTGCGTTGGCGGAGATGGCGTGTTGTGAAAAGAAAATGGCCCTTTGTTTCCCTTCGAGGCCTCTTGCTCACCCCTTCAAAGCGGTTATTCGTTCGCTTGTAGTTGCGAGTGTCTTCACCTGTCCTTTCCTTCTCCTTAACATGGCGTATGGCACGCATGTGCTGTGTGGCAAGAATGATGACACACACACGTAGTTCACTGTTCATGCTCAGAGGCCTGCACTCACAGGCACGAAATTACCTGTCTAACTCCCAAGTTGACGCGAGCAAGCAACGTCGATCCTCCACGACCGCTCCATCTCTATGTCGAGAGCACATGCATGGTGACGTGACGTCATAGTTTGCATCCAAGCACACACCCACACCCACACACATACGCTGCCTGTAGCGCTCTGGGTCGCCTCGGAAGGTGCAGGTGCCGGCAAATATGTCTTCACCCCTATGAAAAGCGCGCACTTGTGAGGCAACTCAGTGCTGGTACCGGGAGGTTTGCGTTGAGGTCCCTTTCATGTTGCTTCGCTCCCCCTCTAAACACACACACACACACACACCGTCTGTGTAGCCCCCCCCCCGGCCTTTCCCCACTTCCTCCTCTTCCTTTTCCTTTGCCTCCTTCTACTTCTCCCCTGTGTACTCACGCTCGATTTCATCTGCACTCTTGTGCATTGCCTGCGTGTCTCTTGCTCAGTGGCGCGACACGTTCTTCTACACGCCATAGTGCACGATTGGCGCATCCACGGCTACTAGCTCCCACACACCCACACACACGCACACCCATAAGTGTACTTCCTCTCCGCACTCATGCTCTGTTTCGAACAGCGGTAAGCATCTTGGAAAAGGAAAGCGAAGGCAGAAACCCTCATTGCAAAGCCGGCCGAAGAAAAAAAAGGAGAGAGACGAGGGCGGTCAGTGCATTCTCTCTCGTCTCTTGTGTGCATCACACAGTTTGCTGTCACTCTTCTGTTAAAGACCTTGGAAGGCCGTCCTTTACCTCACACACGGTAATGGATCCCCTCATTCACCCAACAGCTTCGCTGAGAGGTGCATCATGTAGGGAAGGTATTCAATAGCTGCCCATACCCCTCTCTACGCATCCCTGTTATGCGAGACACCTTGCAGCCTTCTTCCCCTCCATGTAGTTTTGTTTGCGATTTATTCCGATTTGTTGGTGGGTATGGTGGTGGGTTTTTCCTCCCTGTCGCTCGGTCGCTGTCCGCCCTTCTCGCCAGTCTGCCCTTTAACGTCCGCTACGTACAAATTTGCATGCCGCTCTCCCCCATCCCCGCTACTTGGTGTACCCCTGTTGCGTCCCTTTCTTTTCTGTCTTACTTCCCTCCCTGCTTGCCTTCAAGTGGGTGACTTTGCTGTTGATGCAATGTGTTGTTGCCGGATGGCCTTCGGCTCCTCACTCCCCCCGCCCCTACTCGGCACGTCCACTGCTCCGCTAACTTTTCTCTCTCTCTCTCTCCCTCACGCCCTCCACTTTGCCCGACATACACGCTGCAGGTACCGCTCAGAGTGACTCCTTCCATCACACAGTGGGGCACACACTCACACACTGAAAGGGAAGCAATGCCTGCTATCCTTCAAGGATACCTGCTCCAACTCACCCACATCTATAGCTTCTAAGTCGTCTCTATACTTCAACGATCGCGCCAAAACACCGACACAGATTCATTTGTGGAAGAGAAGTTCGTGCAGAGCTCTATTCACTCTCGTTGTGTGTAGCCTCCCCACTCCTCCTTCGTTCCTCTACCTACCTTACTTCACCATCTCCTCTCTCTCTCTCTCAGTACGCCCAGAAAAGCGAATGGTTGACTTCTACGCCGTGCTGGAGGTGGAGAAGGGAGCAACTCAGGAGCAAATTAAGCGGAACTACCATCGTCTTGCCTTGCGTTACCACCCCGACAAGGCGGGACCAGAAGGCGCTGTCCGCTTCAAGGAGGTGAGCACCGCCTACGAGGTACTCTCGAACAAGCGCAAGAAAGATATTTATGACCGCTATGGCGAGGCCGGACTGGATGCGCTCGAAAACCCGGTCGCGGGTGCCGCCTTTAGCACGTTCGGCTCCACCGCGCCCGTCTTAGTGGTAATCAGTACCCTACTCCTTTACGCTGTCATGCTTCTTCTGTTTCTGGTGTTTCTCGCGGCATTTGTGGACGGCCGGCTGCCCACGTGGAACTACGCAAAGGTGTTCTCGCCCCTTTTTGTGCTGGACTTTCTGGTTGGCATACCGGCGCTTATCCTCTTCGGCGTATTCCTCACCATGTCACCGCTCAGCTTGCACGTACACTGCATGCTTCTCTCGTTACTGTGTGCTGTCGCTTTGACCATTGTCATCCCGATCGCCAAGGACCGGAGCGAGGCCCGCGCTGGTGCTGGGCGCACCGACATCAGGTGGCGGGTATGGCTCATTCCTGGCTACTTGTGCTCCGCATTCGCCTTCATCGCTATTGTGCTGGTGTCCTTTCCGACAGAGAGCCGTATTCTCACACTAAAGTCCATCGGCTTGGTGCGTCTCGCCAACTACGCCCGCGTCAGCTTTGTTTTCGCCCTCGTGCAGGGATGCTGCGTAGTCGTCTTCTTTGCCCTGGTGGCATGCCGCGCTGATGAGGTGATCACCACCAACTACTTCATTGTTGTTGGTCTCCCAGTCTTTCTGCTGCTCACGCTTTTCCTCGTGAACCGCTTCGTACTCAGCTTGCTCAGCGGCTACATCAGCGACGTGCCCCCCGAGGTGGCGGCGGCGGCAGCAGCGTGCGAGCTAAACGCAAATGGTGGCGAGGCACCTGTACATGACCCAACGAGAACGGCAACGACGCCCCACACCCGTCGCGGTGCGGCTCATGTAATCCGATGAGCAATGTTGCTGTCGAGGGACGCGACTGTGCCAATCCACAAGCGCGCGCCGAGCTCGAAGAGCAGTTCTACCCCACTGAATCCCACGCGCACACCAACAATCACGGCAATGAGAACGATAATGACAGGCGCGATCAGCAGGGTGAGACCAATGGCAAGAACCCGTACGCTGGTCAGCACTCCTCTGTCTGCGGTATTCTCGCCAGTATGATAACCATCATTATTGTCGTTGGCATGCTGATCGCATCAACTGCCATGATAGCGGTACGGCTGAATCACTTCTACATACACCGCACCTATGATGGTGTCCTCTCTTTGACCAACGCGTGCATTCCTCTCTTTATTATCCTCAGCGCCGTTGTTCTTTCGATGCTCAACGGATGCCTCATGTTCTGCTGTTGCAGCGCCTTCATGGCGGCAGAAGGCCCTGTGTCAGAGACAGAGCACGGCAACCAACAGGACGAAAAGGAAGAAAACGAGGTCGAACTGCAGGACAACCTTCACACCGACCGGACTCAGCTGGCAGACGAGGCAGTACCTGCTATACCACCTAACAATAGGGCTACAACAGGCCATCCAGCTGCAGGAGTTTCAGCCACGTCTTTTTCGGCTGCACCGGCGACAGCGGACGGACATGCCCAGACGCCATTGGACCACCAGCCAGACAAAACACGCCTCTCCGATGTGGATTAGAAGGGTATGCTGACGCGCGCGATGGGGGCCCAGGAGCACAGGACGGTACTCGACAGGCGGGTTCTGGGGAATGGGCAAGTTAAATCAACCTTCGTGTGCAGTGTCATGCCTTTCTTGGGTGCCCCTCCTACCTTCCTCCGTGCACCATCCTCTCCCACTGGTTGTGTTACCCATGTCCCTCAGCCAGTTTAGTAACGGGCATAGTTGTTCCGGGAGCATACATATCATTGTCTCCCCCCTTTTTGCTCTCTGGTGTGTGTGTGTGTGTGTGTGTGTGTGTGCACGTGGTTACAAGCCGCGTGTGCCTCATTCCGTTTCCTTCACGCTCCTGTGGAAAAGGAAAGCAGCTCTACGACACCCGAAGGCATGTGCAAGGCAGCTGGGAGGAGGGAAGGGGGCGCTATTTCCGAACGGAAGGAGAGTGTTTAGCGACATGGTGCTTATGATGACGTGCGCCCTGGTGAGCGCGCCTATTTGGCTGGTTGTGGCTTAAGGTGCGTCTCGATCCAAAGGCGCGCGTCTTCCCTGCTGGTTAATGGACGAAGACAACAGTACACGATAATGCAAGCGGAAGGAAACGCGCTCCTAAGCGCATCGCAAGTCACCTGTTGTGCATCCTTTAACCTAAAAAAAAAATGAGCCGCACGAGTGTGTGCAACTAGAGGAAGCATTCTCCTCTGCCTTTCATTTCATTGGATACAGCGCCCTCTCCTCCCTCCCTAATGAGGTGAGGACACCTCAGTGCGTGGTGTATCAGGGGCGCAGTACTTCCCTCTCCCCCCTCCCCCACCACCACTCACTCTCTGGGTGGGGAAGCCAAGCAACCCCCGCCCCCTCCATCCCCTGCCGCATGCTGAACCACTCCTGGTGTCGGCGGCCGGGTCCTTGGGTGGCGTTGCGTCGGAGCGACCTGCGGCCGCGAACACGCCTGTTCCGCCCATGTGCCAGCGTGATGCGGACGGACGCCACCCGACCCTCGCTGCCCAGAGGTGTGTGTGGAGGGGGGGGGCACCTGCGCCACGCCGAGGGATGCAGAATAAGCATGCGGGAAACACCTCCTTTCCCCTCACCTCACCCCCACGAATCGTGTGGTTGTCCGTGCTTTGGCCATCGTTTCTTGTGAGGTTTTGTCTGCCGCCATATTCCCCCCTCGTGTGCTCAACGTCGTCCTCCACCGTTGTGCTCTGCAAGAACTCGCCTGACACACACACGTTGCGGTCTCGTACTCATTTTCTTTGTTGCTCACTCTGTGCAACAGCACCAAAAGGTAGATTAGCGTCAAAACCCGTACGAACCTTCATTGCCATGTACTTGGCTGTCTTCCACGAGTTTGCCCACCCGGAGGTACTGGAGAAGGTGAAGTCGGAGGGTATCTGCGGGGTGGATGTGGCTCCAGAGCCTAACAAGCTGGCCGTCTCGGAGGAGGAGCGGCAGGTTGTGCGCTGCAACGCGAAGCTGATCACCGTGAAGCACAACATTACTGGCATCCGTGACGCCTTTGATGGCATGACGGAAGAGGAGCTGGAGAAGAAGGATAATCAAGTAGACCAGAAGCTGCAACAGCTTGTTGCGCTTGGCTTTCAGGTTGTGGAGCGCCACCCAAAGACGTCGGCTGGCCGCCCAATGCTGGACCGTGTGATCCTGTCGTACCCGCTTTAGCTTCAACTAGAGAAAAGAAAAAGGTGAAGCGTGATAAGGGGCTTTTATGCTCCCAGACCACGGTGCCGTGCTAATGCAATCTTTGCCGCTAAGAGAGGCTTCAGCCCTCTGTCACCTTCACCTTGTGTGTGCGTGCGTCTGTGACTGGAGCCGATGGGCAGCGTGTCGTTGCTTTTGTGTCTTTCCTTTTCTCGAAATGCCCCCGCCTCGTAATGCTCTCAACCCACTGAAAGCAATTGAAGTGGGAAAACTCACGGGAAGGCAGCAGCAATGCCAACTGCCGATGAAACAGCTTCACTCTCAGCAGTGCCATCACATCAATTGTTGTCACGGTGAAAGAGAAAAACAAGCCGTCAGCATTTGGTTTGGCATCTGTGCCGGCGTTTGTGCTGACGGTCTCCGTTGTGCCTCCTGGTCTCCTCGTGGAGGAACGGGGTGAGCACTTCACCCTGTTACTTGTGTGTGTGTGTGTGTGTGTGTGTGTGTGTGTGTGCAGCTGTTGTGCGTGCGTGTGTAAGGCTAAGGGCCCTGTTTGGAGGACATGGCCAAACCGATGTTCAGAGGCATCTGCCTGTGAGCGAAGGAGGAGTGGTGGTGGTGGTGCAGTTGTGCACAAGGCGAAACTAAGAGATCAAAGACAGCACTGCCGCTCTTCTCTTCTGCTGTTCCCCGTGCTGGCGGTGCGTTGCCACGAACGTCTCCCCGCGCCTCTGTGCTGTACTGCCGCTTCACGCGATGGCAGATCGAAACGGCAAGTGTGGCGTCTTGCACGCGCCTTTTCCAGCGACTCCTCTACTCTCCTTGTTGGCGCCACTCATGCTTGCTATGTGGATGCGTTCTTATTTTCCTTTCCGGCCCTTGTTCTCTGTAATGTGCCCAACAATACGAAACACTCACTCGTAATCCGACACCCAACGCCTGCGCTCACACATGCATACCCGCGCTTGTGTTTCCTCCGTGTGCTACTCGAAATACTGATCAATCTCTCTTGTTGTCGTCTTCAGTTGGGTCATTCTCGACAAACCTTCCCACCTCACCCTTACCCACTCGCAGAAATGGGTCCGCTCTCGAAGAAGCGCATGATCGTCCGCGATGGCGTGTTCTACGCCGAGCTGTTCGAGTTTCTCAAGCGCGAGCTGGCTGAGGAGGGCTTCTCGGGTGTCTCCTACCACATCACGACGCTCCGCACGGAAATCGTGATCAAGGCGACGAAGACCCGTGAGGTACTCGGTGTGAACGGCCGCCGAATCCGCGAGCTGACGGCCTGCATCCAGCAGCGCTTCAACTACAAGGAGGGCAAGCTCCAGTTGTACGTTGAGCGCGTTGAGGTGCGTGGCCTGTCGGCGATGGCGCAGGTGGAGTCCCTCCGCTTCAAGCTCCTGAGCAACCTGCAGGTGCGCCGCGCTGCCATGGGCATCATCCGCTACGTCATGGAGTCTGGTGCAAAGGGCTGCGAGGTCACCGTCGGTGGAAAGATCAAGGGCCAGCGTGCGAAGAGCATGACCTTCCGCGATGGCTACATGATCAAGTCCGGTACGGCCCATAAGTCCTTCGTTGACTCCGCCTGCCGTCACTGCTACATGCGCGCCGGCTGCATCGGTGTCAAGGTTAAGATCATGCTGCCGGGTGACTCGACTGGCCGCAACGGCCCGTCAGAGCCGCTGCCGGATGTGATCACTGTGATTGAGCCGAAGCTGATCACCGCGTCCGAGTAAAGCAACACACGGCTACGCCGGTGACCGCGCTTGCGCCCGCGTGTCTCAACCTTGCTTTCCGGGAAGACCTTATCTAACGGGGGGAGTTGGGCTTCTGCACTATGCACACATGCACCATCACCGATGCACCTTTGCATAGTGTGTGATCCTGTGCCCAGCACAGTCTGTATGCGTGTACGTGTACAGCAGCGTATCTCCGGCCCAACGCTTGTGTGAGCAGCTCTCCGTGGGTGCACTCTCTCCCCTCACTTCAGTTTGCTTTGTTTCTGTTTTTTATGATTTCTCATGCGCCCCAAACAAAAAGGAACACTCACACCTGTACTTGACTAGTGTATGGGGCACATGCGTCTGTCGCTGCGCTGCAGTCGCTCCTACGCGCCGCTGTCCCTAAGCTCTCTCTCTCTCTCATGTGCACATGCCGTGCAGTGAACCATGGCGGGTCAGGCATCAGAGTGGTGCTCACACTTGTTATGGGGCAGAGGAGGAGGGTGTGCGCGCTTCTCCCCGTTTCTCTCGAAGGAGAAGGGGATGGCGGAGGCGGAAAGCGGGATTGTCAGGCCCCGGTGTGTTTGCCGCCAAACTGTCGCACACTCTCGCACGCGCAAACGATCAGGTGCGCACATGGGTGTGTCTTTGTGTGCGTGTGAATTGGGCGGCGACACACAGGGGTCACTTCTCTTCTCGTTCGACGGTGTTGGGCAAACTACCACTCCACGCAGCTGCATGGCGGAGGCTCAGTGCGACACTGAGCTCTCACCCGCGTGACACCTTCAGCCTTCCGAACTCGCCCTTCCCTTTCACTCTCACGCGCACGCACGCCCAACACGTTTTTTTGCACGACAGTGTCATCCGCAGCAGCATTTTTAGCAAAGAGGAGGAAAGGCTGAATTGTACCGCGTCGAGAAGCTCTTTGGTCACTGCTTGGGAGAGTTGCAAATTTCCGCCTGATGGACGCTCAGGCCACCACCTCACTCTCGGCGATGGCGACGCTTCGCAGTAATGAGTCGGCGCAATCGACTTCGGTAGCTGGAGTGCCAGGTTCGCGGCAGTCGCACTCGTCACGTCTTGCGGCACCGCTGTCCTCCTCTGCCGCTGCCACGGCGCTTGCTCTCACAAGTAAGCAGCGTTTCGTGAGAAAGGACACGCTGCACAGCATTGCCCTTCTCCTGCGCCACGTGGCAGTGCAGATTGAGGCGGCCGCGCTGCAGGATGTGATGGCAGATCCTGTGGCGAGCGAGTATATAATGGCGAGTGTGGACCGTGCAGACGAGCTCAACAGCACCACCGCCAGCGCGAGCGCGCCGGCTGCGTCTTGCTTTCCCAGCGACGCAGACCGAGCTGACCATCGTTCGATGTCGTCATCGGGGAGCGGGGTGGACTGGGTGGCTGACGCCTGCGTGCCCTCACCACGGCATGACACGGTAAGTCAGAGCATGGATTCACCACTGTCGAGACCCACCACAGTCTCTAATAATTTGGTGCTCGTGCCCTCTATGCCGACATCGTCGTCTACGGGGAGTCGGTCTCGGCATGATCGCTCTTCACTACCCTTGTCGGAGCTGCGTCGTCAGTCTCGCCCTTCTGTTAGCAGAACTCCCGTTGAGCAAGCGATTCACGCCGCGATCGCTGCTGCCAGAAGTCAGACACCCCCGTACAGCTTTTCAGAGAAGTGGTTTGGCCACCCGGCTGAGGCGGTTGCATTGCATGCAGTGCAGAGCTTGGTAAGGGACACTGTCCTCAACCCCAGCATGAGGCTCGCATTGGCGGCAACTGCGAAGGGGTTTCGACCCCATTTGCAGGCGCCGGAATTCTCCTCAAAGCACGCTTTGACCATCAACACTTCTGTTGCCGTTTCACAATCTGAGTCTCTGGGCGCCGCCGTGACCTTACCGCTGCCGTCGATGACGACGAGTAAGCCGGTCACGGCGACGCACCGCAGCCCCTCCTACAGCCGTGCTGACCGCACGAAGGTGTTGGCGGTTGCCACCGCGCAGCCACCACTTTTCTTCAACAATCTTCTACTCGATCCGGAGACTAACCGCTACCTTTTCAGAGGCTGTGCGTTCCGTGAGGAGGCCCGAGTTCTACAGGCGCCTGCAGTGAATGCGTCCCTGACGACGGCGTCTTACGTAGGCGACAGGGAGAGCAGAGACCACGCCAACAACCCCTCGCGCGGCTCCTTGTCACCGTCACTGCTCCTTGTACGAGAGTACATCCCAATATCAGCAGAGTGCAGCATTCTCGGGGAGGAGCTGCAGCCGCTCGACGCGAGTCGTGACGACACCGACGCCGTTGTGGTTCAGTGTTTCTCTCTCTTGCCGTCGCAGCTGGCGCACATTCGGCCCAATCAATACCAGCTGCTCCCTGAGAGCACCATTATAGCGTGCCTGCTTGTTGCGCTACCGGGCTGCGTGACACTCGCGACACCGTTGGACACCTTCTTGCAGAATGTGCGGCACAGCCTCCTCATGGTGGCGGGATGTTCGCCGGACCGTCTCCTGGGTAATCCGCACGGAGCAACGAAGGAGACCCGCCAGCCTGGCGGCACTCGCACGTCGTCGCCAACGGCAACTATGACTTCCTCCACATCTATCGCCCACGAAAGTATCTTGCATTCGAGCTCCTCGCTGGAAGTAACCTGCGGCGTCGGGGCCTCCACTATCTCAGCTTCTGGCGCTGCCACTAAGTCCTCGTTGGACACGACTGGGGGGGATCGAGATGCCGCGCGAATCGCCGTAGTGCAGGAGAAACTTGCGCAGGTTGTGCTACCGGACATACTCGACGAGGCGATGCACGCCATTTGCAGCACCCTTGTGGTGTACTGCACTCAACGCGAGCAGTGGCGGCACATGCGAGTCGCCTTGGATGCCGTGCTCGTGCTGCAGCGCTTCTTTCGCGGCTGCCTCGCGATAAAGGAGCGCGCGGTGCGGCGAATGATGCTGTTGTGGCGCCGGTTCGAAGTGCATGCGCGACTGAAGCTGCAGCAACACCGACCGCTGCCAAGCGCAGTAGAGACGATGGACTCGGTGGCAAACAACATACTGCAGGAGCACATGCTCACATCGACGAGCTACAAGCGCGCGTTTATTGAGGAGCAGTGGGCGCAGCGGCGTCGCTCCTTCGCTGCGTGGAGGCAGGATAAGGTGTGGGACAGCGTGTTTGCGTCAGCCGGGTGGCGCAAGAAAAGCAGTGTAGATGGCAATGCCACCAACAGCGCAGCGGAGAAGCGACTGCGTAGTGCGAGACTGAGCGCCTCAGAGCAGCTCCGACTGGAGACGGAGTTTAACAACCGTCGAGGCTGGTCAAGCAGCGTGATACTGCAGTGCGTAGTGCCCCCTTTGTCCCCAACTGCTGCCGAGACGCGTGCTGCGCATGAGCAAGTCGAAATACGTCGTTTTCTCAGCTGGTACATAGACCCACGCGAGCTTCTCTACCTGAGTCATCAGCGGTTGCTGGAGAACCTGAAGGGATCCGTCTTTCGGATGGAGGAGGTGCAGCTCGAGCTCAAGCGTGCCACAAACAGGGTGATGCAGGAGGACAGTACAACACCGCTCACTGATTCTGTGTCATGCAACAGCGTTCATCAGCGCAGGTAAGCATCACACAGAAACCTGCCCTCTGTGCAACTAGAAGAAGCAACCTCCTCTGCCTTTCATTTCATCGGATTCAACGCCCTCCCCCCTCCCCCCACCACCACTCACTCTCTGGGTGGGGAAGCCAAGCAACCCCCGCCCCCTCCATCCCCTGCCGCATGCTGAACCACTCCTGGTGTCGGCGGCCGGGTCCTTGGGCGGCGTTGCGTCGGAGCGACCTGCGGCCGCAAACACGCCTGTTCCGCCCATGTGCCAGCGTGATGCGGACGGACGCCACCCGACCCTCGCTGCCCAGAGGTGTGTGGAGGGGGGGCACCTGCGCCACGCCGAGGGATGCACCTCGCGGCGACCTGCGGAGTGGGCGGGTAGAGTTCGGGGCAGGGGCTGTGCTGAGATGAGTGGGGCGGAGCATTGTGGTAATGCGCGTGTCAGCACTGCTTTGCACGACACTATGGATCTGTGACAGGCGGGGGGTGGCCGAGCGCAGTGGGGGGTTGTGTGCTGTACGGCCGGGAGTGGAGGCACGCTGGCAAAAGAAACGAGTGCACCTCTTCCTTTGTTTTGCGCTTCGAACACACATTCTGCACTTTGCTAGTGCCGCATGTGAAGTGTATGGGGTATACTAGTCATTCGGTGTTGTGTATGTGTGTGCGTATCTGGTGTTGTCATGTGTGTTCAACGAAGGTAACCTAATAGGTACGCCTAAAGCAGCGATTCTCGAACATCGCGGGTGGTTAAGCGAGACTTTGCTTCGCTTTTCACGAAATACCGTTCTAGCGTACACTGTCGTCGTGCGGCGATGCTTTTCATTGCGTCTCTCTACCACCCGTCTGCTCCCTATACCCCGATGTAAAGCGCCAGTATGTCTTTGCTGGCTTTTCGCGTTGTTTGTTTGTTTTCTCTGTTGTCGTGTCTGACTCGCACATTCGGTGCGTATACTCTCCCTCTCCCTCTCCCTCCCTCCCTCCCTCCCCCTGTTGTGAGATTTCCTGCTACTTTTCACTCATCCCAGCCCTATGCGAAATTGTTAAGTGCCAGAGGTGTAAGCGCATCCCCATGTACAAGACGCAGCAACGTCGGCAAACTAAGCGTTGCTCACATGACTGTAGGCATCTGCAGTAGAGTGACCATTTGAGGGCCTACACGTGTGTGAGGAGCACCTGGTGACTTTCCCACGCCCCCTCCCTCACCTGTCCGGCTTCAGAGCAATGCTTGTGACTTGTCAGCTAAGTGCTAACAGTTGCACCGGTGTGTCCAGCTTGGCTGACGAGAAGAGAATGATCCCTTCTCTTCGAGACACCCCTCTCCAACCGTACTTCTCTCCTCTACCTGTCACTCCCGTGCACCACCACCACCACCACCACGCACGTACGCACGCACGCACGTACAAAACAGCAGAGCGTGTTAAGGAATCTGGCCTCCTACAAGCACATGACTCGGTGTGCAGCCCGACCCAAATCAATCGGCCACGCACCGCCATCAGCTCCCTGTGCTCCCTTCACGTTCTCTTCTTTCACGCGCGTAGTTGCGAGTGCAACCTGAACGCACAAAATGCCGTCCCCCTCACCTTTCTCTTCTAGCGTTTTCGAGCGCCTCTCGTATTCGCAGCGAGGCACCGGAAAGAACAGAGACGCGCAATCTCTTGCCCGTCGCTCCCAGGAACTTGGGGCACAGCTATGCGGCCGGCTCTCCCAGATGTCCCTTGAGGTAAACTCTGCGGCATTCGGTGGCACCGCTACCATTGCTGCTGATGTCGACGCTGCTGCCCGCGCTGCCGACTCACCGTTGGCGCCTTCATTCTCTTCTCCTGCCACCGCGCCGCTATGCTTCATGGAAGACGTGCACCGTGACCTCTCGGCTCACTACGGTTCCCATGCGGTCCGACGCGGCCTTGCGAAGCCACTTGGCCCGTGCGTTCACCCCGTCATTCGCAAAGGGAGATTTGCCGCGCAGAGTACAGGAATGCATAGTCCCTTGTACATGCGGGTGTGGTTTCTGCGATTGGTGCGTCGATGCTGGTGCCCTCGCTGCGGTGTGTGGCTCACCCGCGGCAGCACGCCCACGAACACCGAGGTCAAAGCAAGCCGAACCATACTCGCCACACTGAAGGAGTGCCGCGTGCGACGACAACTCCGTTCCTCACGTCACGCCACCACACGCGGACGATTCATGTTGTGTTGTATTCGCTGTCTCGATACTGCCCAACGCGCCGCCAAGAGACACGCAAGCCTCTCAGAAATCGCCACTAGTGAGCAGCAGCGGAAACAAGGTGCGGACTGGAACACCGCTGAGAACGTTTCGCTGTCTACAAAGCGCGCGGCACGAGACGCACGTTCTACCCGCGTCGAACGAGCTTTAAAGGCTCTTTTAGCCGAGGCCCGAGTACCACGCCGAAACCGTCGCTGCCGCAGGCGCAGTCAACGTCGCCGTCGCGACAGCAAAGAAGAGGCTAGGACAGGGGCAAAGGTGGCTGTGCGCGCGGACTCTGGCAACCCGGCAGCAGTACTTCAACATAGCTCTTCTGCGTATCAAGTCACACACAAGCTTGCTCTCTCGCTTGTGCGCAAGACGACACCGCTGGCTGGCATCGCGGCTCTGGAAACACCACCAAAACGTCGGCGGCATCATTGCCAACGACTGCCCGTACAGCCCAGAAGAGTTTGCAGAGTCTGGTGCCGAGTGGTCCACTGAAGAAAAATGCTCTGCGAGCCTCTGTCATGCCCCCACGTCAAGAGAGTCCAAAGAAGTTGCCGGTCACTGTCTCCAGCGCTTGCGAGGTCAGCCCGGTAACTGCAGAACCCGCAGTGGTCGTTTCATCAACCTTACGAATACCTCCACCTTTGCCATCCTCGTCTATCAATAGCGGCGGGTCACATGCGCAAATTACCGATCGGCCTATGGAAGCGGTGCCCGAAAAAGAAAGGAAGGCCGCTAGCAGGACCCCAGGCACCGGTAGTAAAAACACACCCGCAACGACTTCAGTCTCAGCCCCGACAATTCCCTTCACTGACTCGCGGCCGTCTTGCGCTCCTCCTGGTCCACACGAGCCCCCAAGGCCTGCAAAGGCAATCGCATCCACGCTGCGCACATCGAATACTCCAAAGAGGGTCGCCTGTCCCCCTGCCAAGGATGCATCCACAACGAAAAAGCCAACAGCCGCGAAGAAGAAACTCATGGACACTATGAACCAGCTCGGGTTTTGAGGACAGTCGGAGAGGTTGTGACGACCAGAAGGGCAGAAAATGCCTTCACTTGAAGTGGACTGGCGACAGCCGCGACAGTGCGCTCTCCGTGCGTCTTTCTGGTTGTGGGTCTGAACATACCACCACCACAGCCGTCCTTCGTGCAGTGCTGCCTCCTACGTTGGTCGCACAATGTATCCGGCAGGGGTCAATTTTAGCACTCGTTCTCTTTTTATCTCTCTTCGCTATACACCTGATGAAGTGAGGACACCTCAGTGCGTGGTGTATCAGGGGCGCAGTACTTCCCTCTCCCCCCCTCCCCCACCACCACTCACTCTCTGGGTGGGGAAGCCAAGCAACCCCCGCCCCCTCCATCCCCTGCCGCATGCTGAACCACTCCTGGTGTCGGCGGCCGGGTCCTTGGGTGGCGTTGCGTCGGAGCGACCTGCGGCCGCGAACACGCCTGTTCCGCCCATGTGCCAGCGTGATGCGGACGGACGCCACCCGACCCTCGCTGCCCAGAGGTGTGTGTGGAGGGGGGGCACCTGCGCCACGCCGAGGGATGCACCTCGTGGCGACCTGCGGAGTGGGCGGGTAGAGTTCGGGGCAGGGGCTGTGCTGAGATGAGTGGGCGGAGCATTGTGGTAACGCGCGTGTCAAGCACTGCTTTGCACGACACGATGGGCCTGTGACAGGCCGGGGGGGGCCGAGCGCAGTGGGGGTTGTGTGCTCTACGGCCGGGAATGGAGGCACGTGGAAACGGAAATTTACTTCGATACATCTTTACGCCCTTCTCTGTACGTCTGTGGAGTTGCACAGCGCAGATCCCCGCAGCGTTACCCCTCTTCAGCGTCTTGCGGCAGTTGATGCCGCTGTGTCCCTGGCCTGTGGTGAGCAAACGAGGAAGAAAGTAAAGAATACAAGTGTCTCGGGAAGGCACGCCGGAACGCTGAGTATGCACCGCCTTATATGGCAGGCCACTCCTCTCTCTCTCTGTTCCTTCTCCGCGGATACAGGGAGAGAGAGTGTGTGTGATGTTTTGCTTTATTTTTGCTTGTTGCTCCTCTACTATGCGCATAGGGGTAGTCTTGGGTCAGTGCTCTGTCGTGCCTTTCTGCGTACTCCACTTCATCCACCGCCTCCTTGCCTCTTCTGGCTATCGCTTCCGCCTTCGTGGCTGTTGGCTTCAATGTACACCCATATGTGTACTCCGGACGACTCGTAGAGTGCTGTTAACGTTTCTGTTTTTCCCTGTCGCTCACTTGATCCCTCCTCGTGCACGCTGTCGGCGTTGCAGGATCTTGGAGGTGATTGGTAGACGTCTCAACGTCGAACGCACACCGTCACGCACGCTCGTGCAGACTGCGCTCACTCCCTCCCCCAGGGTTCCCCTCCTCTTCCTCTGCCCTGTTTTGCCTTCTCTCTCGCTGGCGCAGTTGTCGGTACTTTTCTACTGCGTTCTCAGCAAAGAAGAGCCTCGGCGAAGCGGGCGAAAATGCCTGTCGTTGTGTCGATGCACGCCTGCTCGGCGTGGCCGGTGAGCATCGACT
Source organism: Leishmania lainsoni (assembly GCA_003664395.1). Classification (NCBI taxonomy): domain Eukaryota; phylum Euglenozoa; class Kinetoplastea; order Trypanosomatida; family Trypanosomatidae; genus Leishmania; species Leishmania lainsoni. Next base: position 388,412 of record RAIA01000005.1, read on the forward strand.
TCGTCGCTTTCCGTTTTTTCTTGGCGGGGTACTCGGCTGAGGAGGCGGTGGAGCAGCTCATGGTGCCGCAGAGTAAAGCGCAAACAGCGGTACCGCGCTGGCGCACGTCCTCTGCATCACCCTCGTCCTCAAGGTCATCGGACTCGGGCAGAGACTCGCACCCGGGCTCTTCGTCGTCGTTGTGGTTTGTTTCCCGCTCTGTGGAGCACCGTCGCCATCGGCGGCACCAGCGGAAGTCTCAGCAACTGCAGTGCTCGCTCCCCGTGATGCACAATGCGCAGCAGCAGACCGAGGACAAGCGCTTAGAGGCTGAGGATGAGAGTCCGCAGATCACGATGCCCACCACGGCGGCAGCTCTTCCTCGTACCACCTCAACAGGGTGCTTCGAGAGCGACGAGTGCATACCGACCACCGCCGCAGCTCCAAGCAGTACCCCCGTGTTCAGCAGTAGCACCACCCACGTCTCTGCTTCATCCACGACTGTCGGTGTGGCCGCGTCTTCCGCGGTTTCCCACCCCATCTCGGACGTTCACACATACCGCCATCGCCATCGTCAGCATCAGTATCGAGACAAGTTGCAGGGCGGCACCGACAGCAAAAAGCCGCACCACACAGCATCACACTCGCGCCGTTCGCGCACAGCCGCCCCGCCGTCGAAGGTGAGCAGCGAGTTGACTCCACTTTCGGCTGGCTTCAGCAGTTCCAGACGCCTCACCGATTACGCTACCGTCTCCACTATCGCTGCCGCCCCCGGAGATGCCGGCAGCGGTAGTGGAGCGCGGGCAGGTGGGTCGAGCAGCAACCACCATCTTCACCACGTCAACTTCGGTGATGTGAAGGAATCCTCATCTTCGCAGCAGCTCCGCGAGAAGCGCCGTAAAGCCAACCCAGATCAGCAGTGCTTCCTCTTGAATGAGGGCTACATCAAGTTTCAGCTACAGCTACAGGATGTTGAGGCAATCGGCGGGAGCTCCATCGGCTCCTCCTCCCTGCAGAGTCGTTACCTGTTCGAGGAGGTGGCGGAACAGTATCAGACGTTTCGCGAGCTGTCACGCGAGGAGCAGCTCGGCTCCCCCTATGCGTTTCTCTCCAACTATTATAATCCCATACCCGTGGCAACGCGTCTGCAGCTACTGCAAATGTTCTACGAGACGGACGTGGGCATCTTTCGGTGGGCCTTCGGCGACAAACTCAGCCGCTTCGACTTGCCCGCAGCGCTGAGTGCAGCGTGCGAGGAAAACGTGAGCGGAGCTTTCTCGGCGGGTGCGGTGGGACTCAGCAGCAACTTTGGTAGCAGCAGCGGTGCCGCAGACGGGGTAGGCAGCGCCGCGTCCTTCTGGACCAGCCGGTGGAAGAGCTCCCCCAGCAAGCTTGCAACAATGGACGCGGCGACGGTGAAGCGACTCAGCGAGCAGCACGTCGACGCCCTTCGTCGTCAGTGGGAAAATGTCAAGCGCGTCTGCGTCACTGTCGCAGCCCTCTATCGCGGCAGAGGCGGCATGTGCGTTCCCCTCGATATGCCCCTCCTGACGACCATCCAGCAGTGCTTCGGACTACGCAATGAGCAGGCTGTCAATTACGCCACAGCAGCCTTTGGCTTCGAGCACCACCTGGAGACGCGTCTCTTTGAGCACTTACACAACTTCAGCGAGTACGGCGTGATCTGCACCATCGTGGCATCTTTGTGGTGTGACTGCTCCGGTTATTTCTTAAGTGGGGTTTTTCGCGACGGATGCCGCCGACTTGGTCGCCTGCTGGATGAGTATCGCATTCTGTCGGAGCTTCACTTCATCGTCTTTGGTGAGGCAATGCGTCCGCGGTGGCAGGTGCAGCTGGACGAGGTGCAGCGCGTCATCACAACCTCTTCTCATGTCGACAAAAATGCGATGGCTTCAGCAACGGCAGCGGTTTCTGGGACGAGTCCTGTCACCTCAGGCATCAGCGGCGGTGGCGGCAGCGTTGCAACGCCAACGACAGTGTCCGGTGGTGCTTTGCCTATCTTCTCGAGTAGCATCGCTGGGGTGGGCAGCGGTCACTTTGGCGGCACGACAGGCGGGACCGCGCCTGACTCGGGCAACGCATGCACGCTCACCCCGTCAGTAACCCCGACTACAAGCGGGCTGCCTAGCGCGAACAACGTGCACTCACCGTTGAGCGGCAACGGGCAGTACAGCCGGCCCTTTTTGATGGAGTTCCCATCCCTGATGAAGCACCTTTTTCGCATCTGCGTGACCCTCGGCAACAACGGCGGTCTCAACGACGGCCTGGACATCTTCTTCACTCGCATCTACTCTTACTTGGAGCTTCTCAGCTCACGAACGGCGTCTGCGATCGCGTCGCGCATGGTGAACACCGCTGCTCCTGGGACTGGGGCGCATGCCTGCGCTCTCTCTGGCCAGTTTGGTGGGTTCACTGGCGGTGGTGACGTCGTGCCTGGCATTGGCGCATCAGTAGCGCCGTCTGGTCGACCGCCGCTGCCGCCGTACGGTGGCCGCGTGCGGAGCGATGGCGACTTGAGCCGCATCGCGGCTGAGAGCGTAGGTACGAGGGTACCAGCTACCGCCTCGACAACACCGCCCCAGGGTGCATCCTCGTCGCCCACCTGCTTGACGCGCAGTGGTACGAGCCTCGGCAGACCGCTTGGCGTAGGACTTCCTCGCGCGACGTCTTACGGTCATCTTCCTCGCCAAGTTAGTGGCAGAGGAAGTGGCGATACGGACGCGATGTCGCTGCCCACAATGGCACGCGCTGCTCACCTCACCACCGCAGCAGGAAGCAACGGTTGCCTCGATGAGGGTTTTGCCGCGAGCACTTCATTCCCCTACGCGATCTCTACTATCATAAACACCTCCTTGACTCAGCCTGCCAGCGCTCTGCTACCCTTGACTGCAGCCATCACCGCCCATAACAGTTATACAATCGACAGCTTGGCCTCTTCACCGCTATTGCCTGCGCTGAGAACTTACGGCTTTGCGTCAGAAGACGAGCCTACAGACAGGAACACGGACGCAGGGTACGGACACGGTGAGGCGGTGGCCCCACCCATGCCGGGTGGCGTCCACCCAGCGAGCTGGTCTTCACCACATAACAGCGGTGGCATTTCCTTCGCGACGACACAGCCCGGACCTGCCTCTACGTCGTGCGTACCGTCCCAGGTGAGTGACATGGTGCTGAAAGTCATTGACAAGCGATATCTGCGCGAACTCTGCATGTTGCTCACAGCCCTGCCCCTTGCGTGGCGCCAGCTAACAGTGCTGACGCACGAAGACCATATGGCGACCGACAAGGCTGTGTGTGATATGATGATGGCATTGAAGTCAATCACGCAGGTGCTCATGGCTTCGGACGACTTTCAATAGGCGTGCTCGGACTTCATTCGTGTGTGGGTATGGGTGTGGGTGGGTGTACGATGGTGTTGTGCAGACGTACATGCGTCGCGAGAGAGATGCCTGAGTGAGCCTAAATGACGCACACAGGGGGGCTGATCGAGGGAGCACGCAAGCGACCTACAGCACCCATGCGGACAAACGCATATGTCAAAACCTCCTCCCTTTTCCCTTGAGGAAGTAAAGGGGAAAAAGAGAGGGCCGGGTTGCCGCAGTTGGGGCACGACGGCGCTCCAGGCGTGGCGGTGGACCCTTCTTTTTTTTTCGCCTTTTAACGCCTTAGACAGCGCAGCACCATCAAGTGCGCGATGCCGCAGCACTACTCTTCACTAGGACTAGCTCCCTCTCTTCTTCCCTCCGTTCCCCTTTCCCGCCTCCCCTATCCCAGCGTGGGGCTTCTTTTCGAATGGGATTGCTTGATCGTACTGCCAACATCCGCCTCTCTTTACCTCACCCTTCCCCTCTTCATCGTTGCGCGTGGCTACGCAGAGCAACGAGTGACCTCCTGGTGACGCACAGGTGCTTGGTGCGCGAGCGATTTCGTTTTCCTCGCCTGTTTCACTGGCACACTTCCGTTCCCCTGCGCATCCAACGAGCACAGACACGCGCACACACCCCTTCGCACAAGCGCACATACGCACGTTGCGGTGCCGTACTTCTTCTCTTTTCTTTTGCGTACGTTGTCAGCCCTTCACCCTCCACCCTCCACTTCCCCCACTGCCTCCCGCACTGTACCACTGCAGGTGAGGGCTGGTATGTCTGGACAACCAAAAAAAAAAGATGAGTCGTATGCAGCCCTCCCGAAGCGGAAGCAAGCGGCCGATGACTGTGCGTGGTGGTGCGAGCGCTAGTCGCTCGCAAGCGGCACCGCTAGGCCAGCTGATCGATAGCAATGTCCGACCCTCAAACGCGTCCTCGATCTCTCCGTCGGTCATGCCAAGTGACAACCCCTTATCGCCATCCAACGTCGTGGCAGCGACGACGACAGCGACCACAACCGCTATGACCAGCAACGCCACCCCCTACGCTGCGACACTTAGGGTCGACCTGCATGAGTGGATCTTAGCCATCAAGCAGCCATCTCCGCCTACCGTGACCGCCGCACCTTTAAATGCTGTAGACGCAGTGCAGGAAGGAGGGGTGCGCAGAACGCACTCTACATCAGCCGTGGCGCACTTCCCACTGGAGGAGCGAATCGGCCTGCCAGAGTTGAAGAGCATCTTGTGCGCTTTTCAAGCTCCCCCGCACGGGGCAGTGACTCGATGGTTGGACGCATCATCAAGCGAGGGCTCAGAGAGCGGAACTACTGACCGTGTTGTAGCGCTGCGAGATCTGGATACGCCCCACTCGGTAGATGAGCTTTCTGTCATCGTCGCTGGCCTCCCGCGAAACTCAAATCCTGCGCTGCGGTCTGGCCAGCAACGCACGCGTGACGCGACCGACGTGCATTCATCTGCAGCAAGTAAGGGACACATGCACTCGCCTGCCCTTTCTCTTCCGCTTCCTGCGCCAACGCTAGCTTTGCGAAACTTGTCTCAGGAGGAGTTCATCCGCGCCATCCAGAGCGCAGTGCCATCTGCCACCGTGCCCGATATCCTGTCACTGCTCAGAAAGGCAATCTCCGAGACCCAGGAGACCGTCTCCTGGAGTGAGCTGACCGCGTTTCTGATTACCCGCTCACGGCAGAAGGCCGACATCGCCCTCGAAAATCAGCGCTTTGTCCTCGGCGACCCGCCACGCGGGATGCGCTTTGACGATCAGCATGGCAGCCCCATCACGTGCGTCGCGATGGAGCCGGTGCGTCGCCTCCTCGTGACGGGGTGTAGTGAGGGGTCAGTACGAGCCTGGAGCAGCGGCAGTGAGCTTGTCTACCGTGGCCTACTGCTTCAGGTGGACAAGTGGATTGTGGGACTGCATTGGGGGTGCAAGCAGCATGTTCTCTACGTTGTCACGATGGATCGCTGGGTATACATTCTGAGTGGCTCCACGTACGAGGTACTGCGCGTCTACCACGGTCGTGGCATCACCGAGTCCACAGTCGATATGACGTACGCAAGCGAGACTATCGGCACTGTGCATGTCGGCGGAGTGCGCCTCGTCCCGCCGGGCATCAGCCCCTGCAATAAATCGAAGACGTCGTTGTCACCACGTCCCCCTACGAGCCGCTCCGGCTCGTGCGAGTCACACAAGGAGCGCATGCAGCGTCTGCTTTCTTCTGCCATGCACGCGTGCCGTGCCGTGCATACGACGAGCAGAGAAACGGCTACCCCTGTGCACCCGCACTGCAGCACGTCAACACAGACTGACGCTACCAGCACAGCAGTGAGTACAAGTGCATCACAGGGGTCCTCGTCAGGCACACCGATGCCATCTCCTTTACCTACATCTTCTCTGGCTATGGTCTATTCGCTGACGACCACCGCTGCTGCTGAGGCGTTGCACCAGGACAACACCCCGCTTACTGGGGCTGGCAGAGGCCCCTATGTTCGCCAGGAACTGGAGGAGGGTGTTCTTACTGCCCTAGTTGACCCCGTGACAGCGACGGCGTTTCATGAATCTGCTCTCCAAGAGGATGTGCTCCTGCTCGGGACGAGCACTGGTGACGTTTTTCTCTTTCAGCTGGCGCATCAGAACCACCTCAGCAGAAAGCGGGTGCTAGTGGCACGGCACATCTTCCGTCAGCTTCACCGCGGCCGTGTTACAAAGCTCAATCTGCTGCTGTCTATGCACGCTCTAGTCAGTTCAGGCGACGACGGACACGTCCGCGTCACTTCTCTCGTGGCTGGGCAGCCACTTAGGGCCTTTTACGCGGCTGGACTCCCCGATCAGCACACAAGCGTAACTGACTTTGACGTGCACCCGCAGCTGAAGATGTTGCTGACTGTCGGCCCAGAGCGGCGGGCGCTGGTGTGGGAATGGTCCCAGTCCTTACCCATCGCACTTCTCGGCCCGGCCAATAGCCCTTGCTGCGGGGCCGCCTTCATGGGTGATCAGGTGCTCACGATGAGCCTCGATGGAGTGCTACACGTCTATGATTGCAAACGGTTCCACCTTCAACAGGAGCTCTCCTTGGCCACAGCGGGCTCCCTCGATCGCTTCGGCGGTGCCGTTGGGGCCACTCACTCCGTCATCTCGCGGATGCATGTGGATGAGGCTCGGAATCGGGTGCTGTGCTTTGGGCACTTCCCCCTTTCCTTGTGCGTGAAGTGGCAGGTCTCCTCTGGCATTCCGGAGCGCTACCGAGGGCACCACGCGCCGATGCTCACGACGCTGTCTTCGCGCGTCTTTGGACAGGTAGTGACAGTGGGAACAGACGGTGTTGTTATGACGTGGGTGCCACGGTCAGGGGTGAAGGAATCGTCGTTTCTTTTCCCAAACTTCTCCAATACGACATCAGCGTCAGCCCCGCTCCGACCGACGGCTGCCTCCATGGACGTCTTGCAGCGCCGCCTACTCACAGGCTTTGCTAACGGGGTCATGGTTGTATGGAGCATTCTGAACGGCCAAGTTGAGCGCATCTTGACAGCGGCCGCTGCAACAGTATTACCGTCGCCTTCGTTGTCGCCAGCAGCTTTGGGAGGCACGGCGAAGGGGACAATGAATTCAATGTCCGGCAGCAGCAGCCCTGTTGTCACTGCCTCGGTGTGGTCTGTGACGGCCACTGCAGCGGTGGCGATACCATCGACAAGGCGCGATGTCACCGCAGTCGGCTCCCTTCTGCGCCATCGGTCTATTTCATACATCTTCGCCATTGGCTCGCACCTGTACGTGGACGCGGCAGTGGATAGCACTGGTGCCGCCGCGCGGAGCAGCGGCCCTCAACTCGGCGAATACTCTACGACGCCGGCGTCGTCGTGGACGGTGCCGAGTGTGTTGGGCGATGTAACAACGCTAGTGCAACTGGGGCCGCAGCTTATCGGATGCTCCACCGCCTCTGGAGCAGTGCTTCTGTACAATGTGCTCTTCGAGCGGCAGGAAGGTGCGCCACTGTGGGTGCGCGAGTCTCTTCTATCCCCGGCATGGGCAACTGGTGGTCTTCTCTCGCCTACGCCAACCTCGACTGCCGTGGGCGGCGATGTTATCAACATCGGAGGTCCGAGTGCGTTGCCGCAGCGAAACAGCACTGTGTCGGCCGCCGGTCCGCTGATGGGCAGCAGCGGCACGCACAGTCAGCGCACCGCCGCTGGCGCCGCCACGCTCTTTCTCGCGTCCCTTGTGAACAGAGCCAGGGCTACTGGAACCCCAGAGGCGGCCAGCGCTGACTTGACAACACCGGCGGCTGTGATGACGGGTGCTGTTGTCTCGCGTGTAAACTGCATGATGACATTGCCGACTGTTCACCCGCGGCTGCTGCTCGTGGGTCAGGAGGATGGCACCGTGTCGTTTTGGCACACCCTACGTCGCGTTTGCCTGGGCGCTGTGAGCTTGACAACTGCGGCTGGCGTCGAAGATGCAAAACACGGCGAAGGTGCAATAGTGATCATGAGCATGGAGGAGACAGATGGGCGAATGCTCGTGTTTGGCGACGGAAAGGGAAAAGTGCACGTATGCCTTGTGAAGTGGAAGTTGCTGACGGATTCGCACGAGCAGACAGCTGCTCTCGCCATGCCGAACTTTGCCCTGTACTCTCTGACGCCGACTCCAAAGAAGGAGCAACTCCCAGCGGTGGCAGCGCCGACGACGAGCGCATCAGACGATGTACAGGCTGCCGAGCGGTCGCTGCCGGTGCTGCAGCAGCTGGAGCGCGTACACGTGTTTGCAAGTGGGCTCGCATTGTCCGGAATCCGCGTTGTTCACGCAGAGGAGACCGCCCCGCTCGGCTGTGCCGCCGCGCCGCCGCCCAAGACGGACACTGAGGCCGAAGCTGCTGCTGCTGAACTGGAAGTGGACAGGGACAGTCCTGCGGATAGTATCTCGCTGGGGGCACGCAAGGATTCTGGCAAGGCTCGTCTGCTCATCATCTGCACTGGCGTCGATCACTACGTGCGCGTCTTCACGCTGGCTGGAGTTCCCATCGGAGAGCTCGGAATGGACGCATGGGATGCCACGCGACCATCAACTTTTCGCTTCATGGGCGAGCCGACTGTTCCGCCTGCTGTGCCGCTGCCCTGCTCACCTGCTGGTAACATTAATTGGCAACAAGAGGAGCACAACGCGATCATGAAAAGTGCCTGCTACCACGATTACTTGGCCGACCTGTACGCAACGCATCATGCGCGGCCTGCGATGCCAGTCGGCTCTTCGAGGGAACTCACACACAGTGGTAACGTGTCGCTACGGCGAGCAATGGGCGGATCCGTCTACTTCGAGGCACTGGCAGTCCCCCTTCACACGCCGCCGCTAGAACGTTGTTGGCGCCACGTCCGTCACTTCCTGACGCCATTCACCCGCTAGACAGGGTTGGGAGCGCCACGGCAGTGGACAAGCTGCCGAGCTACGGACACCCAAGTGTCGCTGTTTTTGCGGAGAACGCCGAAGCGGGCACAGCCCTTAGGGGTAAGTTGTGCTCCGACGTTGCCAGCGGATTTCTCCTCTCGGGACTGAGGCCCGGTCAAACTGACCCGGCCAAGCACTGTCTCACCGCACGCCTCCGGCAAAGCACGCGACACCGCTATGAAACAGATCGACACTTTCGAGGGGTCCTAAAGCGCGCGTATGCACGTCAGCTCCAGGACCGCAACCTCCAGGGGCACACATCGCCGTTCTTGTCGTACCACCAGCCGCGAGCAGAGCCATCCGAGCTGCCCATCCTCCTGCTCAGTGGCCCCGAAGCATCCCGTGCTGCAGAGGGCTGGCAAGCGGAGACACGGTCGGTGTCTCTCTCTGCAGCCAGCGAGTCCAGTGATTCCGCTGAACAAAGAAGGGTGACGGGCTACGTTCTAGGAGCATTGGAGCAAACCACCAACACCTCTGTCAGCTTACGAGAAGAGCCGCGTGAGCCTTGTGACATGTCCATCGCACCGCGGCACAGCACCGTTTGTGCGGTGTCTCTGGCAAAAGACGCGAGACAATCCATAACGCCCCGCCATCCCAGCAGGACCTCTACGGATGCGCCTCTCAGCGTCGGTGGAAGTCCAGTGAACCGCAGGCGGCAGTTGCGTACGATGGTAGCGACACCGTTTCGAATGGGCATGGTGGCGCAGTTCAGCCTGAACGCGACTCAGACGTTGTTTCTCAATCCACTGACCCCGGGGGACTTGTCGCTGGCAAAGCAGCCATCACTGGATCATCAGCCGCCGCCTCTTCCTGTCGTACACTCAAGCAAGCAATCGACAAGTCTTGACACGCAAACCCCACCGTCCTCGTTCGCGGTCTCCACAGCAGTGCCAATGCTCACGGCAGTTGCGCACTGCGGCAGCAGTGCCGTCCTCAGTGCGTTCGCCCCCACTAGTGCCGCGCCGCGTGATGTGCTGATCAATAGAGCGGGACCTCTGTCCGCAACTGCCTCCGAAACGCAAAGTGAAGCTGTTGTTGGCCAACATAGATCCACGCCAGCGCTCTCTTACCTGGTTCATGAGCACACACGTCTCGTTGAGAATACCCGTACCGCGGCAGCGCGGGAGAAGCTGGCCGCACTGGCGATCCCAGTGCCAACCCATCCGGTATCCACGGGCATTACCGGAGGCTCAGCGGCAGTGGACTCCTCGCGGCACCTGTCCATTTTGCACGGGACGGCGGCGAGGTTTTCCTGCTCTACCTCCCCTTCCCTGGTTCCAGCATGGAAGGTGCACAACCACCTTGACTTCGTCGTGCATAAGCAACAACGCCTCCTGGGGTGCCGTACGTCTGCAGCCCAGGAGCTGACAAACGCCTCCCAGGGGTTTCCGGCACAGGTGACGTCACGGATGTACGTGACACCAGTGGAGGAGCTGCCAGCCCCCTCCTTCGAATGCCCGCGACGGCACTAATTGGCCGCCACGCCACCAACGACCCGCACGCGGCAGTGAAATCGAGGCCGCTTCAGCAGGAGGACGTGCGCGTATTCCAGGTTGTATTGAGAAGCAGCACATGTCGTCGCCGGAGTATCCCGCACTGCTGCGTGATGTGGACGTGTACTGAACTGTATCTGCGCATGTGGATCTCTCTAGACAGATGAGCCCACCCACACTGTTGCTCACAGTGTTCCTCTTTCTCGGCACTCTTCTCCTATCCTTGCTCGAGTAACATTCTGGAACCGCTTCTGTCCTTGTTTTCATCTCCTGTGTGGCTTAGTACATCCGCGCACGCTCCTCTCATCCTTACGATGCCTCTCCGTGTTACCATCGTCCTCAGCACCCCACGACGCCGCCTCACAGCACTTTTCTCTCTCTTGTTCTCTCTGTGGTGATGGTAAACACTACGTGCTTCTCTTTTGTCGATGTGCTCCTCCTTTTGGTTGTTTTTCTGCAGTATCTTGTTGTCTTCGATGTCAAAGTAATCTAAGCACGAAGGCCATCATGATGTACTCTCCACTACAGCATTGCGGACACCTCCATCTCGACGCAGTGTGAATCCCGTCGCTGCTATTCGTTGCCCCCCCTTATCCCCTCCTTCCCGACACGTACCCAACTCCTCTTTTTGTTGGTTGTTGTTTTTTGTTTTGCGCTCCTCTTCACTCACTCGATTAGCATCTGTTGGGTACGCGCGCGTGCGTAGGCCCGTGCGTCTGTGTCTGTGTCTGTGTCTGTGTAGATATCCACGCTGCTCTCTCTCCCCCTCCTCCTCTTGCAACGCTTACTCTCGTGCTCGCTCGCCTGCGCTTGCTCCTCTGCCGCTTTTTCCTTTATGTGTTTAGCCCTCTCTCTCTCTGTCTCTCTCCCTTGCCGTCCCTTCCTCCGACCTCATGTCTATTGGTGTATTCCTCCCTCTCTCTTTCTTTCCTTGCGCTTGTCTCCGTACTCATTTGTGCGTATGTGTAGCATCTCAGCTCCCCTTTACTATGTATTACTGTTATGACTCAGTCGTGATACGCTGCAGCGGCAACAGCGCCGATAGCCTCCCTGCGTGCAATGGGTACTCCAGAACACCTGCATTCCTCTTACCTTCACTACTTTTCCAACGCTAGTAGTGATTGGTGTGACCATCTCTCATCGATTGCTCGAGCTTTTTCAGCTGCTCCAACACAAAGGACACTGATTAGGTGAGGACACCTCAGTGCGTGGTGTATCAGGGGCGCAGTACCTCCCTCTCCCCCCTTCCCCCCACCACCACTCACTCTCTGGGTGGGGAAGCCAAGCAACCCCCGCCCCCTCCATCCCCTGCCGCATGCTGAACCACTCCTGGTGTCGGCGGCCGGGTCCTTGGGCGGCGTTGCGTCGGAGCAACCTGCGGCCGCGAACACGCCTGTTCCGCCCATGTGCCAGCGTGATGCGGACGGACGCCACCCGACCCTCGCTGCCCAGAGGTGTGTGTGGAGGGGGGGCACCTGCGCCACGCCGAGGGATGCACCTCGCGGCGACCTGCGGAGTGGGCGGGTAGAGTTCGGGGCAGGGGCTGTGCTGAGATGAGTGGGGCGGAGCATTGTGGTAACGCGCGTGTCAAGCACTGCTTTGCACGCCACGATGGGCCTGTGACAGGCCGGGGGGGCGGAGCGCAGTGGGAGGTTGTGTGCTGTACGGCCGGGAGTGGCGACGTGTAGGCAGCGAAAGCCCATCACGACGTTGTGGCGCGCACCGATACGAGCGGAAGTTTTTGTTGTTTTCTGCATCGTGAAAAGAAAAGAGCGAACGCAGTGGAGAATGATGGCTCTAACCGCATTCCAGGAAGCGTGTGGCTGCTGAAAAGAGAGGTCAAGGGCTGTCTCGATGCTCTCTGGTCTGTTGAGGCGTGTTTTGTGGCGTCTTCCTCATCGGGCCTCTATTGCTTTCTGCGCTTGTTATAATTCATGTTGCTGTATGACTCTCCTCTCTATTTATCACCGACGTTTCCTCTTCTCAGACTAACTGCAATGCCCCCCCCTCTTTCCCCTTCGCTTGTCCTTCTACTTACTTGCGCGCTGGCCTCATCGATTCAGCGCAGAGTGTGCGCCGTGGTGAGTTGCGCGTCTCACCATCTAGCCGCTTCTTGTGCGGCACCTCCAGCAACAGCTAAGGAAGAGGGAAAAAATGACAAGCAGCACGATGACTCACTCAGCTGAGTTTCCCCCGATTATTAAGTCCTTCCTGGACACGGACGCCTACAAGCTGCACATGCAGCAGGCTATCTTTCACCAGAACCCAACCGTAATTACAACCTATGAGCTCAGCTGCCGCAACAAGGAGGACCACCTTGGCATCTACGCAGATCTGGTTTGCGCGCAAGTGCAAAATATGGCGACTGTGCGCCTGACTGAGCAGGAGTGCGCGTATTTGTCAACGTTGCCTTTCTTCAAGAAGGACTACCTCGAGTATCTACGCAGCTACCGCTACAAGCCGGAGCAGGTGCACATCCGCGCTGTGCCGCGGATGCCGACGTGTGAGAACGAGTTTGGCGAGGACGGCTCCAACTTGGCAGTGACTGTGGAGGGGCCATGGGTGGAAACAATTCTGTGGGAAATCCCGCTACTGGCAATCATCAGCGAAGTCACTCAGCAGAACAGACACCCTCGCATAGGCCCGGCTGAGGCGCTGGTGACCCTACACGAGAAGTTGGACCTCTTCTTCGCAAATCACACAGAGGCCGAGCTGGCTACCTTCAAGGTCACTGACTTCGGCACGCGCCGGCGATGCAGCCAGGCGGTGCAGGAGGTGGTTGTGCGAGCACTGAAGGATGACACACGCTTTGGACCGCACTTGGTCGGTACAAGTAACTATGATCTGGCGCGGCGTCTTGGTCTGCCGCCTGTGGGAACTCAGGCACACGAGTGGTTTCAAGCCTTTCAGCAGCTATCTCCAGAGCTCCGCCATTTCCAGATTATGGCAATGGACTGCTGGCTACAGGAGTACCCGCAGGGCCTCGGCATTGCACTCACGGATTGCATCACGATGGACGCTTTCTTGAGAGATTTCGACACGCGTCTGGCGAACGCCTACCAGGGGCTTCGGCAGGACTCGGGTGTGCCTGTGGAGTGGGGCCGGAAGGCTGTGGCGCACTACAAAGCTCTCGGGATCGACCCCCACACGAAGACTCTCGTCTTCTCAGACGGCCTGGATCTGGAGAAAGCGGCGGAGCTGTATAACTCCTTCAAGCAGGAGATACAAGTGATGTGCGGCATCGGAACGCAACTGACGTGCTCCATCAAGGGAGTTCGCCCGATGAACATCGTCATCAAGATGGTCCGATGCCAGGGCAAACCAGTCGCGAAGGTGTCTGACAGCCCTGGGAAGAGCACCTGCGGCGACCTCGAGTATTTAGAAAAGTTGAAAGAGGTCTTCAAGGTTTAGATGGGCCTCGTATGGCGTATAGGGCCACTGCTGCTGAGGAGAGTAGTAGTTACCACAAGTGCAGGCGACAAGGGGTATTGAAAACAGCTGAGCACGCGAAACGAAGGAAAGGTGGGTAGAGATGAAAAAAAAACAGAGGTGCGTGTGTGGTGGCATTCAGGCTGATGTGCTTTTCCTCGCTCTTGTCAAGGAGCTTCTTCTGATGGATTGCATCCTCCCCAGAGGTGGTGCATGTGCCGCTGGCGCCGCGGCGGCGGCGTTGTTGTTCCTTTCCTCTCTTCAGCGTACCGCCTTCTCTGTCACTCCCTGTCATTCTGTTTGCGTGTCGCATTACCTTTAAAGCAATCAAATACAAGCGACAGGGCAACTCCCGCACCATCACGCTTGCGGCTCAGCTTTATCCTCCTCTCTCTCCTTTTTTTCTGCTTCTCTTCACGTTTGCTGTTCTCTTTTTCATCTTGTGCGCTATTCCTACGCTATATCGCCCTCCCCACCCCTTCGTCCAGTGTTCGCGCACCTCTTCTGCACTCTCTATTCTCTGCCACACACCCCTCCTGCTCTACACCAGAAGGGAAAAGGGTGGTGGTGTAGTGATGTCTGTGCGTTGCGGGCACGTCGGTGGTCTCAGAAGCATTTGTGGGCGAGACGCGGGCATGCGTACGCCTGACAGACGTCCTGTCGTCTCTGTTCAGGAAGTGCAGGGGACAACAACGCGCGCACATCTGTAAAGCGACCGAGGGTAATAAGAAGCAGAAAATGCAGTAGTCCGTAATAACGGACACTGCACGGAGGGGTGGAAGATCTGTAACGGATTGCGTGGGTGTGGGTGGGTCGAGAGGAGGTTCTCTCTCTGTATTCTTTTGCTGGTGTGTGTGTGCTTGTGTGTGTGTTGCTCCCCTCATTATTCGCTCTGTATGCTACTGCTGCTCTCCTCCTTTGCCTGCGTGGTTGCGTACGTGTTTAGGTGTGTCTGCGCGATTCCTCATACGACTAATATGAGTGGTACGACGGCAGCCTTCCCCAATCATCCTTCTCCGTCTCTTCCACCTCCCTGTTCGTCACCTCGTCCCAGAATTTTTGCCATGGTGGGGGAGGGGGGCATTCATGCGAGATCTACTTCTCCTTCTACGGCCACTGTGGCGTTCTCCGCGTTAGCATTTACGACCCCTCGCACAGCCTACCTTGTTTCTTCCAGCCTGTCGCTAAGCCTCTCCTCTGTTTCTTCTCCTCGTGTCATTCTACCTCCTTGCACTCTCCGTCCGCTCCTTCGAAAGCAGCACTGGCGGGAGAAGAAGCGAACACCGAAGAGAGCGAGAGAAACGCAGAGAGAAACAAGTGGGCCCTGTGAGAGACCAGAGCGGAGGCCTCGCAAGGGACACGTGTTGCCGAAACCAAAATGAAAAAAAAAGGGAACACACATGACCTGCGTGCTATCAAAAATGAAGCGCGGCGCGCCTTCGTCGTTGCTGCGGACTCCGCTGTTGCATGAACGTGAACCGCGAAGTGTTGCTCTTCATTCGTTCCCGCAGCTCAGGCTTTCACTCGAGAGTAGGCAATCCAGTTCAGCCCCGGCAACTTCTCCTTTTGCTCTCTCTCTCTCGCTCTACTGCTTAACGCTGCTCTCGTGCTCCCCATCTGTGGTATGGTAGTCGTCTCTGTCACTCGGACACCACCTGATATAGAGCGGCTATTGGCTCGTCCGCTTTGTTTTCATGTTTGCGTCGCGTTGCACGAATTGGCAACCCGTCGCTCACCTTCCCCACCACTGAAACAAAGACTCGTCGCGGCGAAAGGAGGGAGGATGTCGCACCGTTATGAAGATGCAGTTCTAAAAGGAATGGCCTTGCTGCTGCTGAACCTGCCACCAGTGCTCCGCAGCGCCGCTCAGCCGCTGCAGAAGCTGTTCGATACGCATTATCCCGATAACGGCATAACGCACATCCTGCTGAACACCCCACCGATCCGCAGCACATCTGGTGAAGATGTCATGGAATGCGGTGCAGTGTTCTTTTCATCCTCAGACGCGCTGTGGGCTATTCTGGACCGAGTGCGAGTGCTACTTCGCACCGAAGACGGCGCGCTGGAGTTGCGGCGCGGCTACTTGACTCTGGGTGTACATGAGCTACTCGTGGAAGGAGTCGTGACGTGGGGCGCAGATGGGCGACAGCGCACCACTTCTGCTCCAAGGACTGTCACCGCAGTTCTCGCGCCAACTGTGGCGCCGCATGCGGAAGCTGCGCAAAGCTCTGCTGTGTCGCAGAGCACGCCGACAGTGGCGCTGACGCCAGTCTCCGTCCCCGTCGCCAGTTTAGTGACAGCACCGGGTTCCATGCCTTCTTCCCGAAAGACAGAGGCACGCAGTGGTGCAGAAGGCTGCGATGAGGCTTGCCAGACGGTGGTGGTTACTTTTCTACTGAAAGAAATATATAATCGCCATCGCGACAACGGAGAGGGCGGCACATCTGTAGGACAAGGTGGTGTTCCGAGCAGCTTCCCTCCGTCACCGTTCATGGTATACCAAATGCTGGTGGGGGAATGCCAACCCCGAAAAATCATATTAGTGGAGTGCCGGCGCGCTGCAGCGAAGCGGGAGTGGCGGGCACTGGTCGAACTGGAGAACGCAGAGGTGGCGGCGCAAGTGATTCGCGTTTTCACACGCCGCGCCGTGGAGTTTGTGAGTGAGTCTAACGCCTACAGGGCCCCAAAGCGCAGCCACAAACTGCCAGAGGAGGGGCCGCTGCCAATCTGCGCTGAGGTGCGCTACTATGTGAACTGTAACTACAGCGTACGCAATGGCCAGACACGTTATCTTCCAAATGGGGATCGCAACTATCATCGCACTGTGGCGGTGCGTCCCTTCTGCAGCACCGAGTTGGACCTTACCGATCCGCAGAACCTGGCGAGGCTGCAGGTGAAAGCTCCGCGCAACTGGAAAGCCGATCCTCACGCAATACGGCCTGCGTCTATCTGCGATCGCGATTCACCGAATAGAGCCGTGGTGCTCGAGGAAGAAGTGCGGCGAAACGAAGGGGAGTCGACTGCGGTCCAGCACAAGCGTCGTCGCACCCCATCCCCGCGAGCCAGCCAGTGGCGTTCGAAACGGTCACCGTCGTCCTCACGCAGTCGCTCCACCTCCCCCTCATCGGTCCGCTCGTACTCCCGTGCCTCTTCGTCGTCGTTACGTCGTCACCATCGTCACCACCGTCACCATGAACGCCGTTGCGAGCGCCGCCACCGTGATGAGCACCGGCACGATGCGCGTGCGGCAGCGCTAAGGGACTATAACAATCCTGAAGCTGCCGCCCCTGTTCTGGCGACGACCCCAGAGACCGTCACCTGTGCCGAAGCCCAGTCAATTGCTGCGAGGAGATATGCACACGCGGTAGAGGTGTGTATGTCTGCGTCAGAAACGCCGGCACCTGTGGCGGTGACATACGACAGCCACGGCGCTCTGCCGGTGGGGTGGCGCCCCATCTTCTCTCAGGAGTACCAGCAGACTTACTATGCTTACCGTGACCCGAATACCGGTGTGGAGACGACCACGTGGGAGCGACCTGCTGCGTAGAGCCGTGGGAGGGAAGGAAAGAGGAATAGTATGCACGTCAGTGTGTCGCACCTGCCCCCCTGGCTCACCAGAAGGCAACACGACGCGGTGGAGTCAGTGCATGTGTGCGGGGTCCGCATCATGACTTCATGAAAGAGTGATGGCCGACGTGCATCTCGCTTTGTGCATACGCCGACCGTACAGGCGGACCGTCCCTCTTTCTCGTTATCGCAAGTGTACGAGAGCAAAGCCACACGTCCGAGTGACGTGCGGTACGGACGAGTTCGGAGTGGAAACCGCGGGAAGCTGTCACTCATGTAAGAGCTACTCGCTCAACTGTGTGCTTTGCCGGCGCTTTTCCACTGAGGTGCTCGTTGTTGCACAGGGAATCCCTCGATGCGACTCTGATGTTGCCTTTGCCCCACTGTTTGTGCCGATGCCGTCATAACATGGAAGTGTTGTAGTTAAATCTGGTTGAAGGGGGGAGGAGATGGGGATTTCCGTTCCTCTCTTGGGGCACGCGTGTGATGCCTCTTTTTCTCTCTGTGGGCTGTGCGTGTCTGTGTGCCCTTGACATGTGCAAACGATACACAAGCGCTGCTGTGGCGCGCTTACTGCCAACGTGCACGGCAATGAGAAACGTTTGCTGTGTGCGCGGAGGTGTCTGGTGGCAGGAGGTTGAGAGAGATCAGGAGACGCGATGGCCTGCCGTGAGAACAGAGGCTGCTTAGGGTGGCAGGGGACGAGGGAAGGGGGGTAGAGTAGAGATGGAGGATCTAAGCACCCTCACCTTGTGTGTGCCGTTTCTGCTACTCGCTTTGTGTCTCTTTAGGCCGCTTTCCCTCTTGTCCCCTCCCCACCACCACCACCACCACATCCCTCTGCTCGTGCTCACCCTTCTCCCACCTTGACTAGGTAATGCGTGGACGCCATTCGGTGGAGTTTTTGATCCTTCTCTCGCTTCATGCCCACACTCTAGAGAGGGTGAGGGAAGGAGCCGGGGGGACGACCATAAGTGAAACTAGAGTGATGTCACAGGTTTTACTAGTGCACCACGGAACTGATGGCTGTGCGTGAGACAGCGACTGGTATCTCAAAGCCTCCGGCATTCCCCTTGTGTCACTGCTGCCTCATCTTCGTCGTCTATGTTGTCGCTGTTTGCGGGTTAGAGAAGGGTACAAAGCGTAAGACGTGGCTGCCCTCTTGCTGTTAAAATAGTGTAACCGGCGTGCCTGTGTGTAAGTGAGCATAGCAACAATGCTGCTCTTGACGAGACTGCCTGTTCATGCCTGCGTGTTCGTGGATAGACACGAAGTAACCCAGACGCTTTGGCGCACCTGTGAAACACGTATTGCTGTGGTTCAGCATCGGTGTTTGTGTCTGTGTGTGTGTTTACTCCAGTGACCAGTGGTTGGACTCTACGCCGTAGCACTCGCCTAGCCTTGTCTTTCATGATCGCCTCCACACTGGTAAAGCAGGAAGTGTGCTGTGGGCTTCATTGATGCACGCAGGTAACGTGGGTATCTGGTTCATGTACAGTTACTGATCGGCGAGACAGCAGGTGATAATGGATGGCGGTAGCTGGACAAGAACTTCTTGTCCTCTCGTGTTTTTTTTTTCTTCATAACTAGCTCTTCGATGGACTCACACGCAACGTACTTGGCCCTGGAGCTGCGCCTCTTTCTCCCTGTCCCTCCTTCCTTCTTCTGCCAACCTCTTGATGATCGCGTTCCACCTGTCAATCACGCACTCCTTCGCCTTCCTCTGACATTATGCAGCACTCTCGCTCTCTCTCTCTCTCTCTAAGACTCTTCTGTCGCTAGTCTTGATGAGCACAAGAATGCAGTGGAGCTGTGTATTGTTCATGTCGGATCTCTGTGGATGGCTGGTACGTGACTGGGTCGGGGGTGGGGACTTCAGCGGCAAAACCAAAAGGCCATCAGGTGCCCCCGTCCACTTTCTGAAAGGCGCAACACTGTTTCTTTCTTTCTCTCTCGGTGTTTATAACTCCATCTGCGTGCCGAGCGTATTTCTTACCAATTCTTCTTTCCTGTTCATTGTCGCTCTCACTAGCACCTCATCCTCCCATGAGAATTACTGAGGAAGATGTGCGGGCTCACTCCATTGATTGAAAGTAATGAGAGTGATATCTAAGTGAGTGGGTTTGACCACGCACAAGATGTACTTTTCAGTTGGCTTGTTGGTTTGTTTGTTGTTGGAGGGTGAGACGTGCTGCATGTAGGAGATTTAATAGTCGCTTACACATCTCCCTCTGCATCCCTCCCTCCCTCTCTGCGTGTGTGTGTGTCTGTGTGTGGGTAGGTGGGCGGGTAAAGCAAAGCAAACAGCTCTCATTCCCTCACGTGGGCAGAAACGTTGACGAACCTTGTCTGCGGGTATTTTGGTCTCTCTGTGTCTGTGTGTGGGGGAGGGGGAAGGGGAGGGGGGCCTGATACCTTCACTCTCGCTGGGTCGGGAAGCAAAATGCACCGAGGAGATGCTACCAGAAGTGCCACGGTGAGAATGGCGTTGGTGCTGGCGTGCGCATCGCCATCGGCCTCTCCCTCTTTTTCTCGCTTGTCGTGTTCCCAAGCGAACCCATGTTTGCTGTGCCACTGTTCCCCTGTCCTTACATTTCTGCATAGCGGCACCCTTATCTCTGGTGGACATTCACCAAGGGAGTGTCACAGCTAACACCAACTAAATCATAGTGGCACACACACGTACACGCACTTAGCGATCCGCTTGTCGTGAACACGCAAACACGAAACGCCAACGCAAAGCAAACCTACAAGGACATCAGTACTCCTCTCTGTGTGTCTGATAGGTTGGTGAACCGCAGATAATCACGGCGCATATTTCGCTCACTCATGCGCTGTGCTCTCGCGCGACATCAGAAAAGAAAGACTTCGGATAGGCTGCCTAGTTAAAGGTTGAACCAACTAAACAGTTAAGTGTCAGCCCACCCACACACAGTCAAAGACGGCTGCGAGCAACGACGACGACGCCAGGCTTGCAGAGTCTAAGAAGAGAAACAGTCGACCAGTTACAGTACTTATTTTTCACTGCTGTGGACGCCATGGCGTTACGCTCTCTGGCTTTGTCGACGGAGCCGAGCGCGCATCCTTCTGCTGGCCAGATCCTTGTCTTCATTGCCTCCGACGGGGTGCGCGTTCCAGTCAAGCGCGCAATTGCCACGGAGGCCTCACTAGTCTTGCGTGACCTGTTGGATGGACAAGACCTGCTATCCACAGCGCACGGTGACGGTAGTGGCCCTTGCTCTGGTTTCAGCGGTGACGAGAGGTCTTTGCCTCATGTAGTGAACAACAGGGCATCAGATGCGGCAGCAGAGCTGGAGAACTTGTTTGAGGTAGTTGACACAACAGCACCAGTCACGCCTGGTGGGACTTGGCAGTCATCAGACCAACATCAGCAACACGGAGAAGGCGGTGCCAAAATGGCGGTCGTCAAGGAGGCCACCAAAGCAACTGTGCTGGACTTGATGGATTTCTTTCCTGTGGAGCCCGTTGCCAACCCACCTCTTGGTACCGTTGCTGAGATGACTGGATCGGTAGAGGCGTCTCCGACGTCAAATCCTTCGCCAAGGTTCTCTGCCGACCGCGTCTACCCGAGCGACTCAACTCCTACTAGGCAGCCGGTTCCCTTGGTACAAACGGTATATTCCTCATCTCGTCCCTCACCGCCGTCTATACCACCTCTGCCAGAGGTGGAGGTCCCGTTCCCGTACTTCACCGGCGACATCTTGGAGCGAGTGTGCCGTCACATGTCGTACCGCTTCCGCATGTCATCGTTTGGCACGGAGGACGGGTGCTACCGCGTGTACCCCATAAAGACGCGCATAATTCCGCGCCCGATGACGCTTCCGTTAGTGGAATACCTGGACATGAAGGATCGGGCCTTCATCGCCGATTGGGATGAGTTCATCACGGTGCAGATGGTGAAGGCGGCAACCTTGCTCAATTATGAGGAACTACTGCAACTCGCCTCGGCGAAGTTGGCCTCGTATCTTATCGATCGCGACTTGGAGGAAGTGCGAATGCTGCTCGGCGTGAAGAGTGACTTCAAACCGGCCGAGGACGCTGAGCTAAAGAAGGAGCGGGCGGTGGACTGCTTGCGCTAGAGCGCAGGACAGGGGTATGATGCAGTGGGAAAGGGAGGCATGGGTGAAGAAGGTAAGGTTCCTTGAGAAGGACAACTTTCACGGGTGCACGGGAAGCTCATGGAGTACAAAGGGGAGCAATGCTGTTGCGCAGAGGCGAGTAGGCCTTCAGCATCACCGCTGCATCGGAGTCGATTGCTCTCCACCCCCTCCCTCTGCTTCCCGCTTGCTTTTTGCATCGTGCCGCAGCCGTCACTTGTGTTGCAGCACCTGACCCCTTTGCCCTCACGACCCACATAGTCACAACCGCGTCGGACTCTCGTGCAGACACACACACACACACACACACACGTTGCTCCTCTCTGCTCACTATCTCTTTCTCTCTTCCATCGGTGACGTACGTCTGCGAATCGTCGGACACACTCTGTGTGTATGTACATGTGCTTCGCAGATTCCTTCCCCACCCCCCTCTTCCTCTGTCTTCGTCTCTCTGAGTAGGAAAGTCGTCGTCTCCGTGGAAATTTATTGCTTGTTGTTGCGCTTCCCCCCCCCCCGCAGTGCTGCCGTCAAGGGCAGACGAAAACGTAAAGAAGCGACAAGCCAAAGTGAGGTGCTGGAGACGCAAACGCATCTCGAGGGGCATCCCTTACTGCAGCACATACACGTAGAGGTACGGTTGTACCCCGACGCCATCCTCGGTTCGGCCTGTGGGCTTGCAATTACCTCTGCACACTGAGTGAGGCAGCCGAGTGTACAAGGCCCTTGCAGGTGATTCCGCTTGGCGGACGCGCTCTCATCGTGATAGTGGGGAAGGGCGCCATGCTCTTCTCATCTTTTTTTTGTTCTTAACGACCCCTCTCTCTTTGTGCTTTCTCAACTCTGCTGGTGGGCCAGCGCTCAGGTTTGTGCGCGTGGGTCGAACACGACAATGCTTTCCTGCAGCGCTGTACTCCGCTCTGTCTATTGCAGTGTCCTCCTTCACCTCCCTCCCCCTGTCCCTCTCCCTCTCCCTCGTCCAGTATCGGCGGCTCTACTATGAATTCCACATGCACTTGCCACAATATTCAGAGAGCTAGGCATTTCCGCTCTCTCCATTTCACGCTCAACTCGCTTCAGCGAACAAACATGACAAAGAAAAAAGGAGAAAAACAACAGTTGCCAGTTGATCTGGAACTTGCGCTTCTCTGACACACACACACACACACACACGGGCGCCAGAAAGAAAGAAAACTGAAGTAACTCCATTCCTCCCGACTACCCTTCCTCCGCCCTCCTTCTCTCTCTCTCTTTCCCCGCTCCCCCTCTACTTTCAGCCGGGGCTGCCTTTGGAGTTGGTTTTGGTGTTTCGTTTTTTGAGGGAAGGGGGTTTGCTGCTCTGTTTCACATTCCTCTGGCCTTTCTTGGCAGCTACTTACTGCGATGCCCTTCATTCCCTCTCTTCTTGCTGTAGCTGCTGCGGTGTGGTGCTCGTCTTCTTTCGCTGAACGCCTTGCTCTTTCTATCATTTTGGTGGGCCGGCTTGTTTAGTGCCGATATGCTGGGATGGGCGGACTTTGGTTGCTTCTCTTTTCTGCCCCCCCCCCTCCCTCCCTCCCTCTCGAGTCTCCCCACATTCCCCGTCGCTTTGGAGGACTTTCACTCGCTTTTCTCTCTCTTCCTTCCCCGTGTTCCGTTGCGCATGCACGCCGGTTTTTGGCGCTCCCCTGCACCTTCACTTCTCCCCCCCCCACACACACACACCCACATACCCCCACACATACAGAGCGAGAGAGACAGTTGCACTCTTACTCTCCCTCTCTCATAGAAGCAGACGTGTATGTGTTGCCACCAGCACCACCACACACCCCTTCTCACCCTCAGCCCTTCAATAAATAAATATCGGATTGCAAATGGACACGTGTTGCATTCGCCCTAACAGACGTAAGAGTGACAACTGTGAAGAATGTGTATCCGTGCTGAGCTCGCCCATCCCCTACCCCTCCTCATCCATAGAGAAGAAGCTTGGCATTCATTCAGCTCTCTCTCTCTCTCTGTGTGTGTGTGTCTTGCAGCGCAATTTTGTATGCGTGTTCGTTGGTTTCTCTGTTTCCACCTCGCTTCTTTGCTCATCACTTGTTTACTCGCTAGAACTTTGCCTGCCTATTTTCTCGATGGCTGCTGCTGCTGCTGCTCTTCTGTTTCCACATACGTTCGGTGACGAGTGCCAGAGGTGTCCCGCGCGTGTGGGTATGCGCCTGTCCCTCTGGGGCTTATTTTTCGTTTCTTCTTGCGTACAAAAGATGACTTGGCGGGAGAGCATCCCTGTGTGCCCCCTCCCCCCTCCTCCTCCAAACAGTCTATTCGTTCTCTCGCTGTTGATCGTCTCTCTTTGTGGGTGGCAACAGTGTGGCGCAGGCAACGCAGCCTTGAGGCCAATACTAGAGGCACTGCTGCCGCTGCGCAACAAGTTCTGAAAGACAAACAACGCTTCTCCACCACACGTGCACACGTGCGCGTTTTGCTGTTCTTCGCGCCTCTTCTACGCTTCGCCAACGGGGCCTCTCACACTTTGCCTTTTTTTTCTGTCTGCCGCTATCGCTGTGCTGCTGCTGCTCTCCTTCCTGCGCAACAGGCGTCCTCCTACGTGGTGACACGGTGCAGGTCTCGGAAAAGGGTCGTACCAGCTCTCTAATCATCTCCCTCCGTAGTGGCACGTCGCCCTCTTTGCCAGCGAAGTGCAGCGGCCACTTTGATCGGAGAGATGTTAGGCCTATGAAGTCTCGCTTCCCCGCAGCATGAAAAGAGTGAGGTGCCTCTGCAGGCGAAGCGAAAGACCGGTAAGCAAAAGCACCAGCAACAACTGCAGCAGGTGAGGGGTAAGCCCAGGTGCGCCGGCAGCGGCCCAGGTCTGCACCCTCGACTTCCTCTGACATCACCTCGGCGTGGAATCAGGGGCAGCTCTCTGCCGATGACATCATGCGCCTCATCGTTCTCGCCACCCCCGCGGTTCCGACCTTTGCGTTTTGGTACTGAAACCAGCGCACGATGGATCTCCAGGTGCTGCTGTGGTTTCATTGGTACTATCGAGACGCCAGCGAGATGGCCACCATCGACAAAAATGGTCAGACCTTTTTGCGGGCGTCACTTGCAACGCTGGTGCTGTGCTTTGGCGGTATCACACTCATCTGGTACACCAGTTTGGTCTATGTGGATCACCAGGACAAGTATGTGAGCCTGAAGTGGCATAACAAGAGGTGGGTTGACCCTGCGGTAAATCGGCTCAAGTTTCGTGTAAACTGGTGGTGCGCCAATTTCCAGTGTCGCTTGTGGAAGCGCTACTTCTCCCTGCAATTGGTGCCGGCCTATGTCCCACTGCCACTGCTCCTCCTCCCAGAGGAGACAGGCGATGATGAGCAAGGCACATCCGCGAAGAACGACCACTCCCCAATGCGTGCGTTGGCGGTGGCGTTAGCCGCCCGTCACAACGCGTTCTTTTCCTCCACCGCGACTACTTTGACAAACAACTTACCGCCCACGACGGACACACAGTTTACGGTGCTGCATGCCTTGGAGACCCCCGAATCGGCAATCAACCTTGGGACGCAGGGGCAGGTGAGAACTGTCGGCGCAGCGGTGAGTAACGCATCGCCAGCAAAGCCGTACAAGAGCTATGACAACAATGGCAATGATGACTGGGACAGGGAGGACGTAGGCTTCTGCGGGCGTGCCACAACGGCTCCCTCACTACGCCGACGAGACCGCAGTCGCCACACCAGCCAGCGATGCGACGCACTTGCTACTTCGTTGCTGCCTACCCGCACGGCATTCTTTCTTGGCGCTGCTGTGTAGACATGATCAGCTACGCCCCACGTCGTGACAAGAAGCTCTTTCTGGATAACCGCGACGTGGTGCAGCAATCGCTATCGACGCCGTCGCTGCAGCACACAGGCAGCATCTTCACAACGAGTAACACCCGTGTCATACCCCTAACATCGGGCCCAATCATGGGCCTTCCTGTGTCATCACCCGCCGTTGCTGTGGGGTGCTCCACTGGAGCTGACTGGGCAGCTGGTGGTGCAACGTATGCGAAGGGGCGCTACTATTTCTACGACTCTCTCTCTCTCTCATGAAGAAATTCGTGATGCGCCTCGACAAGGACGAGGCAGTTCCGGCGAAGTCCGCAGGGGCTGCGGTCTACCGACGGTGTCTTTGCATCGCGTGGGCATGGTGTGATGCCGCTGCTCCAAAGAACAACGCAAGGCCGGGTCGTCTGCAATCCAGTGGTTCACCAGATGCTGGGGCTGATGCAGCCACTAGAACCACCAGTTCACTGCACCGCCCATTGAAGATTCGCCTAAGCGCTGTGGTTGCCCCATTCCTCTTCTACGTCTTCATCATGCGCGAGATCCACATGTTTTCCGGTTATATGAACGCCTCGTACGAAACCCGCAAGCGTGTGCTG
This sequence comes from Leishmania lainsoni, assembly GCA_003664395.1. Lineage (NCBI taxonomy): Eukaryota > Euglenozoa > Kinetoplastea > Trypanosomatida > Trypanosomatidae > Leishmania > Leishmania lainsoni. Next base: position 414,243 of record RAIA01000005.1, read on the forward strand.
CTGTACAACAACAACATCCAATGAGAGGGTGGGCGGCCCCCTCGTCCCGCCCGCGCACTCTACAAAGGCCCAGCTCACCACAGAGTCAGAGGATAAAGACAAGGGCGCTGACGAGTATCATGAAAGTACATTGTCGGATGACCTAAACCATCTGTTGCTGTTCTCGGGTGGAGCTTCTGAGGCTCTTCTATCCTCGGCCCACAGTCCTGCTCGCCTACTGCTGCCACGCCGAAAAGACTTCCTGCGCTTGGCGATCCACACACAGAGCAAGCTGGTGTCTGTGCATACCTTCGGAGAGAGACAAACTACTTTGAGAACCACAGCTCCCCCACCATGTGGCACGCAACCACCGCTGACGACGACAACTCGACGTACATGTCGTGGCGAAAGTCGCTGCCGGATACTTCCCTGCACCCTGACGCCACTGGTGGCGACAGAGTAACACGTACGACAGCGGTGAATGCATTTGCCGTTGTTGCAAGAGGAGCAGCAGCAGATGGAGCATGACCGGCCTGAGAATACCTTGGCCGAAGGGTTACACAGTGGCGTTACCTCGGCTTTGGGCCCAATTGGCCGCAGCGGTGACAATACCTCATCCATCACTATCATGCTACCCAGCACGATGCACCATTGGTGCCAACCATTGCATAGCGGCTCCCCATTCGCACCGTCAATGCTGTTGTACATGCAGCCGTTCTCCTTGAAAAAATAAAGCCTGCACGAGTGCGGCAGCATTGAGATTCCGCTGAAGAAGGTGGGGATGGTAACGATCATGAATCACGAATCGAGTCTGCCAGAGAATGTGCAGGATGGCTTCCCTTCTATTTCCGAGCAGCTAACCCAGAAGCATTCAGCAAAGAGGGAGGCTAAGACGACGGCGGTGGCGGCTTCTTCACCCACCCCCAACTCTCGGACGCTTTTCGCGCTTTATCCTGGCTGTGCAGCGCCTCTTCAAGGAAGTCCTCGGTCACTCGCTACCCATTGTCAGTAACATCATTCCTCACCGCATCAGGGGAGAGACGGTCGTGTGCAGGTCCATCTACTTCGAACTGCCTCCAGACTTGCACCAGATGTGCACCGACGCGGTGCGCTATTTCAACAAGAAGGACCAGTAAGGCCCTGTGGGGTGCGCTGGAGGTGTGCTTCCATGCGCGCAAAGAGCTTTTTCTCAAATACACGCCACAGTACTTGAGGGACCCCAGCCAACACAGTAGTGCTCCCTCCGCCGTGATCTCTCCCCCTTTCTGCCGTGCGCACTTGTTTCTGGGTGTGGGTGCGCTGCGTCGGTGAGGGAGGTAGTAGCCAGCGTGCTGGTTACTCTGCTCCGAGCTCATCTTGGTGATACTGATTTTGACAGGGATTCGCATTGCGATGACGCTTTTCTTAACGTGCGTGTTTTGTTGGTGTGTGTGTGTGTGTGTGTGTGTGTGTTACAACGCATCCACGGATGCCCAAGTAGAGCAAGACGGGAGAGGGATACGGAGGAACCTGAGACAGCTGAATCCCAGGACGAGGAGGAGGAGCGTAGAACAGAAAGAGGGGACCAGAAAGAGCTCTGCTTTAGTGAGTATCACATATTGGCTTTCTTGCTTGGCAACTCTGATGTACTCTTCCGCACTCGTATGTGTGTACTGGCACGCAGTCTGCTTTGCGTTTCAGGCGTTCAGCTGTCATGCGAAACCCCAGCCAATCCTCCTCAGAGCAGGAGCCAACGGACTTTCAAAACGTGGTCGCAGACGCCCGTGCACTCGAATGCGACCTCGAGCACTGTGCCTTTCAAAGGCACCGCATGCCCATCCCCATCGGCCACCGTCGTTTCCGTTCGATGTACCACTGCTTATCAGAGGAAGGGAAGAAAATGGCCCACCACTGTGGGCTTTCTCTCTCTCTCTCGTTTCCTCTTGTTGCGCCCTTTACCCTTTGCCATGTAACCTTAAGAGGAAGCACCGCATTGTGTGCTATCGGGGGCCCAGCGTCCGCCACCCCCCCTCCACCACCACCACTCTGTGTGGGAAGGCTAAGTAGTCTCTCTATTCGTTCCCCATGCGCAGATTTACTACTGGTGGTACCAGGGTTCAGCTCCCATGACGTAGAAGATTCCAGAGCAGTGTATCGCCACTGGCGTCGGTGGTGGGGTCCTGGACGGCGTGGCGTTGAGGCGTTCTGAAACGGTGCGCACGCTTGCACCATGCATATGGTGGCCACAGGGTCGGCGTGGCTGCAAAGTATATCACGTGACCCTCGCTGCACATTGGTGTGGGGAACCTCAGCTATCCCGAGGGACGCACAAGGCGGGGGCCAGCATAATAGGAGAGGCTGTGCGGTGACCTGCAGAGTGATGGGCGGGTAGCGACTGGGACGGAGGCTTCGCCCAAATGACTGGGTCGGCACACTGCTCTGCTACGTGCCCGCGTCTGCTTCGCACCACGCGATGGGCCTGTGACAGAGTTGGGGAGGTAAACGGATTCGGAACTCGTGTGTTGTATGACGGAAAATGAAGAAGGTCGAGAACAAACGAAGACTTGATCCGTGCGTACTTGCAACAATGTGTGGTGCGCTTGTGCCGCGAGGTAGTGGTAGTCCGACGTTGGCGTGTGTGTATGTGTTCGCTTCGTATCTGCTGAGGTACTCTGCGGTTTTGCTCTCGATGTACTCACGCTTCTTGCGTGTGTCATTTTCGATGTGTTAGTGCGTTTTTTTTTTTTCGTTTATCAGCACCGGCATGTGGCATCTGTCGTTGCATTACTCCACTCCCGGCGCTATCATCTGCCTTGGTGCATCGTACCCCCCTTCACCGCTGTTGGTGGCGAGGATTCTTTTTTTTTTTCTCGTGCTGCACAGCGCATTTCGCGTGACCACATACAGAGAGAGAGAGAGACACCTTGCTGAGCTTTCGAGCTTCGCTACGGCCATGACGCTCCTAAGAGGGGTGGTGGAGGTGGTAGGTGAGGTTGAGTATTCCACACAGGCACGTGTGTATGTCGGTATCTGTCGGCGCCTGCACATGCGCAGGCTGACATTTTGTGCTTAGACGCCTCCCTTCTTCTAGGTGCCGTTACTCGTCCTCTCCTCGTTCATTCTTCTTAGCTCTTTACACCCCCACCCCCTTGCACGACATTGGTGTGATACACTGCGCATTGCGCGTCGGGGTGCGTATCTGCGAGTATTCTTGTTGCATGACGGTATCGTTCAGTCCCGCAAAGGAGAAACCAACGAAACGAAAAGAGAGCTGCATTACAACTGTTTCAGGCGAGCCTTTGTCGGTCGCGGTATTCGTCCTACTGTTGTGCGCATCCTCCGCAAGCGTTTCTTTTTTCTGCTTTGGATGCCCCCCCCCCCCACCTTGTGCTGCGTCACAGCCGATTTCTTAGTCACCGGTCTTACTACTGCCTGGCGGACCATGGATTCCCCCTCTCCACTCCCAGCGCCCTCTCTACTCGCAATTTCGCTTTTATCTCATTTTTCTTCTCTTCCTTCACCACCAACCTGCCCATTTTGCAGCCTTGGGGAAGCCTTCGATCTTTACTTGTTTTACCCCAGCAGTCCCTGCCGCGTAGCCATTTAAGCATTGTGCCCCGTCACACCCATCAACTCAGCCAGTCCCAGCGAAAGGGTAGAGCCAAGTGGGCGCACGCTGTCTGGTCAACACAGGCGTAGTGAAGTTTCTTCTGGGGGCGGACGTGAGCTTCGCTGCTCCCATATTCCCACTTCCTCTACGGGGACTTCTTACTGCCCACTCTGAAGTCTCGTTGCTGGTAGCACCTCAACCTCGCTCCCTTCGGCCCTTTCTCAGGTGTTTGTCAGTGTGACCTCATCTGAGATTCATCATCGGAGGCAGTCATCTTCTCTACGTTGAGTGGTCTCTTTTTCTACTTACCTTTCATAGCCGTTTGAGTGCTGTTGTGCATACATCTCATAGTTTGCTCTCTCTACACTTTCCTCCTCCCCTCACTCCTCCCCTCCACGTCGTCGGTATGTTTGGCTCGGTAAGCAAGCCCCTCCCCCTCTCACTGTTCGGTTGATCGCGCCTTTATGTCAGCCGATGATGCATAAGGGCGATGTATTTGTATTTCCCGGCCGCGCCAGTACGGACCGGAGTAGCGGAGGTCTTGTGTCGTTCGCGGACATGGTTGGTCATAAACGAATCGACATCCTGACGGGCCACCACAATGGCGTGGGTGGGCTCCTCTATGAGCTCAACGTGCGGAGCTGCCCAGCCGGGTCGCCTGCTGTGGATATGAGCTCCATCCAGGAGCGCAGGGCCGCGGTGAAGCGCCGGGAGCTCGGCATTGTAGCACACTCGGTCCCAGAACGGCAGTCGCGATACGGCGTGAACGTGCTACCCCGGCCGCCGAAGGCGAGCATTTGGAACCTCATGAAGGACTCCATACAGGATGATCGCGTTGTGCAAATTTTGATTGCTGCTGCACTGATATCAATGGCACTTGGCATGACCACCCCCGACTTCCGCACGGGTGAGGTCGACCCCACCATGGGTTGGATTGAGGGGGCAGCCATCTTCGCCTCTGTGCTCATAGTGACGGCTGTGAACGCCGTGAACGACTACCGTAAGCAGGAGCAGTTTGCCGAGGTGATGCGGGCCGAGAATGCGGCGCGCCGCAAGGTCACGGTATGGCGCTATGTTCCGCTCAGCAGCGTCAGCGGAAGCGTGGGTAGGGACAGTGTGACTGGCACGGACGGTCTCACCTGCGTAGCGCTGGAGGTGCCAAGCTCTGATATTGTCGTGGGGGATGTGGTGCAGGTCAGCTCCGGGATGCAGCTAACGTTTGACGCTGTCCTCCTGGACAGTTTCGGCCCCGTCTTAGCAGACGAAAGTAGCGTCACCGGTGAGAACGATGACGTGCTGAAGCAGGTGCTCACCGATCCATTCCTTATTAGCGGGTCGTCGGTGTTGGATGGCTCAGCTGAGGGAGTGGCACTCGTGTGCGCGGTGGGCCCGAAATCCTTTTCGGGCGAAATCTCTCTCTCCATTCAGTCAACAGAAAAAACGAACACGCCGTTGCAAGATCAGCTCGAGGCGATGGCAGAGGTCATCGGCAAGTTCGGCGTCGGCGCGGCTGTCTTCACTTTTGCGTCGCTGCTCATCAAGGAGCTTTTTATGTACTTGGTGCACGGCCGACCTCTGCACGGCATGAGGCTCTTTGAGAACTTGACTACGGCGATTGCCATTGTGGTGGTTGCCGTACCAGAGGGCCTACCTCTCTCCGTGACGATCTCACTCGCCTACAGTATGCGGCTCATGCTGAAGGATGGCAACCTTGTCCGTCACTTGGCCGCGTGTGAGACCATGGGCGGGGCATCGGTGTTGTGCACGGACAAGACGGGCACCTTGACGGCCCCAACAATGCGAGTGAAGCAAATATTCCTTTCCGCGGCCACGTACGCGGTAGAGAGCACCGGCAGCTTAATTGGCAGCGGCCTCTCAACCTTTCGTGACGAGGAGTTGCCGGTGGCGTTGCCTACTCACTCCACCAATCTTCACCAATTTGCGGTGCCACCGCCGCCGCGGGGGTTTGGGCAGAGCACGTTCCCACTTGCGCCCCCTAGGAGAGCAATCACCGTTACCGTGCCTCCCTCAACCGTGCAGCTTTTGTTGGACTGCATTGTAGCGAATGCCCTTGACCCAGAGGTAGGGCGTGCAACTAATAAGACGAGCGAGGCCCTGCTGTTGCTCTGCTATCTCATGCACTGCTCAAATAGCCACACAGCGCAGCAGGATGTTCAGGCGTTCTGCAACACCCCAGCCTGCATACTGGCCGCGATGCAGGACCCTAGCCGGTGTCGTCGCTTCCCTTTCAGCTCGCACAGCAAGATGAGTGTGTGCATGTTTCGACAGGCAACCCCGCCAGCTGCTGGAGGCAATGTAGGGGGTTGCACCCGGATCTACGCGACCGGCGCCGCAGAGGTCGTCTTGGATCGCTGCACGTCGTACATCAACGATCAGGGTGTTGCGGTGCCGTTGACATCTGAGATGCGGGCTTATCATGAGCAGACCTTGAAGAGGTATACCGAATCGGGGCTGCGAGTCATTTGCTGTGCCTTCAGCGATGTACGTGACGCCGCAGAGGCAAACCTGTGGAGTCAGCAGTCGCAGTACGGCGCAGCTTCCGCGCACGATGGCGAGTTCTGCATGATCGGCCTGGTCGGTCTTGAGGAAGACGTGCGGCCGGAGGTACCTGGCGCAGTGCACCAGTGCTTTGGAGCGGGTGTACGAGTGATCATGATCACTGGTGATGCAACTCTCACGGCAATCAACGTTGCCCGCCGCTGTGGGCTTCTTCGCGGTGATTCAAGCAATAGCACGCAAACGGGGACGACGTCGCTGGGCGGCAATCGAGTCCGGCGCCATCCCGAAGAGCCTAGCTGGCTGGCCACTTCTGCGCTCGCAAGCAGTAGCGACAATGGGGTTGGTCCGACAGAGAACAGCGATACTGCCATCCTTGTGAATGTATCACCGCGCTACTACGAAAACAGCAGCGTCGGCTCTGATCTGGAGAGGCAATTTTCGGATAGTGCGTTTGGCAGAACAGCGTGGATGATGCAGGAACCCGCAGTAAATGCGACGCTTCAGCAGCTCATGGACAGCGGCTACGTCCTCGACGGAGACACCTTTCGGCAGCTCAGCGATGCGGAGCTACTTCAGTACATGCCGCACATTCGCATCCTCGCGCGCGCCACACCCATGGACAAGAAGCGGTTGCTAGCCCTCCTGCGGCGGATCGACGCGAACGCCGTGATCGCAATGACCGGCGATGGCACCAATGATGCACCGGCCCTAAAGCTTAGCGATGTCGGATTTGCCATGAACAGCGGCAGTGACGTTGCGAAGCGCGCGTCGGATATTATTTTGCTGAGCGACAACTTTATTGGCATGGTGAAAGCGATTATGTGGGGCCGAAACGTCAAGGACAACATTCGCAAGTTTCTGCAATTTCAACTCACAGTAAACTTTGCGGCGTGCGTCGTCTCCTTTGCTGGCGCGATCATGAGCGAGCAGAACATGTCGCCCCTGAAGCCCGTGCAGCTCCTCTGGTTGAACCTCATCATGGACACGCTTGCCGCCCTCGCACTGGCAACGGAGCTGCCATGTGAGTCGATGCTCCTCGCCCGGCCGCCTGAGCCAAAGGATGCCCCGATCATCGTGTCGAGCATGTGGTTCCAGATTGGCTTCCAGAGCGCCTTCCAGCTAATTGGCCAACTTTTTCTCCTCAGCTATGGGAATATGCTGCTGAGCGCGCGCGGGCCCACGAACTCATCGAAGGACGCTGGAGCACCGCTGCGCTACCCGCACTACTTCAGCGATACTCACATCTGCTTTGTCTTCAACTCATTTGTGTGGATGCAAGTCTTCAACTTCTTCAATGCACGTCTTCTTCACCGCAGCGAGGGCTTCTTCTCGAACTGGGCGGACAGCACCGTGCTCTTCGGCATTGTCGGCGTCATTGCTATGTTGCAGATCATCATTGTGGAGTTTGGTGGCAAGATTATGTCGACAGTGCCTCTGACAGCTCAGGAGTGGTTCTATTCTGTCCTCATCGCTAGTGGCACTCTGCCAGTGGGTGCTGTCTCACGCCTGCTCTATGCCCGCTACACACAACGCATGCCGCTGCGCGAAGTGTACTCACGAGGGTTGCTGCCACGACTTTGGCGCAGCAGGAAGAATGGTAGGCTCAAGGGAAAGAGGTAGTGCTAGTCGTGCATGCTCAGGGGTCGCCGTCCCTTGCTCACTTCTCGTCTGTGCTCTCGTATCTCTCTGTGGTATGATGACTCATGAGTATGGCCGCCTTTCGTGTTTGTCGCTCTGTCCTCTCGTGTGTGTGTGTGTGTGTGTGTGTGTGTGTGCATCAGAGACCTGTACGGTGCGCTTTTTGGGTTGAGAAAGAGTGAGCTCACAGCGCCACTGATGTGTCGGTATTCCTTTGCACTTGCCCCAGTCTCTTACTTCTGGGCTCCTCACCCCCCCTGTCTATGTCGTATTCAGAGTGGTGTTTTCCTGCGTCGGTGTGCTTTGGGGCTTGTTGGTTGTCGGTGGGTTGTGGGGTGCCGCGTTGGTGTACGTGAGGAGTAGGAGGAGGCGTGTTGGAAGACGTGTTCGCGATGTGTGGTTTGGCAGAGAAAGGAACGCTAAGTCGTGGTGTAGTAACTCGCCAATATTCCCGCTCTCTTCCTTCCTCTTCTTAGCTTTTGCCGTTTCCCCCCCTTCCACTATTTGAGTGGCTAAGCAGAGGAAGCGAAGAGGTACCGCGTTATTGGAGCAGCGGTCCTCCCACCACCACCGCAGGTTGACGTGGATGACGAACCCCCGCTGCATAAGAGCGTTATTCATGCATGCACATGCATGAAGTCACCAACTTAGTTGGGCACGGTGCAACACTCTCCATAGCACTGGTCATACCGCTTCGCGTTCGCCCCCAATGCCTTCGAGAAGCAACAAGAGCAGCGAGAGCGTATGGAGGTCGCAAGGGTCTACGTTCGAACCTGGTCTCATGCAGGCTCATGACAGTTCTCAGCTGACGCTTCATCTCGAAAGGGAAACCGCGGCCGCTGTTTTTGCTTGTAGGGTTTCGCTCTTGCATGATGTCGCTCTCTCCATCCACCTCTCAAGGACTTCCAGACTGCCCGTCTAGCGCAACTTCACCTACCTATCCTCCCCTCTTTTCTGGGAGTACTTACCCCCCCCCCCCCCCCACACACACACACACACACACACACACGTGGACCTCAACCTCACTTCTCCCTTCATACTCACTTCTGTTCTTTCACTGTTTCCCCTACACATCCTGAAATGGAAGGAAATCAAAAGAAAGCCGAGATCGTTGTCCCCCATCCCCTCCCCCTTCACACACACGCACACACACGCACGCACACACACACACACACACACACACACACCACAGGTGGCAAAAGTAACACATCGACTTGTCCCCCCTTTCTCGGCCTCTTTAGCATACAAGCCGCGCCACCCTCACTTTTTCGCCACGGGTGAATTCGCTCATTTACACCATCACCTCAGCTCACGCTGTGGGCGCATTTTTCTTGTAGTGTATTTTTCTCCTCCTGTGTCGACTGTTGGGCGCAGTTTTTGTTTTTGTTTCTGACGTGAGGCACCAAGTGCAAGGCAGACAGACACGCAAACCAACGTCTCTCCCTGCTGCCGAAGGCACATCACATGCACCACAGAAGCCCAGCAAGCAAAAGAAACTGCACCAACAATTTTTTGCCGGCAAGGACAAGACTGCGCACACAAACCCACCGCAGCAACACAGCCGAAAAAAAGTACTGCCACTGCTTTTCGTGTGTATTAGTTGCCCCCTTTTCTCCTTTGTAGCTCTTGCGAGGTCTACAGTGTCTGTCTCCCTCTCTCTCTCTTGCTCTCGCGTGTATGGGGGGTGCGTATGAATTTCTGTGCCACCACCATTCCTCTTGCGTCTCCCTTTTTTTCCTTTAATTTTACTCATCACCACTGGAGTAGGCTTCCGAGTATCACTCTTTCTATTGTGGTGGTGCTTTGCCTGCTCTGGAGTATTTCTGTATGTACGCGTCCGTGTGATGTGTAGGCTTGAGTGTCTCAGCTACGTGAGCGCTGACTTCGTTTGCGAACTGCAATCGCCCTCCCCCAACCCTCCCCACAACTGCGTTGTTTTCCGTTTCACCCACACGCAGTGGACGTACCACCCACACCTGCCCACATTCATACTGCTTCCTCGCATCCCCCCTCCTTGTGCACGACGTGTCAGCGTCTGCAGCTCCTCACTCCCCTCTTTGAAGGTCGGCTTTCTACTCTCGCAATAGTAGAAGTGAGACTCCGCTGGTCTTTTCAGAGAGTGACGTGCAGTCACTCCCACTGTTGCAGGACTCCTCTCATCCTCAACGGTTCAACATCAGCTCTATCAGTTTTGCCTTTGCGTGCCTTCCTTTTACTTGTCTTCTGTATAACTCCGGCGTCTTCACCGAGATCGCTCCACTGCCGCTGTTTCGTGACTTGTTTTTATCTGTCATTTTGAATCTCTCACCTGGTATCTCGGCCTGCGCGCGCGCGCTCTCTTTTGTCCTCTTTTCCATCTTTTCCGAGGAGAAGACGTACGAGGGTTCGCGTGGTCGTGTCTTTCCCTCCCTGTCTGGCACTTTTGTCTCCGGTTTCTCTCCTCTCTGCACCACCAGACTTCCTCCTCGTCTTGTGCGTCCAACTCGACAACCCTGAGCCTCCCTCCTTCCACGCCATCACGGAGGCGCAGGCGAGGGTATTGTTACCATCGCCTTTGTTGTCTCTCTCTCTCTCTTGGCTTGTCGCTTCACATATCCTTCCATCGCTGGCTTTTTGTTTTTCCGCACTTGCCTTTCTTCTCTTCGCTAGCGCTCTTTGGTGAGATTTCATTTGCGAGTTCCCCCCCCCTTTCTTCTTCCGCTGGCTTTCATCCTCCGCATTTATACCCATACGTGTGTCCGTTTCACACACTTCGCTTTCTTTGGCGTGTGCCTTTGGTGTCTGCAAACGAGAACACGCTGTAAGCGAAAACTGTGGCGGACGTTGACTCGATATATTTATCATCAGCCATACACAACCGAAGAACTTCTGGTCGTGGCAAAGTGCAAGTGCTGTAAAGCAAGAAGAAAAGAAAGGGGGGGGCGACTCTGGGCGCGTTCCTCTCGTCTCCTCTCCCTCTCTCGCCCTTCTAAGGGGAAGTCTCGTTGCTTTCCGCCGATAGCGCGCTGCGCTGCCCACCGACTCTGGAAGGGGGTTTTCTTTCCTTTCGCGAGAGATTCCGTAAAGGGTATACGGAAAGGGGGGGGAGGGCGAAGAACCCGAGGCAAGTGTAAGAAAAGGAAAAAAAAGCATAGACCCTAACAGTACTCACCAAAAGCAAACAAAAGTGGTCGCGCGTGCGGGAGTAACTGTGCATTTTTTACTTGAGGCCAATAGGTCACCACGTTGATCAGTGGTCATTTTTAGTTTGGATAAGCACGCGCTGTGTTGTTCTTTCCTCCACCTCTCTTCTTGGTTGTTCTTGCGTCCGCTTTTTTCACTTTCTGGTTGTGGCTGTTTCTCGTCGCTCTCGCTGTGGGCATCGCCTGTGTGATTTTCACTCCCCCCCCTCCCCCTTTCTCCCTGTCTTTTATCTATCTTCGGTATCTGTCTCTTTGGTGCTGGCAGTGGCTGCTTCCTCCCTTCTTTCTGCGTTCTGTATCTACTTTGTTGTGCGCGTGCGTGCGTGTGTGTGTGTGTGTGCCCTGTTAACTCACGTGCACAAGAGAGCGAGGTGCGATTGGGAAGGCAAAGCAAGAGAGCACGAGCATGCAAGAAGAGTGTGGGTCTTAAAATATTTATTAGGAGAAAAATTAAGGATATCCTGTGCGTGAAAGAGCTAAGCCCACATATACACAACTTCAGCGGAGAGGAACGGTTTTTGTGCATTGTATTGAGTAGGAGTTATATCCTCGCCCGCCTCTCGCATTTCTTTTGCTGCTGCTTTGCTACTGCATCCTCGCCCCCCCCCCCCCTTCTTCCCTCGCCGTTGGTCTTTGTGCGTGGTACGCTTCACTACTAGCCCTTTCCCCTTCCTCCCCTTTGACGCGTTTGTTGAAGGTACTCCCCTACACGGACACGGACATTCACACTTAAACGCGACGGAGACCCTCGTTATTGCATTTATTTATTTATTCGCTGATTTGGCTCATTTTTGTTCTTCCGCACGACGAGGCACTGTTGGTGTGTGTGTTATAGTGCATCGGTGGGTACGCCTTTTCCATCACTTGTATTTTTGCGTTGTCTGTGGTTCTTCTTTTCCTCTCGCGTTCATTTTTCACGTGTACTCCTTCTTTGCTAGTTTTCCCTCTTCGCTCCTCCCCCCCCCCCCTCGGCCTTAACACGGCGCTCTCGCTTGTGCCTTCCCTTATTTCCGTCACCGGATATTACCACATTTTCTATTGTGCCTGTTTGTTCTCAGTTGCTTTGTTACTTGTCAACTGCCGTCTTGATATCCCTCACTGCCGTCCCTTCACATTAACCGTCATATCTTCTCCCTCCTCACCGCAACATTCACCCGCACAGAGGTCTTATCTGTTGATTTCAAACGTGGCAGGGGTCCGCTCTGAGCAACACAGTCCTTCCTTTTCTTTACTCCGGACAGTTGTCTGGTCCCCGACCAACATTCGGGACCTCTTCCTCCCAGTAACACTTCCCTTACTGCCAACAACAGCACAAACAAAACAAACAACCCAAGTGCATCTCTACTTGCACCCATCCTGTGTGTCTTGTATTTCCCTCTCCTTTGTATGCCACCTGGCATTTCTCTTATACGCCTTTCTCCTTTCCTCTCTATTTGTTCCGTCTTGATTGTGTTTCTGCCCAGGTGGGTGACCCACAATACTCAGCTCACGCTACTGTGCTGTAGCGGTAGTCCATTCCTTCAAGACAGCCGCTCTCCTCTTCTCCGTCATTTTCTCCCCTTTTTGCTTCCATTGTTTTCGTTTCCCTTTTTTGTTTTCGTTTTTGTATGCGCGTTGTTCTTTTACTGCCTCTTTGCTTTTCTTGTTGTGGCTGTTCTCTGTTCCTTTCATCTTGTGTGTGTGTGTGTGTGTGTGTTTTCTGTCGTGTCCTGTGGGTGCTGCTACTGGTACCCGCGCCCACGTCTACCTTGGGTGTTCTCGTGTGCTCTCTTCTTAGCACAGTAGCGCTTGTGCTTTGTTTTCGTGTAAAGCGCATTCTCGGACAATTGTCCGCTGACTTTCTTTTCTTTTTTGCTCGTTCCGGTATTCACCCCATTTGTGTCCGAGGCCACATTTTTTCCATGATTTTGTTTTTTCTCTCGCTCCTTCTTTTCCTTCGTCGTGGTTAGCGTCGCCAACGTTTTCAGTGCTGAGCACTCAGTCTTTGTGTTGTTGTTTGTTTCTCGGCCCTCTTCGCTGCAGCATTTATTCTTTGTTTGTTTGTTTGTCGTACTCTCCATTGAAGAACCCCCGCCCCTCTCCCCCTCTCCCCCTCCCCCCCCAAAAAAAGTAAAACTTCGCTGCCTCTCTCCTTCTCTCTCTCTCTCTTCATCCTCTCGGCCACGGTGAGGGGTACTTCACACAAGTGCGAAACGGAAGCCCAATTCATATTTCAAAGAACAAACAAACAAACAGACAAACTGACCCTTCTTTATACTGCATGGTTTGCGCCTATTTGTTTATTTATTTACAACTGCAGACCTTGGTCACTTACTCACTCACTCACTCACTCTCTCTCTCTGCATGTGGGCTCACTTGTATCAGTGTTGCTAATTTTCTTCCGACTTAGATCTTGATCGCGCTGCGCTTTCCACCTTCTCAGTCCTTCCTCCTCCCCCCTCCCCCTATTCCTCTCCTCTCTTTCCATTAGTTTGCGGTTGGTGCCTTTCCCCCTTTTGTGCTTGCTTCTCTCGTTATTTCTGTGTGTTTTCGCTTTCCACCATTGCACTATACACACTCATTTTTTTGGAGGGAGAGGTGTGCTTCTGGCCAATTTGCAGAACCCTGCCGCTGTGCTCAGACATCGTCGTGAACGTGCGCGTGTACCCTGTGCCGTTATCCCTCCCTTTGAGCCTGTGGGTGTGCGTGTCTGTGCGGGGCTTGGGTTTTCGATTTTCACTCGTCCTTCACCTTCTCGTGTCCGCCTCAACCGGAATTAAGAGCCTATCGACGTGCTCTCGCGCTTCTGGTAGAGAATACACCCCCTCGTGTCTCAGCTTTCTTTTACTCCTGTTAGGGCTCTACTTTCGAGCCTCCCATTTTGTTTGTGTTTGTTTGTTTGTGTGTGTGTGTGTGTTCAAGAGAGAGCGCGCGCGTATTGGAGTCTGCTTGGCTTGGCGTGCCCCGCTCGTGGTCTCCTGGTGTTGGGTTTGTCCTCGAATGGAGTGCACTTGAAGAGCGTCTCCCGTTTGCCTCTTCGTGTCACTGTTTTGTCATCTCGTCTTTTTTTGGGGGGGAGCTCTCGCACACCGCGTTGTTGTTGTCTTTCTCTCTCTCTCTCTCTCTCTCTCTCTCGACTTGTGCCGACAGGTATGGCCACTCGTGAGCACCCAAACCCGTGTGGCGTCATGAAGACGTTTGGCAGCACCAAGACAACGCTTACAAGCGACCCCCGAGACCTTACCGAAATTCCGTCTCTTTTTCAAACGTTTGGCGATCAAGACGCCAGCAGCGGCGAGGATGACGAGAACGGGGTGCTAGTGGACTCCCATCGCGCCAGATACGGTGGGCAGTGTGCCGTCACGGCTGCGTTGAGCCGAGACTTGGATGGCACCTCAGCCTTCAGCTACGCCCAACGCAGTGACTACGTTGCTAGACCCTCCTCCTCTTTGGTGGGTCACGCGGGTCAGGGGTCGCTGAGTTCGAGGCGCTCTCTCCACTCCTTCAACCACAGCTCGCACAACCCTTACATACTGCTCGAGAGCAGCGACGTCAATCACTCCGAGCAGGAGTCATCGATCATAGAGAACTCTTCTAAGGCTGTGCGACGGCGCCACAGCAGCTACAGCAACAACACGTCGCAGAATGCCCTTATGTTCGAGTTCACCTCCGCCTCCACCTCGACCTTCACCCCCGACGTTGATTCGAGTAAGCTCTTTGACAGTGGAATGGTGCGCCGTCGCCAAAGTCAGCAGCTACAACAGCAGTCAGTTGATGCACCGTCAACGGGGTTTTGGAGTGATGGCAACCGAATGAAATTGTCTACCACTGATGCTCGCCCCATCTCTATGACGACAGTGGGCACCCTTACCTGCAGCGACAAGGCCCACAACTTCAACGTCAACGTGAAGCAGCGCGTACGACCTAGCGCCAACTCGACCAACTGCTCCCTCAACACGTCGAACGCGACTGTGCCAGTGGTCCAACCAGTGTCTTCTGCTCCGGGCAGCACTCCAGCGGTGGCTCACATCTCTAGCATCGGCGAGACGATCCCCGCACCCTTGCTTGGATCCACCTCCAATGCGCCACGCTTCGTCGCGAGCGGCAGCTCGACCTTGGAGAATCACAGCTCGTCTGGACCCTCATCGCAACAGCTCGACCGACACTGCATTGCCGTGACAGCAAAGGTCGCCAACGCGGTGGATGGCGCCGAGATGGAGATCCAGAAGAGGAGCAGGGCTGAAACGGGCACCTACACACAGCCCCACAGCCATTCAAAGCCCCTGCACTACCAGTATCTACCGCAGCAGCAGCGACAGCAACACTCGCAACAGCAGCAATACG
Organism: Leishmania lainsoni; assembly: GCA_003664395.1. NCBI lineage: Eukaryota > Euglenozoa > Kinetoplastea > Trypanosomatida > Trypanosomatidae > Leishmania > Leishmania lainsoni. The sequence goes on from RAIA01000005.1 coordinate 429,474, forward strand.
GCTATGATGCACAGACCCGACCTTATCCACTGCTGCAACAGCGCCAGCAGCCTTATATTTACGGTGGCTGCCCGACTCAAAACTACACCTTTATTCCTTCTCAGCCGGCCTATTACGCGCAGGTGTCCGCATCGCCCCAGCAGCAGCAGCAGTGCTACGCCGCGCCAATACCCAGCAGCAAGATGACCGCGCACCAAGGCTCGACTGGCTGCACCCCTGTCCAGATTTACGGAGAAGTACCTTACACATCGATTCCGCAACCTGCACAAACCCCCTACATGAGCGATGCCAGGGCGATGATGAGCACGTATGGCTATCTGAGCATACCCCCAATTGCGCGTTACACTGGTACAGTCCTTGGCAGCTTGCCTGATGTGCAGTGTGCTGCACCGCGGCAAGGTGCTGGCAATGCTAAGGTGCGAGTACAGAACCCCCCGGCGCTGGCCGAAACCGCCGATCCTACCCCAGCCACCGCCGCCTCTGCTCACAACAAACCCACGAACGCCAAAACGCAGCACTCGGACCCCGCACAGGTGCGCCATGAGAATGCAAAGAGGGCCGTCATTCCAGCCTCCAAGGTAGGCTCGTATTCCGTGCCGACCGTGGCCCAAACGACCGAGGTGAAAAGGCCGACCAACTCGTCCTCACAAAAGCTCAGCAAGAAGCAAGACGAACCTCGCTTTCACGTGAACTATGACGAGCCAATTCGCTTTTTTGTGGTCGTGAAGCGCAAAAGAGAGGGCCAGCGGTATGCGTGCTCCCTCTCCGCTAAGGAGGTGCCGGTGGGCAGCCACGTGCTCGTGGAAGGAGACCGTGGTGCCGACATCGGCGAGGTGGTCAGTCACGTATCGATTGAACAGATGGCTCGTGACTGCGCCATCGTGGAGCGACTGCGACAGCGGGCGATGGAGCGCATGCTGGAGTACAAGACAAGCATCCTCAGAAACACTGATGACGACGCTGACGGAGTCAATGTTGACGAGAGCGATTTGCCGCAGCTGACGGGAGAAGCCGCTCTGGAATATGTGATGTCTATCAAGACATGGCCGCGGCTGATTGGGCCAACTACGGCGGAGGACATTGCGAATCTGGGGCCGCTGCTTGAGGCCGAGAAGCAAGCCTACGCCACTGCCAAACCGATCGTACAGCAGCTCATCGAAAACCGCTACCTGCAGCGCGTCGCGCGCAATGAGGCAGTGCTGGCGGCAACGGCCGCTGCGACAGGGGCGTCGAAGACAAGCGACGCGGTGACTGCTGTACCCGTGGAGCCGGCAAAGCAGAGTGCCGATAGCGCCTCCACAGACAACAGCGAGCGGCGTCACAACCTGACGCCCCTGTCCGAGGAGGAGCTGAAGATGCTCGAGATGAGCCGGGAGGTCACGCTGGTCGACTGCGAGTATCAATTCACGCGCGAAAAAATTACACTGTACGTCAGCCGCCCGTCTCGAAACATGTTCGTAGACTTCCGCGTCATGCAGCGCAAACTCTTCCGCACCTTCCGCTGCCGAATCTGGATCGCCTACATCGACGAGGTGACGCACGACAAGGACGCACCGGAGTCGTTTGTCTTTGCGCCCTTTCCCTCCATGTCCGCCGCTGCCGCTGCCGCGCCAACGGACGGGGAGACTGACGAAGCAAAAGATGTGGTGTGAAGCAGGGGATGTAATAGCAGAAAGCCCACTTTGAGGGATAGTGTTCTGGGGTGTCTTCACTCCGACAAAGACGCAAACAAACTCATGTTTCGCTCCTTCCCCGTCGCGTTTCGCTCTACATCCTTCCGATTTTCCGCTTCCTTCTCCTCTACACGACAGAGAGGGGTCGCCAGCGTTACGGGGGGAGGGTACTCTCTTACGCGAGAACGATGGCGGCATACTGCATTGCGTGAGATCAAAGGCCAACATACATACGTATGTGCCCAGACAAAGAACAGCCGCCACCCTCTCACAACTGAAGAACGCCCCTCTTCGTGCCCCATTCGTCCTCTTCCCTCCTTCTTCCATGCCCTGTAAGCACAAGGAAATAAAAAACGAAAGGAAAGCGCGAACACAAGTAGGAGCAGCACTTGCATGTTCCAGCCATTCCCCACCCTCTCTCTCTCTCTTCCTCCCCCAGTAGCCATTTCTTTCAGAGATAGGCGAGAAGGGGTGAGTAGGTGTGGAAGAAGGTGGTCGCACTCTACTGCACACCGTCTTCGTTCAGCGTGTAGTCGTGCATCCAGAGAAGCGGCAAACGGCATACAAAGAAAAAGAAGAGAAAATGTGAGCGAAGTGGTGTGGGAAAGGGAGAAAAGCCAGTGAAGGAATTCTGTTCGTACCCCACACGGATGACGAAGCATGACAGGCACAGCCCACGTACGCATACACCGAGAGAAAGAGAGATGTGGCTGTGTGACCGCACAAACATCCACAGAGCACTTGTGTGTGTGTGTGTGTGTGTATGTGCGTGCGTAGTGTGTTGCTGCTTGTGATCTTTTTGCATTCTTTTGGGGTGTTGGCAAGTGTGCTTCGTGAGTAGTGTACCCCCCCCCTCTTCAGTACTTGCCTTTACTTCACCACCACCCCCCGTTTCCTCGTTCCGCCGTGGGGTTTCTTTCCCTTCTGCGTTTGCCTTCTCTCTATTGCGTTGTTGTCGCGCTCTGTTGTGCTTGCTGTTTTTCTACTGACTGCCTGAAGGTGAAGTTTCTCTTCCAGTAGGTGAAACGATGGTGCGTTTCTGTTTGTCTCTCTGTCTCTCTCTCTCTCTCTCTGCCAGAACAACGGCTGATGCGAATCTGAGCGAAGGCGCCGGAGAAGAGTGTTTCAGCTGCTCTCCTTCCCTCCTCCCCTCCCTCCCCTCCACACACACACTCGCCTTGTAAAAGGAGAAGAGTCCACTGGTGGCGTCGAATGGCATTGATTGGCGCGGTTGATAGCATCGCTATCGTATACGTCCCTATGATGCTCTTCTTTTGTGTGTGTTTGTTTGCCTCTTTTTCAGCGCTCCCTTCCCCCATTCTCGGATGTTGTCTGTAATGTTTCTTTGTTTCACAATTCACTTGCTCGAAGGAGAGTACTGCTTTACCTCCCACACGCTCGCTTGATTTCCTCATCGTTTCCACGTGATCGCCTCCACTAAGTAGCGATTTTGTTCGTTTCACAATGCTCGCCCCTTTTTTAAAGGTTATGTTTCCCTCTCCCCCAATTTCCTTTCCTCTCCTCTTTCCCTCTTGGGGTACTGTGATCTGTTTGTATAACGTACGCATGCATTGCCTATGCGAAAGCAGCAGTAGCGAACAAGCAACTTCAATGCATTACGTACATGCTTAGCCTCTGTGCCTTTCTTCTCTTTTCACCCCTCTCCGTACTGACATGTATGTGTATTTCCGTGGATATGTGCGGCCGTGTATCCCTATCGGCGTGTGCGGATGTCTTTGAGGGGATGGTAGGCTTCTTTTCCTTTGTTGTTGGTGCTCGCGTAGATCTGCAAGCGCGCGCAGCCGAAAAGCGCATCACACACTTACAAAGCACAGAAATGACAGCGGATGTGGCAGACGCGTCTTTCTCTTTGTTTTTGTATGTGTGTCCTCGTTTGTTTCTTCTCTTTTGCTGTCCTTTTCGCTTCGGACTCGCGACGCCACACCACCACCATCCTTCGCCATTCTCCTCTCCTCTGGACATTTCTTTTCCTCCTTGCACCTCACTCTGTCCACCAATGTCTGAGAGTACGCGTGCATCTTAGCGTGCGAGGGTGGGGGTGGCGGTGGCGGTGGCGGCGTACGTCTCATTTATCCCAGCATACCTCTTACAGAACGAAAGAGGCATGTGCTCATAGCAGATCCTCTCCCCGACTCTCTCCAAGAGGCACACGTGCCGCATAGCGTTGCCCTCATAGAGACCGAGCACTACCCACCAGAGGACACGCTGAGACATCCCAGTGCGCAGAGCACATCTCTTCTTTCTTCGTTTGCATTCTCTGCGGGGCCATTCGATAGTAGGCTCTGTTACCGTGGCTCGCCCACCATCCACCCACCCCACCCATACCCACACACGCACTTCTTCTGTGTTTCCCCTCGTCTTTCTTTTTTGCCTGCTCCATCGTCACGCGTGAGCTTCTCCCACCACCACCACTGTTCTCTCCTCTCGCAGATCCCGCGGTTAACTCTATGTCTGCCTCTTTTTTTCTTTGCATTTGAAAGCTTCGTCCTCCCGTCTCTTTTGGAAGAAGCAAAGAGAACACTGAAATGCAGTCGAGCACGCAAGCACACGGAGTAAAATCTACGCAATAATGATCCCCCTCCCATTCGAGACATTCCCGGGTACTACCCCATCACACCTTCCTCCTAGTGCTGCTGCTGCACAGCCGCATTTGTGCAGTCGCTGTCTCTCCTGAACTTTTTTTCTCTCGTTACCCTGCGCGGTGAATTTCTCCAAAGGCAATCACGACTGTCGGATGCGAACGCAAGAGGCATAATCTCCACCCCAAACAGGGACGTCAAGTGATATGAGTAACAATGGTGGGGCAGTACTATTGTGTTCCCCTCCGTGCCGTCCCCACAGTGGCAAGGCTTACTCTGCGCTTTCCTTTCTATTTTTCTCTCTGTATTTAGCCCGTCCACCACACACCCCGGCAGCCTCACGTTGAAGGCGGGCCCCCAGTCTGTGATGTGGTGAATTTACTTCCCCTCCACCCCCACCCCCAAAGGGTACACATATACACGTTACACCAAACGTCCGAAAGATCTTCCATGGCTACCTACGTGGAACGGTATCCCCATATGGGGGCAAATGCGATGCATGTCCTCCTGCCCTGGGCGAGCGGCTTCTCCTCCCCACTCGCTACAAGGTTGCTTTTCGTTCCTTGTCCCCTCTCTTCCTTCCCCACCTCCACTGAGGAATCTCTGAGCGAAAGTTCTCTTTGCCCTCCTCTCTTGATATGGTTTTGTGCATTTTTCCCTAAGCGTGAAACTGTCCTCTTCCCTTTGATGATTTTGTTTTCCTTCTCCCTTTCTCTTCTCGTGCTTGTCTTGCTTGATTGGGTCGTTACTTTACATTCCTCATCACCACCGCTTGTCTTTCATGTCTACAATTTTTCCTTTTCTTTTTTTCTTTTTGGCGCCCTTTTCTATGTGCCCTTCAGTTTGATCGATGGAAATGCCGATGGTTTTCGTCTAGAGCCCGCCCCTCTCGTCTCCTCTTCCGTCATCTTTTCTGCGGTGCGTAGGGAGGTGGGGGTATTTTCTTCGCGCACCTGCGTGTGCCTCTGCCTCTGCCTCTCTCTGTGTCGCTGTATGTCGGTCGCCTTCTCCGCCTTCACACGACGCCATCCCCTCCTTGTTTGATTAACGTTCTTCGTGTGTGCCTTCGATCTCCTTTCCCTCTCTTCGTTCGTTATTCTCGTTGTCCGCCTGCTTTTCTCTGGGCTGATGGGAAAATCACCTCCTCTCTCCCTACGTTCCCTACTGCTTCACACCAGAACACCTCCACAGCGCATGCCTTCTCCTTTTAGTGTTGCTGCTCCTACAAATTGTCCTCTCGTGCGATGCTCTGCTCGCACCCTCTCTGAGTATGCACCCGTTTCCTTTGTTATTGTCGCCATTGCCGACGATGCTTGTATTCTTGTCTTCTGTTCGTTTCACCTGTTCTGAGACTCTTTGCAAAGGTGGCGTCGCTCAGGCGCAGTGCACGCACACGGGTGGGAGAATCACGACAGATGCAAGCAGTGAGCCACACAGAGTCTCGATGTTTTCAATTATAGACTTCTTCTTCTTCCCAGCGCGTGATGGTTGCCGTGAGAGACAGCGCTTCATTGCAGCCTGTATTATTTTCTTTCGTGTTTCGCTTGACCCCAAGGCACCGCTACACAGTAATCCCAGACTGCAGCCTGCTTGTAGGAGTGTTAATGCTAATAATCAGGGGAGGGGCGAGGTGACGTACAAGAGGAGAGGAAGTAGGCTTCTCCCTCACGGAAGAAGCATCGAGAAGAGTAGCCACAACGCTTCTCCTTTGTCCGTCCGACCACTCTCATCCCGCCCTCTCGCTCTCATTGTCTCCCAACAGGCGGTACGAAGGCAAAACAGCTCACATGCAGACACACACACCCATACTAATGATGATCCTTCTCAAATCCGCGCACCTCATGTCCGTGCAGAGCGTTGCCAGTCAGACTCGTGTGGTGGACCTGTGTGTGCATTCTGCCCAGCGCCTCATTGTTTGCCTTCCTGCTCCTGGGTGTTCTATTTCTCCCCATATTGTGTCGATGTGACCCTTCACGGGGTGGTCTAGCTGCCCGCACACCCCTCGCGCTGCATGGGCCTCCCCCACCGGGTGCTCAACGCAGCCCCCCCCCCCTTGGGGGACGCGCCAGAGGCCCTTTGCGCGCAGGCATGCGCTGCCAAAGCGCAGCCGGCACGGCGCACCACACCCAGAGAAAAGGCGTCCAGGGGTCAGAGGTGTGGGGGCGGCGGGCGGGAAAGGCGCGCCGCCAACCCAGCCCCCCTCCAGCGCCCATCGCTCAGCACGCGGCGGAGGGATGAGACGAGCCCGCGAGACACATGGCCCAATTCAACGGCGGGACGGCTCGCCTCAGACAACAAGGATTCAGCCGCGGAGCCGCAGAAGCGTGGGTGAGCAGTGGACTACATGTGCCATTTTGTTGACTTGCTCGTGGTAGAGGGAGATGTGAAATGGGACGAACAAAAATTCGCAGAGATGGGAGAACCTCTCTCTCTCTCTGTTTCCCTCTCGCTCTCATTCTTTTTCTCTCCGCATCTTGCAAACGGCATGTCAGGGGAACGCAGCAATCGAAGAGGGAAAAACTGTGAAGAAGGACACAACAACCACAGCGCTGACAGCTCCTCCTCGGCCCTTCTTCCCCTCACACACGCACACACAGTAAAAAAAGAAAACCAGTAGACGGAGCCCCCCGCGCTGATGCGACGTGTTGGCTTCCGCATCGGCGAAAGTTCTTGTTTTAAGTGATGTATGTGTGTGCTGTAGCAGAAGTTGCCAATGCGGATGACTTGTGGTGCTCTCTCAAGAGAAGTCTCAGCGGACCGACTTTGATGTGTGCGTTGACCTTTGCTCTGTCGGCAGCCAAGTGCTGCACTTGCGTTACAACATACGTGGCACGCTGTCTCATGCACTGCCTCTTTGTATTTCGCCTCGCACGACTACCCCTCCTCATGTTTTGCTCGTGTTTACGGCTCCCCCCTCCCTCCCTCCCTCCCTCCTTTTCCCGCGCCGCCACTGTTCATGTGGGAAGTCCATTAGAAGCAGCATGCCAGCATCCTGCAGGTGATTGATATCATAATCAGGAAGCACATCGTACTGCGTTACACACGTTGTTGTATATCATTACGCCCTCACTACATCATGCACGACCAAAAAAAAAAGAAGGAGGTCCTGACGCCTGAGGCGAAGGAGGCTGCGGCTCAGGAAAACGCGCGTGTTGGTGCTCTGTACCGATCCATCTTGGCGTCCAACAAGGCTCACGAGTACAACACAAAAACACTCGAGAATACCGAGGCGCTGCTGTTGGCCGTGCCGGAGGCCTACACGGTGTATAACTGTCGCCGCTTGGCCCTCGAAGCCGTAGCATCAGCGCTTCCCTGTGCTGGCTCTTCTGTATCGGCCACAGGGGTAAGCAGTGCTGCAGTGGAGCCTACTCCGGTTCCTCGTCGTGAGGAGTGGCTTGTGCAGGAGCTGAAGCTCAACTCAAAGGTGCTGTTGCTGAACTACAAAAACTACAGCGCTTTCCTACACCGGCACTGGATCTTTGACCAGCTAGTGGCCTTGGCCGCGCTGGAGATGCAGCACGCGACTGAACATGCTGTGAGTACAGCGCTGGACGGCACTGTGTCTGGCACCTATAAGCTTCTCTGTGGTCTCCTTCGCAAGGAGCGGGCGCAGTGCGAGGAGCTGCTGGAGTTGGACGAGCGCAACTTTCATGCCTGGAACTATCGTCGCTGGGTCCTGGCGCAGGAGCTCCGCGCGATGCAGCTTGCAGCGACCCACCGCCCAGCTTCTTTGCCGTTCGCCTCAGAAGGGGCAACCCAGCCTTCTGGGTCCACTACGTCGCCGCTGACTTTTTTCTCTCCGGAAGAAGCTGCAGAGCTCACCTTCACGACACACAAGATTAAGAGCAACTTTTCCAACTACAGTGCGTGGCATCAGCGCTCGCTGGCCATCCAATCCGCGGTGACGAGATGGCAATGTCAGCAAGTGCAGGAGGGCGTCCCTAGTGAGGCGGCCGCTGCACAACAACACCAGCAGGCGTGGCAGGTGTCTCTCTTGACGCAGTTGGAGGAGGACATGGATTTCTTGAAGCGGGCGGTGTACTGCGACCCGAACGACCAGGCGGCGTGGTTCTACGCGCCGTTTGTATTCCAACTGTTGCGCAGGCAGTACCACTCTGAGGACGAGAAGGCGGAGGCGCTAGAAAACTCCTTCATGGATGCCGTGATTGACCTTGTTGCCGAGGTGGATCGGGCGGGTATGGACGACGAATGCTACTTGCCGTACTACTTCCTCCTTGATCAGCTTGTGGTACTGCAAGCTGCATCTCAGGAGCTAGCGAGGTCCGCAACGGCTGCGTCCGCGGCCCCTGACACGCGCAGCAGCGCATCTCTGGAGCGGCACATCACACGTCTCTGTGAGAAGGTCCCATCGATTTTGACGCCAGCGAATGGCGAGGCGGAGGGCAACAGAGACAAGGCGAACGCACGGCGGTGCTGCTTTCGATATCTGCACACACACTTGCGGAAGGCGGACACGCTACGCCGATGTCTCTACGACGACCTGTTTCAGCGCGCTCTACAGAGGTGTCACTCATGATCGCATTCCCCTGCTCCCCGTCTTCCGCCTCGCTCCTTTGCTGCCAACATCACTCGAACGAGACGTATGATTGTTTCTGGTTTAATAGCTACTGTCGCATATTGCACTTGCTCTCCTTGCGGTGGGTTGTCTCCGCTTTAGAGAAAAGGAAAGCGAAAGAGAGGGCTTCACGAAACGTCTGGACAAGTGCAGGCCAGAGAAACCAGCTGCTCTGTGTCGCGTTGAGTGGTGTTTGGTCGGCGCCAGAGACGGCACACATGTGTATTGGAGTGGAAGTGTAACTGCAAATCAGCGAGTCACACCTAGGTAACCTCGTACACGCGAACAGGGATACGGAAAAGGGCACTGCCGGTATTAGGCATTTGGGGGTGCCTGAGTCACAGTCTTCCACTACTGTCCTTTCCTGTGCTTCCTCAGTGCAACTCTAGCAGGCACCGAGCGACATGCGCTAGCCTTGCGTGCCACGTGTATACTCCTCCACCCCTTCTGCTTGACATGCCTCTCCACACACAGCTGTTTTTCGTACTCTTCATACTAGCGTATTTGTGCGTGGGTGTGTATGTGTGTGTTTATTTACTCGAAGCTACGCTATCACGAAGGTGATCGTCATTCAAACGACCAGTCACTCAAGTAACGACCATTAATCAAGGTTTAAAACGAAAGATAAAGCAGAAGAGAGCGAGCAATGGGGTGCAGCGCCTCCAAGGATGTCAAGAGTGGCAACAACACAAGGACTCCGATAACTAACACAGGGGAAAATGCTGCCACAGTTGCGGATGCACTACCTGCACCAGTTGCTGAGGTACCGCCTGCACCAGTTGCAGAGGCACCACCTGCACCGGTTGCTGAGGCACCACCTGCACCGGTTGCTGAGGCACCGCCTGCACCAGTTGCTGAGGCACCACCTGCACCGGTTGCTGAGGCACCGCCTGCACTCTGTGTGCCCAGCGACGAAAACGGTGTCTCGAACCATGAGAGCAAGTCGGCTAGCAACCGCTCCGTGGAAATCCCGGCAAGCCGTGAGAAGAACTGTAACGATAACTTGACCAACAGCATGGACAAGCCTTTGAAGGGTGGGCCCGACAAGGGCCCGACTCGAAATAGCTCTGAAGTAACCAACGGCCACACGGACGAAAAGGGCAACTCTGTCGTGCTGCCCAACGGTGTTTGGACGATGACAGTGGGAACCCCCTACTACTACTCCGCAGAGGAGAACCTGTACTATCACCCGCCTAGCTGTCAGTTCTACGACCCCACAAACGGGATGTGGTACGACCCGGTGTCTGATGAGTGGTACCGCGACGAAGGCTCCGAAGCGGGGACGGCATAGGCGTTGGTGGCTACTTCTTTTATTTGTTTGCTTTCAGCGAGGTACATCACGAAGAAAACGAAACCAGCGAACTGCAGCTCGTGTGTGTGCGTGTGTGTGTGTGTGTGCGACGGAGAGCGAGTTTGCGGTGGCACTCCGGTAGTGTGACAGTATGTAAAACAGGTCTCTTCGTAGAAAATGGAAAGGTGCTTGTTTCCGCGCTCTCCTAACAGAAACCTGCAGCTGAGGTAGCAGCAACGTGAAAACGACCGCTCGCGCCGGGAAATGGTCTACGAAAGAGTCTGGAGAACGTGGGCACGCGTACCCATTTGGAAGCAGACTGTGTCATTCTCTTTTGAACACACACTTGGGTGAATAGAGAAGAGGCAAAGAGGAGAGGGAATTTGGTAAGCGCCAACTCCCTGAGGTCATCCCCTGTTACGCACACACACACACACACACACACACATCCACATACAGGCTCCCTCCATGCTATCACCGCGATTCGGAGAAGCATGGCGATGGGACTGAAAGGCTCGAAAGGGTATCGCCTCAACTCCCTATTGCATTCCTCCGCAAAGAGAGAGAGAGGGGGAGGGGGAGGCCGCTTTTCTTTTCACTGTTGAAGCGTGATCCCTCCTCTGTTGCGTTGCATTTTGCTTTTGTCTGTTCAAGGCTCATTTTCCTTTCTTTGTCAGTCCTGTATAGCCACTTTGATTTTTCTGGTACGTCTGTCTGCGGCCTCCCCCCCCCCACTCTACTCGACTCACTTATCGTGCGGTGTGCGATAACTGCGACTGCTTCTGTGTGGGGTGAGGGTGCCGGTGTTTCGCGTATTCATTGCTCTCCGCCTACGCACCCCGCATTGTTGCCCTTTCGCGTCACGTTCTTTATGGGCCTCTCCCCCCTCCTTTCTCCCCTCTTGTGTATCAATAGGTTGAAAAATGAAGCTCAGTGCGTACGGCTGTGTGTTGGTGTGGGTGTTGGCGCATCGTTCTTGTAGCTTCTGCGTGCGCCATGCGCGTGGTGTGATTTATTAGTCACTGTCACACCCTTACACTGCACCCGCAAAATTACTGTCAGTGCGTCTGTGCATGCTCTAGCGCTTCTCTTTGTTTGGTTGTTATTGTTGTTTTCTTTCAAGTTGTCGGGTGGCGCACGTGGCTCTGGTGTACATTGATTTTTATATTTATATCCCGGCATCTACGCATTTCTAATGAATTTCCGTCCGTTATGTATATGAGTGGGAAAGGAGAGAAGAGAAAAGGGGGAATTGGGCAAGCAACCATGCCAACGTGCCCGCCAAATAGCTCAATAGACGTACATGCACACACACACACACACACCAACACATACGACAGAACAAAACGGTAGGAAAAGAAGAAGGAAAACAAAAAGAACGGAGGCAAAAGAGGGGGAGAGGAAAGAAAAAAAACAAGCAGGAAAGGAGGCGGTGGCGGTTGCAGTCCAGGACGCCAGCACGCGTCATCGAAAACGCAGAGGCACACTCACAAATGGAAGTGGCCATACTGAGAGACAACAAACAGCACCAACACTCAGGCGGAGGCGCGTATCTCCTATCCACCCGGGTGGCCTCGCACCCAGGTGTGTGTGTGTGTGTGTCATGGCCCATACATATCATACACATACACATACACATCTATGTATGTATGTATATGTATGCATGTATGTATGTATATGTATGTGTATACATCTCTCTGTGTTATCGTGCTGTGTTTGTTTGGTCATTTCACTCGCTTTATTGTTGGCCTCTTTTATGTTTTTCTTCCATTGTTCTACTCTCGCTGTTTCTTGATTATGGTGGTGTGTGTCGGTACTGATGGGCGCGTTTGCTCTCATTAAAGCACCACCTGATATTCTGATGGCTCGCAAGTCACTGGTGTGCGTGTAGCAGCAAGCGAAAGGGAAAAAGAGAAGAGGTAAACCCCTGCGGAATCAGCAAGAAATATGCTTCTCTTGCGCTCTTGCTCTCATTCTTATTTATCTCCCTCGCCTCGACTCTTCGGTTCCGGGGGGCATCAACTCGCACCAACGCATGCACTCACCGACAGACCTTTGGGGCCTACCGACCTTTCTTTCTGTTGTGTTCCTCCCCCTTCGTCTTTTCATTATTTCGCTCTTGTCAAACAGTCAATTTTGCATGGTGTGTATGTGTGTGTGTGTGTGTGTGTGTGTCTTTCCACGTCGAGCTCTTGGGTTTGTGGTAGTTGAACGTGGATGATGTTTGTCTCTGTGCGTGGGTCAGAGGTGGTGGTATAGCGAGCTCTGTGCTCGTATCGTGTTATCTTGTTTTTTGTTCCTCCTTCATCCCCTTCCTGTGTAGTGTCTCCTGGCGGTTGGTCTCCTATACGAAGGCATCTTTCTTTACTCTGTTCCACTCACTCTCTTTGTCTCGTGGATACTGCGTGTGTATGTGTGTGGGTGTGTGGGGGGAGGTGTTGTTTATCGTCCCCTGTGTTGCCCATCTGTTTCAACGACGCCCACCGTTTCGACATTCAGATTTTGTAGTGGAGGGGGGCACTTGTGTACAGTCATGCAAAGCAGAGGAAAGAGGCACGCGAAGGTGACAAAAAAAGGAAGCAGCAGCACTCACAACGCAAAGCGATCGGTCAGTTCATGAAGCGCCTCCGCAGTTGTAGCAGTGGGTATCCTGAAACACACAGACACATAGACGACGTGGACACAATAGTGGGGCAGAATGTCCCGTGCACCTTCACACACAAAGTGAAGTAAGTGAGAGCGCTGATCATGACGTGCTGGGGGGAACCAGAGCAGGCTTGCAAGGGTGTAGTCGCCATACTCAGGGGCATCTCATTCGTTCTCTGCTTCAGGCCACTGTGTTACCACTTTCCCTGCCTGTCACTTTCAGTTTATGTCTGTCGTTTTGCCGCCTTACACCGCGGTCCTGGATAACCGCGATACAGCTGGCTGGCACGCGACTGACAGTACCCTTTCGTACGGCGGGTGCGTCATTTTGAGCCCCCCTACACTGCCTTACTCTTCGTTAGACCCTCAGCGGACGACGCGAGCGTTTCGCTCGGATTACCTTGTTGCTTGGCTGCAGGTCTATTTCCCAGCATACGCATGCCAGTGATCACGCAGACTACGAGCTCACTGGGTGCTTCTTCCCCTTCCCTTCTCTTCCTCCTTTCACCGCGCACCCCTTCCTCGGCGTGCCTTTTGTCACCGTTGCAGAACTCAAGGCAGGGCCTGCACATCAGCCCTTTCACCTGTTGGATTCACCTGTACACGACTGTGTCAGGGTAGCGATTGAACTTCTTTTCGTTTTCCTCACACACACACACATACATACATACACACACATATGTATATGTACGTACGTGCGCAGACACGACGCGGCGAACCAAAAGGGAAAAAGGAAGCACAGCCCACCATGGACGGTGGTGACTCGGTCTTCTATGACGACGCAGTCCTCTGTTCGGATGAGGAAGAAGTGAAGGATGACACACCGCAGGCTACCCTAAAGCTGCTCGCTGACTTTCCCGAGCCTCTTACCGAGCCTCAACGACGCGCCGTCCAACGCTACGTCTCGCAGAAAGTCCGCGAGTATGAGGTGGTGCGGTACCAAGTGGCAGTTGTAGAGAAGGGGTACCTGGCCTTGCTGCGCCTCGTGAAGCGACTGCGGCGGGAAGTGGCTGAGCTTACAGCGAGCCTCACTGAGGGCGTAAACACATCGGATGCCTCGACCCCCACAGCTGCTGCATCCGTCTCAATATCGCCCACAGCCCCTACGGCTGCAACCTCTGCCGTCTCCGCTACGAAGGAAGGAACCACTGCCGCGAAGCGCCGCTCAGTCGGGTTGCTACTCCGCTCCTCCGTCTTCAGTAGCCTTCAGCGGGTGCTCCAGGCGGCCCAGACGGAGCAGCTCGATGAGAAAGCTGAACAGCTGGCGAGGCAGCGTGAGAGGATCGCTCGCGAATCCCGTCTTCACATCGTCAGCCAGGACCTGGTGTCACAGGAAGCCCTGCTGGAGCCGCTGCAGCGCAAGTACGCACGCGCCGTTGCGCTGGGCGCAGCCGCTGCAGAAGAGGTGACACCCCTGTTGACGCTGCTGGAGGACATGTGGCGGCTCGAGGCACTGTACCCCTCTCGCTTCTCCATGGTTGCCAGAGGCACGCTTCAGCTACTCCTAGGAGACGGCACACACGAAGGGGAAGGCAACAGAGCAGAAGAGGAGGTGTTAGTCGACCCAGACGACGACGCCAGTCGTACGGCAGCACGCTCAGCGGCTGCCGTATCATTTTTGGTGCCCTTTGCCCCTGCCCAGTACACCCCCGACATCGAGGACCTCGTGCGTGCTCAGGTAGAGGGGGTGATCGACGAGTATCTAGCCTACCGCACCCGTATGGACCCGGTGCTTTACCAGCTAGAGCAGTCGCAGCAGCTGGCCAAGGCGAAGAAGGTGGATCAACTCATGGACGCCATCGGCATTGCTGGTACGGAGTCTGGCATCGAGGTGCTACCTATGGGTAGCGTGGCTGCAGTGCTGCACGATGAGCGCGGTGGTGTGTTGGTCAAGACACCGCAGCACATGATGGACATCTCGTCCGACGACGAGGATGACGATCAGGCCCACGCAGGCGTAACGATCGGCGGTGGTGCGGCAGACGCGGACCGCCACGACAGAGAGCAGATCCAGACAGCGCTCACGGCGCTCGATGACTTCGAGGACACATAAAGGTGGATCGCCATTTCGCGTGCGCGTATGTGAATACGTGGCAGAGCAACATGACTCAACAAATAAAGGCAAAGTCGATACGGTCTCACAGAGACCGCAAAGCGGAGAGACGCCGCTCTTGCAGGGGGGGGGAGGGGGTGCGGTTCGTGCAGAAAATCTCGGTGCCATGGCGATCTACGACTATGGTCTTCTAGTTTGCTCCTATCATCGTTGGCTTTCAAAAAAAAAAACCGACGTGCGTACGCATCTTGAAGACGCACCGACGCATTGCGTCTTGCTTGCGTACGTGGTCATCTGATCATTAAGCTATGCCTGGTCGCTTCTGCCTCGCCTACCCCCTACCCCCTCTGGCCCGAGGCTATCTCGTCTGCATGCGATGGCTTGCGTTTGTTCGATCTTTGCACCACTACGCATCCTCCCTTTGCCGCCACTGTGCCTCGGTACCTGACACTTTGCGTAGATGGCGAAGGGCACAGGCAGGCAAGCGTCTTCGCGGCAACGCCGCCCCCTCCATTTTTCGATCTTTTCCACGCCTCTGGATGGTTTCGACACGCCACCTTCTCACCCTCCCCCAACGCTCTGCTCGCGTTGTGGTATTCAACAGCACATCTACACATCGTTGATCGATCATGATTCCGCGCAATGTGCCGTATGAACACAACCCGCCGCGTCGTGACAACATCGTGACGGTCGTCATGCCTGGTATCACTTCCTGCCGCTCCCAGCTTTCTCGCTACACTGGTGGAGATCCCCTGCAGGTTCTGTGCAATTGGTCTGACGTGGACCCCACAGACCCGCTGCACATTGCAGATGCAGGAGGGAATCGGTTCACAGGGATGTCTCTTGCCAAGCGGCTTCGGATCGCTTTGCAGCAGTGGCGGCACGTCGTCATGGGTTGGAAGAGTGATCGATCAGAGAGTGACGAAGACGATGACGTGGTAGACGCGCCGCAACAGACATCGCCGGACGTTGTGCGCGGCGGCGCCAACGTCCCGCTCTCCGTCGCCAGTCGTACGTCACCGTCCAGCTTTAGCGCCGCGGTGCAGGCTGCAGACCTTGGTCTCATCGACCCCCCAGTGCTGTACAGCGCAACGTGCCGCATTGCCCCGCGGCTACTGCACGGTGTTCTTGCCTCGCCCGAGGTGGCGGAGGTGCGACACTGTGGGTGGTATCGTACTATTAATCCAATGCACTGGGTCCTCACTGTGAAAGAGCTCATTACGTGCTGGTTGTTTAGCGTGCGACCTTTTCAGTGGTGCTTCTCGGAGCCAGGCAGGACGAACACAGCGGGCATTCGAGACCAAGCCGCCTTCACGCGTGAAGTGCGGCGTGCCGTGCGTAATATAAAGGCCGCGCCAACAGCGGAACCGCATAACAAGACAGACATAGAGGCACGGAAAAGCACCTCAACAACGATCAAAAAGAAGCACCTCGTCCTCTTTGGTGTCAGCCGTGGTGCCACAACGTGCTTCTACTCGGCCATGAAACTAGCACCGGAGGAGGCCAAGCATGTCTCTCTCGTACTTGTCGAGGCGCCATTCGACACGCTGGACCACGTCATCGACACATCGTGTTGGGTTCCGTGCCTCATGCGGTGGTTTGTGCGGTCGTTCAGCGACTGGCGCGGGAATCAGGAGGAGAGGCTCGCCTACGATTTTGATCCACAGAAAGTGCATCTCCGTTGCCCTGTCGCCTTCGTCATGTCTGTCAAGGACACGCGCGTGCCCATGAGCTGCACACAGGCGCTGATTGACCGGGTGCAACGAGAGCTCGTCCCACATGTAATACCCGCGGTGGAAGTGCTGGTGCTGCAACATAGTCGACACGCCACTATGGCAGTCGGCAGCAAGGAAGACCAAGACGCGTACGTTGCGTTTGTGGAGCGCCTCTACAACACGTACTGCTCCCCCTGACCCAAAGTCCAGCCGCTGCAGAAAAGGGAAGGCCGGGTGAAACGGAACGACTCGGAGCACAGAGCAGGGAAAAAGGGGGGAGAACTGCCAGGTGTTTTTGTTTTCTTTGTGTCTGCCCTTTCTGCCCCGCCCCCCCCCCCTTGATCTCTCCCCTGATGGCGGGGGGAACACCGCAGCGCGCGGCCTCCGGGACCAGTATCCTCGCTCTGTGCGGAAGCAAGGCAGCCCCCCTTCCCCCATCCCTGTTAATGCTGAACCTCTTCTGATAGAGACAAGGTCAGCGTCCTACGGCGTAGAGGAGTCAGAGCGATATGTTGCCCCTGATGCCGGCGGTCAGGCGCCAGAAGGCGTTGCGTCGGAGCGACCCGCGACACGGAACATGGTTTGTACCACTCATAGGATTGGCAGCGGGACAGCGTAACTCGAACGCATCCCCCCTCCCCTCATTGCCTAATGGTGTGAGGAGCCTGAGCCGCCCTGAGAGATGCGCCTCATGGCGACCTGCAGAGCAGGTGAGTCGAGTTCGAGACCGAGGCCATGCTCACGTCACTGAGGCGGAACATTGCGGTTATGCGTGGACTACAGGTGCTTTGCACCGTGCGGGGTGGACCTGTGGCATGCCGTGGGGCGAGTGGCGTTGGAACTCGTGTGCTGTACGGCAGAGAATAGGAGCAAGTTGGAAGAGAAAACCCCCATTCTGCATCTCTGGGCCCAAGCACCGGGATGGCCTACTCCAGCTGCCACCGAGCAAACAAAAGGGAAAAATGGAGCGCACGGCATAGACCCACAATCACGTACAGGGAGCAGTTTGGACCCGCTTCCCGCCTTTGTTCCTCCCCCCACCCCCCCCCCATCCCTGACCTCGCGCGTGCTGTCATCAAATTTCTGTTGCACGACCAACCCCTTCACAGAGAAATGAAAGGAAGTAACGCAGAGATGCTTGAAACTGGACAGCAGGTGCGCGTGCGTGCACCAGCGTATCGTCTTTGCAGTGACACAGAAGTGGCATCGCAGACGGGCACAGGCTCGGAGGATGTTTCACTTCCATTCCATCCACTCATTGTGCCATTTCGGCGCGTGGTGTGGGCGGTCATGTCTTTGCATCCACCAACATGTACGAACGGGCACCAATGGAAACTCCCTTTGTTCTCTGCACGCCTCCATGGCGCATAAATCGCGAAGCGGTCATCCACTGCTGTACCGCATACAGGCGTAGAGCGCGCAAGGAGCACGACTCGTTTGTTGTTTGGCCTCCGTCGTTCCTGGTGGTGGTATTCTCAAATTTTACAATCACTGCACCCCAGGGTTAGTTCGACGGTGCGCAGAGAGAGAGAGCCATCGGAAGAAGCGGTCGAGCACCGTCTAGTGCGCACAGCGTCGGAAAAGATAGCAAACTCACAACTTTCTGGCAAGTATTACTCGCTGTATCAGTAGTGTAAACATGAACGTGACTAGCGCACTGTTGCCAGAGCAGGGAACTGCAAGCGAAACAGCAGCACCGGAAACCAGTAGAGGCGTGCCGCAGGAACAGCACCAACGGAGACGCCTATACGCACCTCTTTTCTCTCTTCTAAACCCCATCGAAGACTCAGCTCCAATTGCGGACGCCGGCCCCTGTGACGACACATTGCACAGGAGAAGTGACCATGCCAGCGCCGAGGCACCGCTGTTAGGGTCCCGCATACCGTCAAGTTCTCCGCACCCACCTCCCTCGGAAGAACGGGCCCATAGAGGTGCCAGCGCTTCGTTCGCGCCACGCTACTGGGCAGCGCTGCTGTCTCTGTGCCACGACATTCGCATCGGCTGCGCCCGTGAAGTGCCGCCCGCTGCGGAGCCACGTCGCTTTTCTCCGCAGGACCGCTTCAAGATGGCTCGCTACGAGTCTGTGGACACGTACGAGGCCGAGAGTATGCTATACAAGGACCACCTGGAGACTCGAAGCCACGAGCCGCGCTGGTTCATGTGGGTCTTCGTGGTAGTACTCGGTGTCGCGACAAGCGCGCTATCAGTTGGCATGGTAACGTGTCTGCACATGCTCAATGCAGTGCGCTACGAACTTTTCGGCTTTGGACTGCGCGGCTTTACCTTTGTAGATGCACAGCGGTATCCCAACGTTAGTGAAACACCGACAGTAAATATGATGGGCAGTAGCGGACGCGACACTGCCCACAGCTCCTCGCTCGATGTGTGGGCGATGCTGAGGGGCAACAACGTGGGTCTATACGGGATCGCGTCCCCGCGCTGGTACTGGTCTGGGTACGCCTTGTGGATCGCCTTTGCCGTTTGCACTTCCGCAGTCGCTAGTGGGGTGTGCTACCTTGTTCCGCAGAGCGTCGGTTCAGGGATTCCGGAGGTGCTCGCCTATCTCAACGGTGTATCGTACCCGATGATGCGCAGCACCCGCGTGCTCGTGGCGAAGCTTGTTGCCGTCGTCTTCACTGTCGCCAGTGGCGTGTGTACGAGTCACTACGGCCACCTCATGCTCGCGGGGGCGATGCTTGGCGCACAGCTACTACAGCGGCGCCACGGTGTTCGGTGCCACCATGTGCACTTTGTGGACCATTTCCGAAACCCGCGCGATCGCCGCATCGTTCTTGTCATTGGGGCCGCCGCCGGTATCGCTGCCGCCTTCTGCGTGTCCGTTGGTGGCCTTCTTGTAGTGCTCGAACTCCTGTCAGCTGTCTACCCGGTCCGCTTTGCTCTCTATATTTTTGCGGCGTGTCTGCTGTCCACGTTGTTCACGCAGGGGTACTGGTCCTTCTCGATGAACCTCGATGCGCCCTACCGACTGCACGGAGGGCTGCTGCTGCGCGAGGTTGTGGTGTTGTTTCGCTCTCACCTTCCCTTTGGCCAGCACGCAGCGATGAATTTGATGGCGTTTATCCCTGCCTTCGCTATCGGGCTCTGCAGCGGCGCGTGCGCTGTGGGATTTGTACGGCTGAGCTGGGCGGCGCTCTACTGCAGGCGGCGCCTGGAGGTGTGGCTGCGCACCAAGGCAATCCGGTACGTGCTTCCGATCCTATTTACACTTCTGTATGTGAGCGTGCACTACTGGGTTGCTGTGGCTTTCTCAGCGTGCCTGTATCCGATGAAGCAACGAGCTCTGCCCTTAGTGAGGACAGCAGCGCGCAGGCAAGTGGCAGAGCTGACTCAAATGCGTCGTCGTCTTCGAACGGTGGGGCTGCCGACGAGCAGACGCCGGCGGTATGCCGACCCGTGCCGTACACCGTGCGTAGCGGACGCAACGTGACGACAATCGGCTTCTACGGCATGAATGGCTTCTTGTGCCCGGCGGGCAGCTACCCCGACGTTGGCACTGCCGGTGTCTATGACGCTGCACCGCACGAAAAAGGTTCGTTGGGTGACAAGATGACACGGCAGCAGCACCGGCAGCAGACGGTGCGAGTAGTTGATGCGTACGCCTCCCTGGCCTTCTCGTACGCGGACTCGACGCTGCAGACACTACTGAGTCAGCGAACGGAGCACTTGCTGCCGTGGCCTGCCCTCCTTACATTTTCTCTTATCTACTTTTTCGCCTCCGCTGTCTACTCCGGCCTCGGTCTGTACGGAGACACCATGCTGTCGTCTCTGGTGATTGGCGCGGCCATCGGCCGCTGCATCGGAGCGGCGGTGCACTCGGCAGCAGTTGCTTGGAACGTGAATGCGGCCACGTGGGCGGACCCTGGCGTATTTGCGCTCTTCGGCGCCGGCAGCTTTGTGAGTGCTACATCAGGTCTTAGTTTTGGCATTGGGGCTATCCTCATCGAGTGCACTGCTGACTTCCGCCATCTCCTACCACTCATGTTTGCGATTGCCGTGGCCCGACGCGTGCTCCTGCGGTGGGGCCGGGACGTGCACACGGTCTACCTGGAGGCCCGCGCCGTCCCCCTGCTCAACGCGGAGTCGTACCTGGGGCGGTACGGCTTGCTGGACGCACGACACGTGATGCACTCTCCGGTCGTTTCTCTCCCTGTGGTCTGCACCCTCGATGATGTGGTGCGCACGCTGCGCAGCACGACTCACCATGGTTTTCCCGTCGTCTCGCTCAACGACGGCTCCTTCAAAGGGATCGTCACGCGAGCGCAGCTGGAGCTCCTGCTGTGGCACCTGATCATGACCGATGGACGCACAAGCCACTGCACCTACGACGTGATGCAGCGCGTTGAGGACCACGTATTCCACAGTGGCTGGCAGAATATCGACCCGACTCAACGCCTGCGCCAAGAGCGACTGCACACTGACCAAGTTTCGCTGTATCCGTACGTGGACACTTCCGCCTTCACGGTGCTTGACACGACTTCCCTGCCACGTACCTACGAGATGTTCACGACGCTAGGGCTGCGTCATCTTGTCGTGGTCGATCGCAGCAACTACGCTGTCGGCATAATCACACGCAAGGATCTCATCGGTGATCATCTTTCAGCCGTGTTAGAATCGCAAGACTCGCCGACACACACCGACTGCGTGCCGTCATCAGCGGTATTCGAAGCGGCCTTGACCAGTCTGCGGAAACCCTTTCATCCGACCACCGCCCAAGTGTCGGAGGTGGCGCGGCAGACGTCGATGTCGAACCTGGCTGGACCATCACACCATCACCGGTAGCATTACGTCTCGGGTTGGGAAGAGGGGTCGTCGAGTCAAGCCTCCTCCTCCTCTCCATTCGGCGCGCCTCACTTCTTTGAGTGCCCAGCGCGCCGCCACCGTCCGCCCACAAGCCACTTCGATGGCAAACGAAGAAAGGTGCCTTCGTGGTCCAACCACTGCCTCCGCCCATTGTTGTTCGTGGACGGCAGTGACTATGTGTCTGTGCTTATGCATTCTTGCTTATTCGGCGCGTCCACTGCTGCGTTTCAAGTTGTGCCACCTCCCGAAATCTGCGAAAAGGATCTCTGGGATCCTCTCTCTCTCTCTCTCTCTCTCTCTCGTGCACCTCATTGACGGCTTCCTCTGTAGCCTCCAAAGGGCTGAGTTGGCGTGTATGGAGCCCCCTTGCCTTCCTACCTCGATCACCCTCTTCCTTTTCCCACCCACCCCCTCCCTCTCTCTCTCCCTTCCCCACTACACGCGCACACCTCAACTCAGACGTACTACTCATTATTCTCTTTTCGCTTCTCTCCTCTCCTCTTCTTCTCGTCTGTAAACTACACTTGACTTCCTCTCTTTTCTTCGCTCTCTCGCTCGCTCGCTTCGCACGACACTGACCCATCGCCGCACCTGCCGTAGCCCATTCACCCACCCCACCACAGGGAATACAGCACGTGAGGTTCTCTTTCACTGTCAACTCTCTCCGTTATACGTGTTTGTTTCTTTTCTTCCCAACTATTCAGAATGTCTCGTGCGGCGAACAGGATTAGCGGCAGTATGGCTTGCCAGACGGTGGTCAACCACGGCTACTTCCTGAAGCCTATGACCGGCAACCCGTACCTGTGCACCCAACACGACGGCGTCACGACGGCCTACCAGCAGGGTTTCTCCCCCAAGAATGTCCACTGGCTTTATCGCTTCCGCTATAACCTGTTACCGCAGGGTATGTCGGGCGGTTTCTTCACCCGCAACCCCTACGGTCGCTACGTGCACTGGCTGGAGGTGAGCACGATCGAGAAGATGCGCCTGCAGATGATGTCGTTGGAATCCGTTCCGTGCTCCGTCGTGAGCATATTTGTCGTGCTCTTCACCGCGTGGCACTTGTACCGCCTCGCCTTTCTGCATCCCGACATCACCCTCTACAATTTGGGTCTGTGGCCCACGAAGCCGTGGCTGCAGCAGCAGCGCTTCAACAAGAAGAAAGAGCTCGATCAAGAGGTGTACCGCTGGGTGTACCGCGTTCCGGAGCTCATGATGGACGACCCGATCCGTGACATGTACAAGATGGGCATCGCCGCCAACGATCCGGTTCTCGCAATAGCCAAGGAGCAGGGGGTGGCAAACGAGCTGACCATGGACCATGACCAGTACACGTCGACGTCGCCGGACATTCGCCGCGTCATCGCCAATTCCCGCAAGGAAGTTAACCACAGCTCAGAAACGAGTTCGGCGATGAACTCCATGATCGGCGTGTAGGTCATCTAAACGTACACTTAACGTAAGTACAAAAGATGAGGGGGGGCACGTGAGGGAAAGGGACGAATGATAGAGAACGAAAAAAAAAGAAACGAAAGCTCCAGTCTTCTGTGTGGCACGCACGAGCAACGTCATCTGAGTGGGGCAACTACCGTACAAGATGGACACGGCACCTACGAAACGGGCGGGACGAGGATATTTGGGCATCGAAGGACGAAAAAGAAGGACATCCGAGAGAAACGGCAATCCCTTGCCCTACCCCTCATCCACTCTGAACGGGAGCAGCACGCTTAGCACTCTCCATGTAGCAGTGCATTCAGCTGCCTTTATCGCGTTCTTCCTTCGATTGTCACTACGAGTCGCGCATCTTGCTTTCCCCACCTCCATTCGCCCTTTCGCGAGCAACGAAAACGAGAAGAAATGAACGGTGGGCTCCAGTCCGTGCTCCCATGCCCCGAACTCGAGTGACTTCCTTGATCTTCTCTCTCCTCGCATTTCGCAACATGTTCTTGCCTTGTGCCCAACAGACCCGTCATACCTCTTTTTCCCTCTCGATTTTTCAAGCGCACGTGTGCTCGCGCCCTCTCGGCACTTCCGTTTGTTTGTTTGCTCTTAGTAGGTTTTGATTTGTGCTCCTCAGCTGCCATTTTTGGTCGCCCTCACCCCTCCCAACAAATCCCTTGTCATCTCTGTTGTTGTTCCTCCGTTTTCCCGTGTGTTATTGTTGTTATTTGACTAGCTGGTCACTCTTTGACCCTATGACAGCGATGTGCACGCGTTTTTCTCTCTCTTCGTGCCAAGCTTCGTTGGTGCGTGCAGTCAGGCTTTCTTGTTGTATTTGCCTCTCTCCGCATCAATCTCTTTTCCTATGTATTTTCCCTCTCCTCCCCTTTCTGCAGTGTTCTTGTTTGCTCTTCCCCGTCACTGGGGGTTCCAGCAAATCAGCACAGTAGGTACCTGAGAAGAGAAAGAAGAGAGCTGCTGAGAGCACATACACACATGCAATCGCAGGCACAAGTAAGAGGTACGTCGGCGCTTGCCCCCCCCCACACACGCACTCAGAAGTCCAGGCATTTGTTCGATGACTGGACTTCTCTGCTTTGGGCTGCATCAATGCTTCCGCTGGCGAGCACAAGGGGGGAAGCTGCTTAAGGAGGAATGTCTCGTGCTGTTCTTCTTAACGGAAATGAAGCCCTTTCCTTCCTCTGCTTTCCAAAGACGGCATTCCACCCTTTGCAGCAATGCCCCTCTGCCTCTCTCCCTCTTCCCCTCGCTGATTTGCTCTCACGCCTGTATGTATTTGAGGAAGGGGAAGAAACAGTCTACGCACAGCAGCGCCTGCATGTAGATTTGTGTTCGTGTTTAAGGTTGCCCCTGTTGTGTTTTTTATTCTTTGCCACGATGCCTTTTCGGCGTCTTTCCTAGCATTTTTATACGTGTCCGTGTGGTGTGTGTGTGTGGTGTGTGTGTGCGTGGCGTGGTGTGTGGTGTGTGTGTGTGTGTGTGCGTGTGTGTGTGTGCGTGGTGTGTGTGTGTGTGGTGTGTGTGTGTTCACTATTTCCGTCTGTGTGTATTTTCCTCCTTTTCGAACGTGTGTGTCCGTCGAGCCGCCTTTCCCCCTTCTACCAACGTGATCGTTTGAGTTTTTCCGTGTAAAGGGGGAACGGCACGCGAAGCGGTGGTAGCGAGAATGTGAGGCAGAGGCCGTGCGCCGATAACGGAGGCGGCGTATTGCGGTGATGCGCGGCTAGTGCTGCTGAGCGCCACGCGATGAGCCTGTGAGAGGCCAGGAGTAGAGCAAAAGTGGAACTCGTGTGTTGTATGGCAGAATGGAGGCACTCTGGAAGAGAGAAGGCCTCCTGCTGCTGGCAATAGATCCTCTTAGTTTTCCCTCGTTCAGGTCCTGTAAGAATGTGTTTCGTTCAATTTGTTTTTTTTTCTGTGGAGTCACTACACTGTGCATCAGCGAAGTTGTGATTGGGTGTAGAGGGCACCGGGGTCTGTGGCGATGTGGCATGAAATGGTTGAAGCACGCTTGTCGTCGCCAGTGCTGTTCCTTCGTAGGTAGTGGTAGGAGATTAGCATCTGTGTTGGCCGTTTACACGTGTATCGATTGTCTTTCCTTCTTGTTTGCTATAATGTCCTCCTGTCGTCGAAAGGGAACACGAAAAGTTAACTCGCCAGAAAGCGCGTGTTTGGGGCGAGTGGGGAGAGTGGGGGGGGGGGGACAGCCCAGAGTAGGTGCGTCGACACAGGAACGAGACGACGAGACAATGCCGTCTTGCATCGCTTAACGCACACCCTCAGTCACTGGCAGCTGAAACAAAGTGCAATACAGAAGCTTTTGGGGGTGCTGTATAGTTGGAACACGAGACCTGGTTCGACAGTGTCAGTTCCACGAGCACGAGCGAGCGCATGTCTCCGAACTGCATCTCTTACCATCTCCCTTACTGGTTTTGCGGCCGCCACTCAATGCCCACAACAGCGGCAACGTCTCAGCGAGAACGTTGTGCCCCTTGTGTGTGTGTGTGTGTGTTGCCTTTCCGCTGAAATGCTTCAGCTTTCCTAAGTGGCTTTCACCTACCTCTCCTCCTCTTCCTCTCGCTCACGCGCCTTTTTGCCCTCTTTCCCTCGCCACCTGCAGCGTACCTTAGTCCTGCCCATTCCCTGTGTTTCTGTTGGACTCACTTCGGGGCTGTTGGGCTCGGGTATCCTGAGCGGCCTACAATGTCCGCAGAATACCAGCGTGTCGTGTATGGCGCGACGCTCGACATCCCATACGCCATCGGCAGTGTATCTGTTCCACTCGACGCTCTTGCGGCAACATCGCCGCCACGAGTAGTACCACAGGGAGTGAATAAGGCCGGCCCATCCCCATCCTCCTCGTCCCGTCGCGGTTTGGGCTCCGGCAACATCAGCTCCGTGCGTCGATGTACGCACCACCGGTACTGCTACGTCCGCGATGGGGGTGATCTCTCGCAGGATGCCTTCTATCGGTGGTTGGAGCAGCAGCAACAGAAGAAGCGCCGGGAAGGCATCCATACAAGTAGCACAAGCAGTCCTCCGAATGAGGACCCCGGAAGAGCATTGACTCCTACGATGGGCATAACATCCATGAATGCAACCTCCTCAGCACCGCCTGATGCGCCAGCCAGTCCCTCGCTCTTTTACGCATCCGTGAAGTGCGTTGTATTTGTGCTGCCCAACAGCTTTCCCCACCCCCGCCGTGTTCTGCGGCACCCCCCTTTCATCATCGAGGACGATACGTGGGCAGAGCACCTTGTGGAGGTGCAATCCACTTCTGGCCGCACCTCAAGATCCCTCCCGCCACGGTCGTGCACCAAGCACTGCTAGAGCGCCGTCTTTCGCTTGGGCCCTCGACTCAGCCGAGTGGTGCTGTCTCTGCTGCTGCGCCGGCCGAAGATGTACGTGAGGTGTGGGTACCACAGCTGCTGGCGAGCACCTATGGCAAGCCGAAGTTGCTATCGGTAGCCACAAACGTGACAGTGCGTGTGCCTGCCCATCATGCAACAGCGGCTGCACCAGGCACGACCAGGCTACCAGTCGTATGGTTGTCGTTGCTGAGAAGGTCGACACACTTCATCTGTATCACCCTTCTCTCGACGTGGTTCGGCACTTTCGAGCAGTGCTCGCCATGTCGCGCCTGCCCGTTCTGGAGGCGGTGCGCGAGGCCTTTGATGCAGCCTACTCGACGCCTCCTCCCATGAATGCGAATGGCAGCAATCACAACGCGACGTCTTCTACACTCAGTGACGTGGAGGCGACGCCGGAGGTGGCAGTGGACACATCGCTTTCAATGCCGTTCGCGCACTCGTGGTCGCTCCCGTTTGAAGATACTATTGCCGAGTACGCTAAGCAGCGCGCGTCAACGTCGGTGGCGGTGCTTCAAGCGGTATTGGAGAAGCTGAAGCGTGAGCGGCAGGAGATGGAGAAGTCTTGCGAGGGGTCCATGGAGCAGATTGTGGAGCTCGCCACCGTCGCACTCCCTACCCAACTGCAGCGGGTACACACGCAGTGCATGAAGCTCTACAGGAAGGAGTAAGCTAACTGCCTTGTACGTCGCGCATCTTTGCTTCTCCTTCACCTCTCTCTCTCTTTCTCTCTGGCTTGGATGGGATGTAGTAATCTAGAAATACTCCTCAGCTGACCAACGCGGTTAGGCATCTCGACTCATTTTCCTGGGTTCACCTGGCTAAAGGCTTGTGTGTGTGTGTGTGTGTGTGTGTGTACCACAGCGACGTCGACCAGTCGTTCTTTTGCCATCTCTCCTTTTCATTTTTTCGCCCGTTATTCCGTCCTGTGGGAGGCTGCCTGCTTACAAGCGCATCCTAAAAAAAAGAAAAAAAAACAGATCAACAAAGACAGAGCGGGCGCGGTCATTTTTCCTCGCCTGCGCACTACGCCTCCTATCGAGACACGTGCGTCGGGAGTCATGCGCATCAAAAAGTGGTGTGGCGTGATGTAGGTGAGCGCGAAAACATAGGCCCTGTACGTGGGAAATGGAAAGAGCAGCGCCAGGAGACAGGACACAAGCAGCGGGAACTGCTGTTTGTGTGGAATGGCGCTGTGAAATGGGTAGACCTTCATGACGTTGTCTGCTCGTTTTCCCGTCTTGGTTTTTTTGTCATTTGAGGCAAGTCCTCACCCTCCGATCTCTGCCATCACGCACGTAAACTCGCTCTCTTCCACTTCCCCTCCTTCCCCCACCACCCACCCACTCCCGTCCTTATTCCTGACCTGTCCCCTGCCCTCCCCTTCTGGCATCACATCATCCTCATCCACGCACACACATATATGCACATATAATCGCACATATGTGATGTCAAAATAGCTTGCTGTATGTTACGCTACTCTCTTTCTCTCTCTCAACCTTGTTCTCTCGCCCCTGCTTTCCATCACCCATAGTCACATCGATCTGTATCTCTCTCTATACTAGCCGTGACTCTTCCCCTTGTGTGTGCGTCTCTCTGCACGTACTGTTGTGGTGTGCTTGTTTGGCCCAGCATCACCAACCCTCCCCCCTCCCCCTCTTTTTCTCCGTTACTGTGATTCTCTCTCTTCTCGTAGTGTGCATTCATTTGAATTTAATCATTTTTGTTTTTCACTTGCTAGCCCCCCCCCTCCCTCCCTCTCTCCCCTCTGTCCTAACATCTTGTGCCCGTGTGTGTGTGTGTGTGTGTGTCCCGCCGGCTCTTTTGGTCATCTGCACCAACACCAGCGGTGAGAATAAGTGCAAACAGGGCACAAGTTACTCCCTTGTGGCGCACAAACAAATATACACACAAACAAACACACAAACACACTCGCCCACCCCGCGAGAGAGAGAGAGCACACGCGCAGCCACTCCAAAGGACAACAGGCAGTCATACAAAAGCTCCTCAGCAAGCTGCACTTTACATGCACAAGCAAAAAGCGTGTGGGAGAAGCAAACAACAACAACTACAAAAAGAAAACGCCACAGTCAAGCAGAACGGGAGGAAAAGGGAAATTCCTTCATTGATCTCATTGGAGTCATCTACCGGGTGTGCCTGTGCCCTCCCTATTTCTCTCTCCCCTCGCTCACCTTTCATAGAATTGTCCCATTCTTGGTGCTTCTGTCTTTCTTTTCCTCGTTTTTGGGCCGTGTTTGCTTTCTCGCTCCCTGTCGCTTGAGACTCCTTTGGGTCTCGGTTGTCGTGGCTGTTTCTTTCGTGATTGGTGGTACAACTCCATCAGTGTCATTTTTGTTTTCCTCTCAGTCTTTCTTCTCATTACGTTGCTGACGCACTTGAACGAACCGGAGCGCTTAATCCGTCCTCTCTCTTTATTGTCTCGCGGACTCTTGTTGTCTTCCCTCTTGCTCTAGTGTGTGTCGCTCCACCTTTCTTACTTTGTCGTGTAATTTTAGTGCTCACTTCTGAGCTTCCTCACCCTCTTTCCTTTCTTCGTCTGAGAGTCGTTTCTTTTCGCTTGCACTTCTTCTCTCTTCTCTCACTCTCGCCCACACATTTCCGCTCCTCTCTGATTTACTCAGCAAAGCTGCGCCTGTCTACCTCTCTCTCTCTCCACCCCGTTGACCCGCCTCCTCAACTATCATTTGGTGTTTCTTTTGGGGGGAGAGAAAGAGGGGGAGTTTGCCTATCGAATAGCCGAGCAAAAACGAAAACCGGCAGACGAGGCAGGGGGAGAACAACGTGAAGCACTGAAGCGAAAGCCACGAATTGCTCTACCGTTGCTGCGTCACCACCGATTTTTTTTTTCGGTTGTCGTTGTCCCGCTTTCTTCTCGCTCGGATCCCGCCTGCCTCCCCCCTTCTCCCACGCTACAGCCAGACACGCACTGGCGCAGACGAAGCATACAATATATACTTTCACCTCGTGTGGTGGTAGTGGGGGAAAGGGAGTGGGGTCTTCGGCCTCGCTGCTGCGACTGGTGTCTCCTTATTGCGCACTCTCATTTTTCGATTCTCATTTTCGGGCTCCTGTGAGGGGGTGCCGTTTGTCCTCCTCTGTTGTTGTTGTTGTTGCGCCCCCAACACGTGCCGCTTGTCGCACGCGCGAGCTTTTACGGCCTACGCCTCTGGCCTCCCTGTGGTTGTGCTCCTTTTTCTCATTCTCTTTTTCACTAGCACATCTCCTGCTTTGCATAATCGCTTGCCCCCGCAGAGCCTTTCGTTGGCGACTCTAGACGATGAACAAGCCGCTGAACGCGTTGGTGGTGTGCGGCCCATCTGGTGTAGGCAAGGGAACCCTACTGGGCCGCCTTATCCGCGAGTACCCCAACCGCTTCGCCTACTCAGTGTCGCACACAACTCGTAAACCACGCCAGGGAGAGGTAGATGGCCGTGAGTATCACTTCATCGACTGTGAGAGCATCCTCAAGATGCGCGACAACAACGAGTTCCTCGAACTGTGCGACGTGCACGGTAACCTCTACGGCACGAGCGTCGCCGCCGTGCACGCCGTACAGCAGGAGGGGAAGGTGTGCATCATCGAGATTGATGTGAAGGGGGCACAGAAACTGTTCGACCGCACTGACAAGGCGTTAAACGCCGTGTACTTCTTCATAACGGCTCCAAAGGAAGAGCTGCGCAAGCGCATTATGAAGCGTGGCGCCGATAATGAGGCGATGCTGCAGCGGCGTCTTGAGACGGCTGAGGCAGAGTACAAGTTTCTCGAGGAGAATCCCGACTTCTTCTCCGTGCTGCTGGTGAATGATGAGCTGGAGGCAGCGTACGCTGGTCTCTTGGCCGCCATCAATGACCAGCTGAGGAAGCACGACATGGAGAAACTGACTGCCTAGAGGTGGAGTAACTTGCCAAGCAGCCATATGGTGTGCGTCAGCGTCTCTTAAAAGGCGTTTGTGTAACGGTGGATGCAAAGGAAAGACAAGCAGTGCAAGGGCCGGAGACGAAACCAGAAAAAAAATGAAGCGACCAGTGAAGAAGTGCGCTACTAACATTCGAGAAAGACATTACGTCGGTGCTCGTTTAGGGGGTATCACGGCGTCGGTGGGGCTGAAAGAAGAAGGCGGAATCACGTCCCCTCATGAGACCACAAGAAGCACTGGTGGTGCAGGAAAATGCAAGAGCCGCGAATGCGCGAGGCGGGGTAGGGCATCGTTTCCTACAGGACGATCCACTTGAAAGCAAGCCACACAAGAAGACGCGTTGGCGCCGTCGACTATTATACGGAGTTGAATACCTCTGCCTCCCTTTCCGGCGATTGGTAACCCACACACGCCCACTTACGATGGCTTTTGCTATGGATGGAAGCAGGGCGACTGTGTAGGGTAAAGAGGGGGAACGGCTTGAGTTGCACAGTGTCAGTGTGGCGATGGTGAAGTCACCATTTTTTTTCTATTTCGTTTCACTCAAGTTCCACTGTGTCGTGGACTACCCCTTTTCCCTTTAAGGGGATGCGAAAAGGGAAGGGGAAAGGCAGTGGCGCTTCTCTGGTGCGCTCTTCTTCTCTGCTGCACTTGTTTGAGGTTCGATAACCCTCCCCCTCCCCCCTCCCCCCAAAGTTCTTTTCTGTGTTTTCTTGTTCTCTGCTGCTCTGTTCGCGAAAACATACGTCTTGCTGGATGTCGTTATGAATGCGTATGGGTGCCATCAATCACGTCCTCCTCGTTTTCCCCTCCCTTTCACTTTGAGTGGCACGCAGCTCTTCATCTCACCAGCGCGGCACCCTGAATAACGTGCCTTTCTAAAGCAACACGTGAAAGTCACTTCGCAGCGGCGCAACAGTTCATAGAGTTGTACAGCGTCACATTTTTGAATTGGGTGGAGGGCGATGGATGAAAGAGGCGGGGGGGGCATGACCGGTTCCACTCCGTGACTTCACCCCGCACGCAGGCCATATTGGCTAGCTGGTCGTTGCCATTGTCATTGCCTCCTCCTCCTGCATTGTGTGCATCTGAGAAAAATACACCATTTTTTTTCTTCTTTTTCTCGCGAGGGCATAGCGCATGAAAGCCTTGAACAATGCTGCTCACCAAGAAATGAAAAAGCGCCCCCTCTCTCTCGCTCTGCGTCCCTCCGCTCCCGCTGCTTTTAGCCGTCTCCCCTTCCCCCTAATCTCCTCCCTGGCAAGTGAGAATACAAGCCACCGAAACTCACACAAACACATGTCCCTCTTCTCCCTCCCTTGTTGATCTTGGCCATGCGTGTCTGGAGAGGTGTCGGTCACAAAATGCTTGTGCACTCTATGCATTGAAGAACATTGCAGCAACCATACCTCAATCCTCGCTGTCATCCTCCTCTCCGTCCCCGTCCCCCGCCTATCCCACCCACGTAGATACACAGACACACGCGTGGATATGCGTGGATGGCATATGGGTATGGGTGTATGCGTTGGCGTGTGCTCTTCTCCTTTGATGGGGAAGGGAAGAGAGAAGACAAGAGAAGTGGGTCGATATGTATAGGAGGAACTCATTGAAGAGAAGGGAAACCGGAGAAGTCTGCGTATCTTCACACGCTCCTTACTCGCTGAACGCACATGTCAGTAAACTGCGCCAGCACGCAAACTTCTCGACCGCGCAGCTACTCCCCGCATTTCTGTCCGCGAATGGCGTTGCTTGAGTGGCAGCGGCTCTGTTCTCTCTCTCTCTCTGAGTATTTTGTTGCGTAGTAGTGAGAGACAGGCAAGTCGACTGCAGAGATGAAAAAGAACGCAGAAAAGAAGAGGCTCATGCAGGGAAGGGGCAGTGAAGCCCAGAGTAGGCCCAAGGAAGAGCACGAAGCAGTTGCGTTTGGGGTATTCGTCAGGGTACTCAATCTCACCCCCACCAGTCTAGTGAAATCCCTTGTTTTACTCGCATCGTTCCTCCCCTCTCTCTATCCTCTCCTCGCCCTTCGTCCTCGCACGCGCATAGCGCCCCCGCCTGTTTCTTCGGTTGTGTTCTCTGGGAGTCCTCCCCGCCGTTTTTCTTTCGTGTGTTTGTCTGTTTCCTCGCTCACCTGTCTCGCTCTGCTGCCGGCGGATCAGTCAATGCCGCGAGCTCAGTGTACACGCATGCGTCGGTGCACATGTATTGAATGGGGGTGTGTGGCAGCTGCGATGCGCAGCCCCCGGTGGGGAGGTCGAGGTTAGGGAACGAAAATGTACATTGTGTTGTGTCGAAGGATGGCAAGCACCATGCAAAGGATGGAAACCCAAGGCAGCTTTTCAACTCGATCAAACTCACCCTTGAACAGAGCTCCTCCGCGGACTAGTGGTGCGTGTGAAGTGCAGGTCTCTCGATGCGGAAGGGGAGTAAGTGCGCAGCCAGTGGACCGCCCCTTTTTCATTCGGACAATGTTCTGCTTATCCCTTGGCCCACTTGCATTTTTCTATTCTCACCACGGCGTTGTCGCTTCCTTGAACTTGTGCCCACCTCCTTTCCCTGAGCATCTCTCCCCATCTCCACCTCAATCCCACTGTACAATTACCGCCATGCCGCTTCACTCTCCAGAGCACAGATGCCGAAAGAAAGCACAGGCGACCTCGGCTGCATTTTTACTGTCGTGTTTTCTCACATTGCCTATCAGACTGCCGCCGCAAACGAATTCTGCCCCTTCAACTGCTATCACCGCAGCCTCTTCGCACAGGCGAAAGGGAGACTGCCACGCCTCAGTGCCGCAATACACTCATTAGCAGCTCTGTGTTCAAACGAGCGAGTCTCCCCGTGTTTGAGGAGGGAGGGGAAGGGCTATTTTTCTCCAATAGAACACTGTCGCAGCCCCGTTGACGCAGAAGCGTGGTCGTCAACTGCTCATTCAGGCTAAAGCAGAGGGAAGTTGTTGGGGAACCAGAAAGTGAGATCGACTCTCCCGAACTTTGTGTGCGCACGCTTGACTGGGAAAGACACCCTCGTACATAACTCTATCCAGGTGACTTTTCATTGCTTTTCTCTTCCTCTAAGGTCAGGTAATGTGGACATCGCCGCGATGAAAATGTGTCGCCGAGTGCAGATAGGTCTTCTGCAGCCTCACCGTCGAGTCCACCTACACCAGCCGTTGCTGGAAACGCTGCTGGGACATCGAGGCCGTCAGCGCCACATGAGATGCGGACGGAACCACGGTACATAAGGCTACCAGACGCGCTCTACGCTCTGCGTCGCCGCTACCCCTCCGTGACGGAGAGTGTTTTTCTCGAATGCACGCGCTGCCATCAGTGGGTTGCGGTACCTGTCTTGCGTGAGATTCCGAACGAAGTAGCGAATGCTGTTGTGTCGAGCAGTGTGGAGGGATTGGATCCGATAAGCAAGCGCACCGACTATGGCGGTCCGCTGCGTCACTCGCATCAGGACCTTTTGCGCCGACGTGAGGAACTCGCAAGCGACACCGCCGTCCCGCAATGGCGGTCAAGGCGACTCCAGGAAAAGCAGAGCCACCTCGCGAGCGGCGACGCCGACCAAGACGGTGGGGCACATGGTGACGTCGACGGGGCAGCGACGACGACCTCTCCGCAGAGTTTCTTCGAGTCCCTTCTGAAGCAGCTGCGACGCAACCGGCGCGAGCCAGGGGAGGGAACGGCGGACTCAACGACGGGGGCCTCTGAGGGTCCACATCAGGGACGCCAACGGCACACGCCTCTCTACATTCCAAATCCTGATACGTTTATCTGTGCCGGGTGGCAGTGCGCCTGGGACGCGGACGCACTTGCAGACCTTCGGCAGGACTGGTTGCAGAGCATCTACCGCGCCCTTCCCATGCCTTCTGTGTGCGAAGAGAGCATAGCCCTTTCCTCTGAAGCGTCCTCATCCTCTTCCTTCACAAGCTCCCCAACTGCCACTTTCGTCGAAGTACTGCAGCAGAGGAGGTCAGCGCTGAATGAAGCCCTCGCGCAGGAGCTCCATTTGGGGAGGAGCCGGCGCTGGGGACGCGGCGCTGGCCAACGGGCGGGCCGCACTGAGCACAACCTGGAAAATCAGGCTAGTCTACCAGCCCTATCATTGCCCGGTAGGGCCGCAGAAGGCGACATAGCTCTCTCTCGAATGCAGGCGTCGTGGGTGAGGGCGGCAGCTCTGCACTTGCTGCGCAACACAGGCAGCGCCAGTGCGAGCTTCCCTGTGAATGCCACGACCAACGACTACGCAGATGCAGAGGTGCCGCACTGCCGTCATTTCAGCGTGGAGGAGGAGAGCCAGAAGAACGTGCTTTCCGCCTACTGCTGGGCGGTGTGCGACGCATGTGGCAAGCTCCGTCGTGTCGCACAGCCCTTCCCTGGCGGTGCCCCCTTCGTGTGCGCGATGGCGGTGACAACATCCTCATCCTGCCGCGCCGCCCGCGGCGGCAACGCTCCGCATTGCAACTCAGCGTCTGGCCTTGACCAGGCGTGCAGTGTGTCGGAGATGGAAGGGCTTATGCAATGCAACATGAAACTCTGCGAGGCAGAGCTAATCTACGCCGCCCTCTCATCTCCCTTCCTCCCATACCCTCTCAGGTCACAGCTGTCCTCGCTCTGTCGGCGACAGACCCGCGTCAAGGATCCCCAGGAGTCGGCAGAGCGATTGAGCAGAGCGGATGTGGCGCGCGTTTTGCTTTCTGAGCCTCTATTGCGGACAATTCAGTCCAGCGTACGGGAGTCGATGAGGAAGGAGGCCCTCAGTCGCACTGCTTACCAGAGACATCGCGCCTCTGGCGCCGCTGCCGCTTCCACTCCGGGCTTGATGAAGCCGCTTCCCATGGCCTCAGCGTCGGAACTAAATGACGCTGATCCCGAACA
Source organism: Leishmania lainsoni (assembly GCA_003664395.1). NCBI lineage: Eukaryota > Euglenozoa > Kinetoplastea > Trypanosomatida > Trypanosomatidae > Leishmania > Leishmania lainsoni. The sequence goes on from RAIA01000005.1 coordinate 464,495, forward strand.
GGCAGAGAGGGAGCTCTTCCTCTACCGCTCACTCCCCATCTTGCGCGAGCTTGCCCGCACCATAAAGGCGCGAAGCATCAGCGCCTTTGTGCGGCAGCTACAGCTCACCCCAGCGCAGATTCAGGCAAAGCGTGAGGCGGTTATGCTAGACTCCCTCCTCAGTGATCACCAGCGCACCTCCATTACCGGAGGCAGCAGCGGCACCGCAAAAGGGAAGGCCGCGGCGGTGATTGCCACGACGAGCGAGGCAGAGACGGCGCACGAGAAGGTGAAGCTGGAGGAAGGGGCCACTGCGAGCACTGAACCTGCGGAGCGTTTACCACCGCACCCCACCCGCACAAAGACGAGAGAACCGCCATCCAAGTTAGCGCAGCTTTTGACTCAGGAAGAGGCACCGCCAGCCGCAAAGAAGGAACCTATAACAGCGGAAGCTGTCAGCGGCAGCGAAGTTACCCTGCCTCGGCCGGTGGTGGAGCGGACACCAGCTCGATCAAGGCGGCAGCTACCCTATGAAACAGTACCGCGGACTTTGGAGCGCCAGCGAGGTCTTGAAAATGTGACTACTCAGCAGCCACAGCAGCATACCGCCCCTGATGCACCTCGAAAGCGCCAGCGACCTCCTCGTCAGTGGGCTGAAGTGCCGTCAAAGTCGGTGGTTTCTGGGCCGCAGGTAGCTACAGAGGCGACGGTTGCCACTGGAGATACCGACACGCCACTCCCTCGCCGCCGCCGGCAGCGTTGCGAGAAAGTTCCAGGGAAGGAGGAAAAGACAGAAGCGAGTAGTGTGGTTGCGGCAGGAAAAAATGAGGCAGTAGCAGAGCTGACAGGCTCACTGGCACCACCGCCACGTGGACGACCGCGCGGACGGCCACCCGGAAGCGGCTCAGCGAAGCGGAGGCACGGCCAAGGTTCCAAAGACAAAAATGCGGAAGGGAAGGCTGCAAATGGCAGCGAGTGGGAGGTGGTGCATTGGGTGCAGTGCGACCTGTGCTGCAAGTGGCGCATCGTACCGAAGCGCGTGTCAGCCAAAGTCAAGTTTTGGGAGTGCACGATGCGCTACGACAAGGTGCGCGGCCGGACCACTACCTGCGATGACCCAGACGATGCCGAGATCTCCCCGTGAGTCAACGGAGCCACGCGCCCGCACGAAGTGTGTAGCGTTCATCTACTGCGGGGGTTGTGTCCGCTAGACAACTAATCACTCACCAATAGCACACCTGAAGAGCGAGCAGGCAGAAAACGAAGCACTAAATTCCAGCCATTGTGAGCACACGTGTCTCCGACAGTGATTCAACGCGCTGTCAGAGCCACCCAGTTGTCACCGCCGCCGTACAACCGCCCACGGTGGAGGGAAGACAACTGCATGAGCTCCGCACCAACGTTTCATGCGGACTTGTTATTTTTCGCTTGATTGCGTGCTTATGTACCCAATGATGCCCCCTACCGTATAGTTCCGTGTGTGTCTGTGGGCCACCTCGTGTCGTCGAAGGGTCTGCTCACCTGCACGCTCCCGTTTTAGTCTATCACACTGGCCCGTCTGCGCGACGCCCTCACCCTCCTCTCGTTCCACTGCTTCTCCCCCCCCCCCTCTCTCTCTTGGATTGTGCGTACAACGATGCTCCCCTCACATTGCTTTGTGCTTCGGTGATTCCCATTACTCTTCACCAACTTCGTCCTCGTCCACTTCCCATCCACCCCCCCCCGTCAACTCTCACACAATAGGGTACGTCATATATGGCCTCCGTTCTCGTTGCGGTTCCTGCCTCTGTTTTCCCCGGACTTTTCTCCGCCCTCTCCCTCTCTGTGTGCGTGTTGTTGTTGACAGTGTTGTTGTTCTTCTTCGTTGCTGGTCTTTAGTGGATCGCTGCAGCATACCCCTCCTGCTCGCTCTCCTCCGCGGCTACCCTCCACCTCCACTCCGCAGTGTTGTGGTTGCACATGCGCGCACACGTGCCACGGACCGCTGGCACAATTTCCCCTACGTTTTTGTTTTCATCTCTCCTCGTCTACACCTTTGCCTGCTGGTCTCCCCCCTCTCCTTATCTTCCCCCCTTTTCGCCTTTCGTTCACTCCATCATCGTTCCCCCTCTCTCTCCCTCTCACGTCTCCTCCTTTCCAGCCTCGGGCTTTAGAGGAAAGGGGGGGTGTTGCTCAACACCGCCGTTTCAACGAAAGGGGTCGCTGAACGGGACGTAGATGGGGAAAGGGCCGACTGGCCAAGAGGCAACAGGCGAAGATTGAAGAGTGGAAACTGCAAGAGAGAGGCACTTTCTCCATCGCTCTCCATCGCTCTCTCTCTCGGTAGTTCTGTTATTGGTTTCACTCTTGTACAGCACGTTCTGCCGCCTTCGCGTCCTCGCACGGCGTTTGTTTGTTTTCGTGTGTGTGTGTGTGTGTGTGTGTGTGTGTGCCTTATCGAGGTAACAGCGACCGAATTGTCTCCTGCACAGTGCTTTGGGTGCCTAGCACATCAGCATTGCTCTTGTAGAAGCATGTCTTCGTGTCCTCGTGCGCCCTCCGAAAAGGACTCGAAGGAGTCTACGGACGCAGCGCACATTATGTGCTTCGCCTGCTCGCGCTGTGAATACCCTATCTGCGACTGCAGCAAGCTGCTGCTTCGTAAGGTCCCTCAGGGGCCGAGCGAATACGCCTTTCACTATAACCTGGATGGGCTCCTCGACCTCGAGGATGTGCAAGTCCCATGCTACAGCGCGGCTGAGGTAGTACACACTTCGGCCGTGGTGTCCGAGTCTCTCATGAAGTTTCCGATGCCACCTGCCGCGCTGGTGGTGGCACTTGAGTCCATTGTACAATCTCGCAAACACTGGATTCAGCAGCGTCAGAACATGAATGCCCGACTGCACGAGCGCGGCGTTGCGGCGTTGCCCACAACGGCCACAGCGCCCTCGATGGAAGCGGTCACAGGCGGCACGACTTCGTCAAGCGAGAGCACGCCTTCCCCTCCTGCTAGCACGAGCAGGGATGTGGATGCCGTCCCTGCGGCCACCGTCACCACAGCTGCGAGCAGCACACCCATCGTGCGTCGCTATGGGGACACGGCAGAGAGCCGTATCGACCTTGTGTGCGTCACGGACAGCGTGCTCGACGGTGGAGTGCAGGAGTGCACGAAGGACCGTAGTGCAGTGGCCACCACAGTAATCAGCCCGGAAGACCAGCGCGCTGATGAAGGAGAAGAAGCAGTCACCCACCGCGGAGAGGGAGAGGTACTGAGGTCGACCTCCATGACCGCACCAGCAGTCATCCGAGACGCAAGCTTTGCCAGCATTCAGGCAGACGTCATGAAGGCTGCCACCGCCGCCGCCGCCGAGACAAACTGGACCTCACCTGGCAATTTTCGCCTCCGTGAAGCATTCATCGACGTGAGCCGCTCCACGTTGTCTTCACGCGCGCCATGGTTCCAGGACTACAAATGTGTGAGCCGGGTGCAATGCCCAGACTGCCACCAACCGTTGGGCTTTGTGTTCTGCATCTCCGACGCAAAGGAGAAGCAGCAACGCTCGTCACGCGAAGTAGCGGCGCCGCTCGAAGCTACACTGCAGACGCAGGGAGTGAAGCGGCCAGCCACGTCGGAGGCCGATGAGACAGGCAGCACTGACGACACTACAGCCTCACCAGACGCCAACACTGTCGACCGTAGTAACACCGACCCAGCCATCGCTCCGCTGACGGAAGCGACGCAGCTGCCGCATGCAAAGAAGACACGAAATGAAAAAGACGCACAAGCGGCAGCGTCGGCCAGTACGTGGCACACGTTGCAGGAAGCGCAGCTACACCGGCAGCGCGGTGGCGCTGAAGAGTGCCAGGGGGGTGCGGTAATGCGGTGGATGACGACAACGACCAGGAGGCAGCCCCTGATCGGTTCATCGGACTCGAACTGAAGCGCATTGTTCAGCGCCAATGGACCCTGAGCGTCTTTCACGAACGTTACAGCAAGTCTCGTCATCTGCACACCTTTCGCGAGTTATTTCCCGAAGCTGAGGAACTGCAGAGCCTGTATAGCCGCCTGCTCGGTTTGCGCACCCAGACGGAGCTTTACAGTAGTCTGCTCCGCCGGCACAAGGAGCAAAACGATGTGCAGATGGCACTCTTGATGAGCAACAAGGATCGCATGCACACCTACGACGAGAAGGTCAAGACAATGCAACAGATCATCGAGGCACAGCGGGCGCAGATTGCCATGCAGACGCGGCAGATTCGAAATCAAGAAGAGCTTGTGCAGAGCCATAGGCGGCAATTTGCCACTCAGAAGCGGCAGATGGATGTGGAGCAGCTCCTCCTCGTGCAGCAGAGCAAAACCATCGAGTCCCAAAAGGAGCAGCTACGCTTGCTCAAGGATCACTTCCAGGCAACACGGCCTGAGGTGTTGCTGGACGCGCGGCTGAGAATCAACCCTTGCCCATACCCCTTGCTCAGCCGCCTTCCACCCAGCGACACTGGCGATGCAGAGGCGTCGCCAGTTGTCGAAGCAACCTCGCCCCTTCGCCAACTCCCAGCGAGAGGTCAGTGCTGCGAAGAAGCAGACCATGATTGGGCTGACACAGAGGAAGAAGAAGAGGCGAAGGCAGAGGTATGGGGAGAAGGCGATGGTCGGACTCCACAGACTGTGGCAGCATCTGCGCGCCTCTCTGTTGCGCCTTCGGGGACACCGCCAGCGCACCTCTGCGGTATCCCAACGTCATCCGCGACCCGCCACCTTGGAACTCCCTCCGAGGATGACCAGACGTTAGCTCACACATCGCGCCAACTTTCTTCCTTCGGCTCTCATTAGAAGCGAAGAAAAGCAGCGCGCATTGCAAGGCTACTAAGGTGTGGAGATGGGGGATGGATACGGGTGGGCCACACCTTTTCCTCGTCAATCGCGCCTCCTCCCGCTGCACACAGACACAGACGCGTTAGAGAGGTGAAAATGACTATTGTGCGTGCGGCCAAGCACACACACACACACACACACACGTGGCGACACGCATACACACTTACACGCCACGGAGGATGTCCTCCACACCCATGCAACCCCCGTGTGTTTAACGTGGTGGTGCCTCTTTTTTCTTTTCGCATTTTCTGGTCGCTAAAATGTTTCTCCCCGCCCTCCCCAGCCTCAGCGGGGCCACGACACACGAACGAAGGACTTCGCAACGCCTATGTATGGGGCTCATCGAGGCGCCACCGCTGTTGCACTCGCATGCGGCTGTGCGCGGTGGGTCGCTATGTGAGTCTATCAAAGAGAGCGAAGCAGATCACACCTACAAAATGAGACGAAAGAGCGAGTTAGGAACGGGCCCCTACCCCTCACTTTCCTTTCTCGCGCCAATCCCACGTGTCACTCCTCTTTCCTCTATGCCATACGTAACCCTCTTCTCCCTTACTCTCACCAAAGTTGAGCTCGTGGGCGGTGCTTATCCCGCCTCCTTCCTCCTCCCTTTTAACGGGCAACTCGTTTGTTGTCTCTGTTTCTCTTCCTGGAGAGTTAAGGAAGGAGCGCGCGCTGGCGATATCACACCACCTCGCATGTGCTGTCTCTCATACAGCTGCTGCACAACCTTCCCTGGTTTTTGTTTTCATTTGTATTTACCTTTCTTGACTAGCAGTCGCCTGTGTCGACGCGCGTTTTCCTCTCTCAGCCTCCCCTCGCACCCGAATGAGCAGAGGGATGGAAAGTGGAGGACCCAGCGGAAACTCGTTCGCCTCGGCGAGGACCTTGAACCCCAACCTTAGTCAAGATCACAGCACGGTGACGCTTGGGTCTGCCTCCCCGGTGCTGCGGAAGGTTAGCAGCCCAACGACCGCCGCCACACCCGCCTCTCCGCCGCCTGAGGCGGACAACCTGGAGGGACAGTCAAAAGACTTCCTTATTCAACGCGTGCGAGCACTAGAGCGTCAGCTGAAGATACGCAACAGTGACTGTGCGCGCCTGCTAGAGGAGCGCAAGCAGCTGCTGCCGCTGAAAGAGAAGTGTGAGTCGCAGCGGGAAATGATACTAGCGCTGCGTGATGAGCTGAATTTGGCAAAGGTGCAATGCGAGTCTGCAAACGATGCGATGGAGGAGATGAAGCGCCAGCAGCGCAACAAAGAACACCGCGAGCGCGTGGCCTATGCAGAGCGCGCCCTGTACGGTTCCAATGCCCCTCCCGGGTCTACCACTGGGAACACGAGTAGGCCAGCAGCTTCCAGCTCAGCAAATGCCACGCCCGCTTCGGCGCCGAGAAGTAACAACATGCGGCGTGCTCCTGGAGGAACCGTGGTAAACACCACGTCCGGGCCACAAATAATTTACGACAGCTCTGACATCTCCTCTGTGGGCTTCACCAAGAATGCAAAGTTGCCGTACGACTTCCTGGGTGGACCTGGAGTGCAGCTGCAGTACCTCAGTCCCCACCACGGGAACTCGTGCAGCGGTGCTGGAGAGGAACCGGAAGGCGGTTGCGACGCCTCCGATGATTCTCAGGTGCGCCGCATAATGGCAACAGCGGCTGAGGCGATTGAGATGGATGCCAAACACACGGAAAGAGAGGACGAAGAGTATCAGGCACTAGTGGCACGCCTCAAGGCACTGCGCGATGGAGACAAGTAGTGGATTCCCCCGCCCCTTCTCTCTCCCTCTCTCTCTCTGGTTCGCTAAAAGATCCAGAAGCACACCTCCCCCACTCACCACGCGCAAGGGTCGAGAAGAGGACGCCCACCACGGTGCACTGCACTCCACAGGCGTTCGAGGCGAACGCACAGCACGCACACATAGAATGTGTGTTGGTTTTGCTTCCCCAGATCCGATCGCCCGCCTCATCGCTACAAACAAAAGTGGCAGGAAAGCAGCATCGAGGCAACAGAACATGGACAAGAAAGGATGCGTAGGGGTACGGGGGGAGGGCCTAAACGCCCCAATTCTTCGAAGCGCTTCGTCATTTTTTTTTTCCTTCGCAGACCGCACCAGCTGCAGCTCAGGCTCCTCTCTACCTTTGCCCTTTCGCTTCCTTCTCCGACCTCTCACACCTCTCTCGCCTCATCCACTCGTTTGTTGGGGCCCACTTGTGGGCTCTGTTTACGGTGTGATTTTGTTTTTCTTTTTTTGCTGTCTCCTTTTTCTTGCCCCTTACTCACTCTCGTGCCACGCGCATCCCACTGCTGCCGCGATGACGGGGAAACACCCCAGCGTACTATCAGGGCGCTCTACACCAACTCGCTGTAGGGTAGCCAAGCAGCGCCTATTCCTGCCAGAGTCGAGCCGCTTCTTGGTAGTGACGAGGTCAGGTGTCTACAGTGTAGGGTACTCAGAGCGATTCATCGCTACTGATACCTGCACCCAGGCCCTCGATAAGGCTGCGTCAGAACGGCACGCGAAGCGGTGGTAGCGAGAATGTGAGGCAGAGGCCGTGCGCCGATAACAGAGGCGGCGTATTGCGGTGATGCGCGGCTAGTGCTGCTGAGCGCCACGCGATGAGCCTGTGACAGGCCAGGAGTAGAGCAAAAGTTGAACTCGTGTGGTGTATGGCAGAATGGCTTGTTGGGAAAGGAAAAGCCTTTCTTTATTTCTTCATTCTCGATCTTCGAATCTCTCTCTGTACGCGTCTGTGTTCGTCTCTGATCCATTCACCTGTGTGCTACTGGCTCCCCGTTGCATCCCTCTGAAGGTATTCAGTCTCCTGCTCTTTACTCATGTGCCTTAGCTTGGACCATCCTGATTGCATGTGTGTGTTGGGGGAGGCGTTGCGGTGTTTGTGTGCGTCGTGGGAGCTCTCTGCGAACATATCTGTGCCGTCCTTGTTCACCACTGATCATCTCTCCACGAATCTTTCGCCTTCATGCCCACTTACGAAAGAAGTGAAAGCGGGTCCGAAATATGGTCTGTACTGCATGCTTGCATTTTGTCAGTCTCTTCCCCCTCAAGCACGCACTCGTCTGACCGTCCCCTCCGATCCCTCCCCCCCGACCCCCGCTCCTTGCTCCCCAGACAGAGACCAAGCGAGAGAAGGCACAGAGGTGGTTAGCGCGACACAGACAATGAGTGTTGTGGTAAATGAAGGTCGAGTGGTGGCGATGCTTGAATAGAAAGCAATCTTTCTTCCATTGTTTGGCTCTCCGCCTCTCTCCTCCCGCGCTCCCCTGTGGACAACACGACACTGCCCCCTCGAGCATTCCCAAGGAAACACACGAGGTACCAAATTGTACAAGAAGAAACCAAGAGGAAGCGTGGCGTCGCACAAGGGTCACCACCGCACGTACAGGGGCAAGGCAGAGCTTGGGCTGCCCGACGTATACCACCATGAAACGAGCCATTGCCCCTTTACTTCTTTCCTCCCTGCCACCACGGTTGTTACTCCGCCGCGGAGAGAGCGATACCAACGGGGTGCAGTGTGCTTCCCTGTACAGCCTATGTATGTTTGTGTGTTCATGAACCGTGTGAACTACACTCAACAGGCGTCCCTTCCATCGCCTCGCTTTCTCCTCCACCTTGGCTTGATCTGTCTCAACTCCATTCTCTCTGCCTCTCCTCCTCATTACTTCGTTGTTCTCTCTCCGTCTCCTATGTGAATGACTCGCCACACACACACACACACATACGGTGACTCATCGCGGCTGTGGCCACGTCCTCCTCTTCTACTTCTTGCACCACACCCTGGAACTCCTTCGCTGACTCTATAGAACCACACTGTGTGGTGTGTGTGTATGTGCTGCCTCTTATTCTCTCATCTACGCGCATAACTTCGTGCGCCACGCAACCACCACTCTCGCAACCCACTGTTCCCCTAAACACGAGTTAATTCATACGCATTTACAAGAGCGCGCATTACGCATTTGCATCTGCAGGCAGGCAAAGGTGTGTGAGGTTGAAACACCAGAGCCCCTGGTGCTTTCTTCGACGACTGTTTTGCGCAATCCGTGTCTTCGCCCGCCACCTCTCAGACACACACGAGCGTGCGCAGCGAGACACATGAGCGCAAGCCACCGCCTGCGGCCTCCTCAGTGATCGTATCGTGACTAGCCGCCTCTCTCTTCTTTTCAGCTCGCTCTCTGTGCCGGGGTGTATTCTCTTCTTGTTTTCTCACAGCTTCTCTGTTTCTTTGGAGAACACCACCACTACTGCCATCTACACCTCCGACCAGTGCTACGTTGTCGATCCCACAAGGACAGACTGCATTATCATTAGCTGGAACACGTTCCAAACGTTCTGTGTCATTTTCCTCTCGTTTTTTCTTCGGACGTCTCCCACGCCCCTCTCCCCCCTCCACCCCTCTCTCCTCGCTCTGCTGCCACTCCTGCACGCACACGTGCTCCCGCGCACGCGTGGGCACCGGTGCATTTTCCTGACCTTGCCTCTTTCCTCCGTTGCCCGCCGGTGCGGTGGATCGTGCCGATTAAACGTCCATGAGGGCGCCTGCATCCTCAGTGTGAACGCTCCCGAGAGATTCTGCCCGTTGTTGCCGCTAAGCCACCAAAAGTGGCGATCTCATCATGAGGCACTGCCGGTCATGGCGTGCAGCCCCGCTGCTTTCTGGGCTTCTCGTTGTAGTGCTTCATTTCTTTACGTTGTACAGTGCAGCGGCGCGTACGCGAGAATTGCAACTATACTGCCTTCCTGCTGAGGCAGAACAGCATGGTCTCATAAGCTGCGTCCTCCAGGGGCAGGATGGATACCAGGTGGCCACAGCAAACTTTGACCATTCAGATTTCATCACCTTAACGCGCACCTCAACTGCTGCGGCGACTATCACGAAGAGTGCGTTGGTGCGTGGCAGTGACATCACGACTGCTGTCTTCGCCATGTCCGTCTCGACAGGGACCGACGTGCTGATCTGGGTGTACTTGCAGAACACAAGCGCCATCGGCGGCTACTCTGACACGGGAGAAGTGCGCAGAAGCGGCACCACAGTCTCTGTGCCCTCATGGCCCACCCTGCCCCTCGTCCCTACCACCTCCAGTGCGCAAGCAGCAGGTCTTGCACTGCGGTGCTCCACCGTCGGCCGTGTCGCCCTCTACGGTGAGAATAACACACTCTCGACTGTACACAGCGCCGGTGTGCTGTTCAGCGCGACAAACGCGCTAGGCAGCTTTACATTCACATCCGGAGTGAAGGAGCTCGTGCTTCGCTTCACAGAGTCGCCGAAGACTCCCGCTCCTGTCTCCATGATTATGCTGAAGGTGCACCTGCGCAACCAGGACGCCAACGTCAGTGGTGGCGGGGTGCAAACAGTTCAAATTCCTCTCTTATACCCCGGCGAGGTCCCCTTGTCGGAAACGACGGGATTGCAATGTACCGCGGACATGGGGCGCATTACCTGCGCCATTGCCGAATCTGATACGCACGGCCCTATTGCTGTTAACGCCACGCACTTTCGCGTGCGCGTGGAGCAATCCGTGGAGACCGTCGCTGGTGCTGCGGATTCACTGAGCGGCCTCACCACCAACGACTCTGACGCCGCTGCCCGGTACTGGGTTGATGTCACGAACACCGTTAGTCTCTCTGTCATCCGCTCCGCACTGCACCCGTACGCTGGCATCGTCTCTTGGGTACTGAAGTCGAATGAAGCCATCTACGAGGCCAGACTCCGTGTGCTCTCCTCGAATGGGCAAGAAGTCGACACAGCCACTGGTCGAAGTGCCGCAACGGCTGAGAACGCAGCTGATGTGGCGGGCAGTCCATACGCCTTCAGGACGGTTATGCTGCCCAACGCGAAGTCCGTGACGCTGCGCGGCTGCCGCAAGTCCGTCATAGCTGCGGGCAACACTACACTGTGCTTTATCGACCTGGCAAATGGCGTGTCAGGCGACACTGCCTTCTACCTCATCACCACCTCACAACGGCAATCCTCTGTCTCCAATGTGACCTATGTCACGTACGATGCCGCTTGTATGTGTCGATCACTGTGGTTTACCTACCACGCCCCGATCGACCCCATTAGCCGAGTGGACGACTACATCAAGGTGTCCGTGTACACCGACGTCGAGCACTCGGTTAGTGGTATGGACATTGCCAACAACGTGCCGCTCCGTCTCGACGTCTTGCCTGTGGAAACCGACTCCGGTCACAACACCTCCGCAGCGCCGACGGACGTCGTTCTGGTGTCGGTTGGACTTCTCTTCTATGGCGGCATACTCCTTGTCGGCGGTGGGTTCATTGTGCGCCGCTCTCGCAAGTCCGCCCGTATCCGTCGTGAGCGCGCGCGGAAGGTGCGGGCAACGATGCAGGAGATGGATAGACACCAGTGCGTACCCACCCCAAGCGCGGGTAACCTTGCCAACAACGCGAGTGCTCTGACCAGAACACCAGAGGTGAAGTCGGTGGGAATCGGCGCGGGTCCGGACGCTTCTGGGTACGACACGCCTAACCTGCTGGGTGTCGGTGCTAGAGGGGCGTGCAGCAATGGAAGCAGCTCAAGGTTGTCTCCTTTGGCGCCGGCAGCTGTAGTGAGCAACGTGGCTGTTCCTCAAGATCGTCTCCACTCCGAGAGCGACTAGCTGGCATCGGAGAGGCTCACCATTCAATGGGGTGTTCCATCGAACACACATGCGCGTGGGTGCGTGTAGAAGCAGTGAAAACAGAGGTGGTCTGTGGCTTGACACGGGGCGTGCGAAGGGCAAGCATCATTGTGTAGCCCCCCCCCTGTCTCTCTACCCTCCTCCTCCTCCCACCCCCACTACCCCAGTCTATCGTGAGGCATCTGGGCCCGTGTACGAAGCCCAAATACCCCGGACGGCTATACGATGAGGCGCAGACGGCCACGGATGGTATGAACAGAAACCTCAAAATGAAGAAAGGCTACGCGAGCGAACCAAAGGGGGTCACCGTCTTTAGCAACGAGCGTAAACGGCGGTGGTATCACGAGACACAGCCTTGCGTGCCGCATGTGCACGTGCGTGTGCCCCCCCCCCTTTGCCCCTCTCGCCTTTGCCTGCATTTACCTCTTTTCTTTGCCGGTGGCTACAAAAGAGACACGCGCCACAGTCGGAAAACCCACACGAGAGGAAACTTCACTTCAGCAGCACGGCGATACACACGCACACACACACACGTATGAAACAGAGGCTAACCGTGGAATTGTCACCGCTCTTTTCATTCAGCCGTCTCCTCCCCCTCCCTGCCACTTCACCTCCTCTTACCAGAAGTATTGCTGGTCGTGCGCACCGTTTTGTCGACGACCCCCTCCCTCCTTTGCCCCTTGTCTGGGACACGTGGGCGCGGTATTCACCGACGCTGCTTGACGCCATCACCATGGCTAATCCCGCAGAAGTGCATGAGCACAGAGAGAGAGAAAGCATAGGAGAAAGCAAAAAATGGAGAGCGTTTTCTCGCCGTGATTTTGCTGGAAAGAGGGTTCACAGACGCTTTGCTCTCGCGTCGCGACTGCGACAGTAATCTGAGCTGCTCTCTTTTGTGTTTGGTTGTTCTCGCAGCGAAACCTATCGCGTCCTTCATGCAGTTCCTGTCCTCTCCCGCTTGTCTGAACGACCCGGCAAAGAGCTACAGCGTGGTCTTCTACAACACCGAGGCCGACGCCGTACCCGGAAACCCCTCCCCGTCACCTGCGCCGCGCTCTCCGTCGCCGCCACCAAGCTCACCTGCACCATCATCGCCGCCAATGGCGTCATGGGCATGTACCGCTTCCTTGTGAAGGACACCACCAGTGACGCGCTGCTGCTCGGCTCCACGTCGCTCAGCCCATCGCAGTGAACCCGCCGCTGCCCGCCGTCACCGGTGCCAGCGGCGAGTGCACGACGAACAGTGCGGCGTGCATCAGCGGCGCGACGCTCACCATCACGGGCACAAACTTCAACCACCGCAACGCCCTCTACCAGAGCTTCTCCGTCGGCGTCACGAATGCGCAGCGCAGCGCCATCCGCCTCGTGCCCACCGCCGTCAGCGAGACCGACGTCACCGCCACCCTCACCGTCGCCACGGCACGCCGGCCGGGAGCTACCCGGTGTTTGTGGAGGTGCAGGTGTGCATGATGGAGATGATGTCGCCACTGCGCTATGTGGGCAACCTGGTGCTGAACTCTTGCTTAGCTTCAGGGTTTAATAGCGATGCAACAAACACTACTGAAATTACCAACGCGCCGGTGGGAGTAATGGCAGTGGTGCGGAAGAATCGGCCGGAAACAGCGTCTGTGAGGCGGCAGGAGGGTTAAGCTGTTTTCCCCTTAGTGTATCTCACAGTGCTATGATTGTCGCCATCCGCTGCCGCTTCGCTCTTCGGTGAAGGGAGGCGCGGAAACCCCAACGGTCGTTTTCGAAGGTGCTGGCATCAGGATGTGCCACTCCCGTCGGCACTGTCGATCAAACACATCGGCGAGTGGGCGTCGGATCAGTCAAGAGTGTGGTATGTAGGGAAGGAGCAGAAGAGCTTCCTGCTGATTGCTGCGTGTGCGTGTGTTCCTTGTGAACCGCGTTGTGCAAGCCTATGCCAGGTGTAGCGTGTGTAGGCGTGTGTGTGTGTGTGTCTGTACCGGGTAAACAACTAGACAATGGACACGGGTGCTCGCACGCAGACATGACGCTGAAAGGCGACGCAGCAGCGCAGGAGGTAGGTAACGAGAAGAGTGGCGTGGCGGGGGAGAGGTTGCCGGTACACTAGTGGCAGTAAAACGGTTGTTTTTACTGCCTCCTGCTTGCTCATCAAGCATACGGGTCGACTTTCCCTCTTCTCCCCCTCGCTGTATCGTTTCACAGAGAGAAGAAAGCACAAAAGGGGAGGCTATAGTAGACGTGAAGTGGGGCTGTCAGTAGGTCAGCTGGAAGACTCTGACGTTAGCCCCGCACTCACCTTTCGAACCCCTAATGCGTGGAAAACTCCGTCCTGTCGCCTAGACATACGCATACGCACGAAGAGAAACGCACGCACCAAGTCAAGCGGTGTGTATACTTGACACATTGACGACGAAGGCTCTGATAGAGCGCTCCGCTGTTTCGCATTCATGTGGTATGTCTCCCTCGACTCCATCCCCCACTTGTCCTCTGCATGGCTGCCCACCTGTTTTTCTTCACTTCGCCTCCGCCTTCCCCGGCGGTCGCGCGTATTTTTTATTATCCCTCTCGCTCTGCGCCAACATGCACATCCGCTGCTATTTTCCGTTTGTCCTCCGGGGATACGCCGACGATGGTCCCTATCCACGCGCAATACCGATGTCGTACCCTCCTGCGCGCGGCTGACACGCGAACACACGATGTATTCGATCGTCAATATTGCCTCCCATGGCCCCCCGCTCCCTCCTTGTGTGGTTGCTGTTGTGTTGGGTATGTGTATGGTTGCGCCTGCGCACATCGATGACCAACAACCCCGCATTCCCCACATATGACGTGTCAAACGGCATCGCATCCGCACATAAAATACGCCTCGGGGTGCCTCGAACCAAACCAACCAACCAAACAAAAGAATGCAGCGAAGAAGTCATACGTAAATTATACTTTTTGAAGGGCGATTGTCGTTGTTGTGTTTTGATTTGATTTGTGTTCCCTCTTGTGCGTGCGTGTGCAGTCTCGTCTGCGTCGTCATAGAGGTGAAGTGGCTTGAGTCTATCGGCTCGGTTATTTAAGCCTGTCGTTTCTTCGTTCTCCCTGTTCGTTCGTATTTCTCGCGCTCACTCGCTCTTCAGGGGTGCCTCTGTGTGTGTCTCTTCAGTAAACGGTCGCATTTTCTTTGTGTTGTCGCAATCCGGCGCGCGGAGGGAGAGTCAGTGCCGAGAGCATAGCGGCACACACGCGCACACACACACAAAATTATCTCTCACAAAACGGCAACAGCCAACGGAAGAAAACACACCGGAAAGCAGCAGAGAGAGCGCGCGCGAGAGAGTTAGGATTTACAAAGTAAGCAAAAGCACGGCAGTAAAACAAAGAGGGCCGGAGAGTCACACTTCCTCAGTCCCAACAACGCAGCATTACTTTGCGGAGGGGCCCCATCTTCGACTCTTTTTTCTTTTGCTAACCACTGTGGTTGCCTGTGTTTTGTTTGGTTCGCTTTACTTAGCCTCACCACACCTACTTCTCCCTTAGTTTTTTCTGTCGTGGTGTTTTGTTTCTCCCGTTCTCAGCAATACGCTATTCCTCTTTAGCGCTGTTGAGTGTGGGTGTGGGTGTCTGACAGCCCCTTTTTATTCCTTCTTTCTGTGGGCGGCCTCCTTTTCATTTTATACTCCCCTTCCCTCCCTCCCTCCCCCCTATCGTGTCCTCTTCATTTACGCTTCTATACTCGGCGCATCGTGGCAGCTGAGCTGTTTTCTCCGATCAATAACCCCACGCCGTATTCACGCCTCCGTTCTTGATCGACACAGGCTGCGAAAGAGCAAAGAGCACGCGCAACAACTAGTAAGCTGGAGAGGAACAAAGGAAGGAAGCAGAAAAGGTGTAGTCCTCCTCGACCGTAGCCAGGCACTCATTCTTTTTTTTTCGCAACTGACAGAGTTCAGAGAGTTATCCAATCGAGGATCAAGTCATTGCCTCGCTGGTGCACGGCAGCCTCTCTTTTAACTGCTCAAGTGCTTTCCTTCCCTTGACGTCCCTCACGTTTTTTTGTTGTTTATTCTTTGATAAGGTCCTCCTTTGATTTTTTTCTTGCTCCTTTAATACGCCTTCAGCCGTTCTACGCTTCGTGTGAAGTAACTTCATAAGCTTCTCTCCCCCTCTCTTTACGTGAAGACTACGTGTCGGTGTGGGTGTGTGCCGTTGCACACTTGTTTTCGCTGAGCTACCTCGTTTATTTCTTCTTGCTCCGGGTGGGTGTGGGTGTGTCTGTTGAACTGTTTTGCCCTCTTGTCATAGACCCCAACTCCCCGTCATACCGCTCGTCTCGCCGCATCCCCCTCCACAACTCCCCTCGTACAGCACTCTTTTTCCCCCTTTCGTGTTCACGCCTACAGCAGCGGCCGTCACACTTCACCTCATTTGTTTGGGGGTCTCTCTTTGGTGGTGCGGCGCGAGAAAAAAAAGGGCGAGAAGCAACAAATTTCTCCTTTTCGTGTTTAGCGCAATTCGGTCCTGCTAAGGGTTTCCTCTGGTAACGCAGAAGAGGGACTGGCCCAGTCAGCAAAACAAAGAAAAAATTGACAGCCATCCGCTTCTCTCATCAGTAAGTGCGAGCCCCTCGCTCACTCGTCCCTTCAGCGATACAGCGTAGGTCAAGTTACAATGTCAGGCACTAAGCCCCAACGCCACCCCCCACAAGGAAAAAAGAGTGGGACTTTTCGGTCTCCTCGTGTACACAGCTGTACCACTTATGCCGTCGTGTGGGCTCTATGCCTTGCGCTCGCCGTCGTCAATCCAGCTGCGTATGCGGCACCAGCCGTCACCGGCGCCGCCTGCACTGTCAACAGTGATGGGTGGTGCATCAACTCGGTGCTGAAGTTTGACGGTACCGACCTTGCCACCGTCACAGCACTCCGCATCGGCTCCACCGACGCTGAACAGAAGCAGATCACGTGCACTGACAATTTTGCCGCCACGGCCACTACCATCTCCTGCACCGTCGCAATGGCGTCGTCAGCGAAAGCTGGTCTGTACCCCGCAACGCTTGTGCTTGGCGACGGCACGCAGGTGGAGGCCGGCAGCGTGCTGCTCGGTGCCCTCTGGGAAACACAGGGTATGCCGACCTGGACCAGCACGACTCCGTCAAGCCCGCACAAGGTGACCGGGGAGTCCAGCAGCTGGCCCTCCACTGGTGAGACTTGGACTATCAGCGGCACCTTCGACCCCGCAAAGAGCTACAGCGTGGTCTTCTACAACACCGAGGCCGACGCCGTACCCGGAAACCCCTCCCCGGTCACCTGCGCCGCGCTCTCCGTCGCCGCCACCAAGCTCACCTGCACCATCATCGCCGCCAATGGCGTCATGGGCATGTACCGCTTCCTTGTGAAGGACACCACCAGTGACGCGCTGCTGCTCGGCTCCACGTCGCTCAGATCCATCGCAGTGAACCCGCCGCTGCCCGCCGTCACCGGTGCCAGCGGCGAGTGCACGACGAACAGTGCAGCGTGCATCAGCGGCGCGACGCTCACCATCACGGGCACAAACTTCAACCACCGCGACGCCCTCTACCAGCGCTTCTCCGTCGGCGTCACGAATGCGCAGCGCAGCGCCATCCGCCTCGTGCCCACCGCCGTCAGCGAGACCGACGTCACCGCCACCCTCACCGTCGCCAACGGCACGCCGGCCGGGAGCTACCCGGTGTTTGTGGAGGTGCAGGTGTGCATGATGGAGATGATGTCGCCACTGCGCTATGTGGGCAACCTGGTGCTGAACTCCGGTTCCGTCCCCGGCTTTAACATGGAGCTGCCCACGGGGAGCTTCTCTGAAGTTCAGGGCGCCATTGATGGCGGTGGCAGCAAGATGCCCTCGGGTTATGTCACTGCCGTTGTTCTTGCTTCTATCTTCGGTGTGCTGTTCCTCGCCGTACTCACGGTTCTAACGGTTGTGTGCGTTCGTGAGTCTAGACGCAACCGTCGTATAGCCGACGCAAATAACTTTTGGGGGAGCATGGGAAGTGAGCTACCAGGTGTGACGCCATCATATCAAGGTGTCACCAAGGACTTTGCTCGCCAGCAATACTAAGCGGATTCGGGCAGCTTGAACGGAGAGGTCCTCTGAGGTGGTGAGGGACGTAGACATCGGAGGACAAATGGGGGTACCCAGAGCTACTCTCGTCTACCCGTATCTGCAGAGGAAGCGTTCCTGACGGTTTGGTCGAGCCTGGACCCTCAGCAGCGTCCACGGCACCACCGTTCGGTGCGGGGCGGCACCATCTACGTTAACCACCACCATCGCCCGTGTCAATTGACTCACTTTTTTTCCTACTTTCCCCTTGTGCGAACAGGAGTACGTAACTGTGAGTGTGTATGAGAAGGTGCGCACGCTCAGGTCGATGTACACGGGCGATGTTCACATCACGGCACTCAAAGGTAGAAACGTAGCAGGAAGCGAGCGTTAGTGTGCCTCTTGGCTGGGCAAGTACGTCAGAGTTGCTTTTCTTTTTTTCCTCCCTTTCCCCCTCTCTCGCTTGCCTCTTGGGCCTCTTACCACTGTCTCTCAGTATAGTGGCAGTGTGAAGGACTGGGACGTCGATGGGCAAGTGGGCGGTGCGTGTGTGTGATGAGAGAGATCTGTACAGGTGCTTGGGTGTGTGTGCGCTTGTCGTACAATGAGCACCGCTATAGGGAGGAGCGGGTGAAACGACGACTCCGACACACACACACACACACACACACACACACATACAAGTCGGCATACCTGCATGAGACGGATGAGGTGAGGTTTTTTTTCCTTTTCAACTCGAAAGTGTCACCGCCATCCTTCAATGTTCGCCACCTGTGTCCTTCCTTTCGTGAACGTACTGGCCGCCGTTGGCATCATGGGTCTTCTTCACTTCGAGTGCCAAACCCCCCTCCTCCCAACCATCACCAATATGCGTTCTGCTTTTCGTTTTTTACATTGAGGCCGGCGGCGCCACCACCACCGCTTCAATGTCGAGAGCACACAGACACTAAATTACTCTATGCAGGAGAGGCTCAATGTTTGGTGGCCACTGCCACGCACGCGCACACACACCTCGAAGTTGTGATGCTGCCTCCGTGGGACATCGCCCCCTCCTCCCCTCTCCCTGACTCTTCATCTTTTTCGCCCCTCTTTGAACTTCCCCACCCACCCCACGCACACGCATCACTGGCTCACAATTGCGAACACTCATCAGCTACCACTCTACTAAGAGCACAACAACGATAAAACGAAAGGAATAGTCAAAAATACGTGCATACACACTCACTACAGCACGGGCCCCGCTTCTCTTTGCCCCTTTCCTTCTTCGTTTAAAGGGGAAGACAAGGAAAGAACAAACAACCGCACACAGAATCGGTGCCCTTCTCTTCTCCTCTCTTTGCTTGCTGGGGAGCGTGGTTTATTTTGCGTTGCGCGCCCATTGCCTTTTCGCTCCCCCCCCTCCCCTCCTCCTCCTCCTCCTCCTCTCTCTTTTGACGTCCTCCACCCTTTACGGGAGTGCACTCTTTGGTCTTTTCTTTTCGCCCTGTCGCTGTTTTCTCGGAGAACGCAAAGGCGAAACAAAGACGGCTTTGAGGACTGTGTGTGTGTGTGTGTGTGTGTGTGTGTGCTGTTCAGCGTGCCAATATTGAGAATATCCAGCACACCACATACATCGGCAAATCGTAAAACAGCTAGGCAAGCCTACACTCTCTGAACCTCGTAGAGAAGATTTGTACACAACCAGGCCTACACGCTCACAGAGAGAGAGAGATACAGACGCTGCGTCCCTTTCCTAAGCTTGACACGCCCCTCCTTCTTTGCTTCCCTTGTTCGCCCCCTGCTGGCCCGTTCTGCAGTGCTTCTTTTCAACTCCAGTTCGTCGTTGAGTACCTGCCACCTGTTTTAACCTTCCCGATCTACCAAGCACTCGGCACCAAATTAGCAAGACGATCAAAATGTACTCAGAGCAGAACTGGAACAATCACCACGCCGCCGCAGGCCCACAGCGCTTTACGCGTGGTGGCGCCATCGGCAACACGAACCCTAATGGCCACGGTAGTGGCTGTGGGTACGAAGTGGTAAGCGCAGCCGCGGCAGGCGGGTACAGCACCGTCCCAGCCGCACACCAGAAGTCTTCACAGCCCACTGGTTTTTATCCTCCTACGTCCTCGCGCTTCACCCCGATGGACTTCGAACTCTTCATCAACAGCAACCGTGATCCTACTGATGAGATGCGTCGCTCACATGAGTACTACTACTGGTACCACAGCAAACAACCTCACGACCTGCGCGCGCCAGCGCCGCTGCCCTCTCTGGATGTGCAGGAGACACTCACCAACATGGAGAAGCCGTGGGAAGAAGTGAGTACTATGCCCTCCGCTACTGTTGCTCGGACAGGTGCTGCTGGTGGCTTGGGGCGCAAGATGGGTGGTAAGAACCTCGCCCTCGACGCCAAAGATCTCTGCGAAACACAGGAGGTGCAGGCCATCAACCCGTATGGACACAGCCTCATCACTGAGAGCAACATGATGAGCCCCAGCACGCAGTTCTTTGCGGCGTACGCCCCCACACCGCTGGCAATGGCAACTCCCAGCACCCTCCGCGCCTACGCACACGGTCACTTGCCCATGCCGTCCTCCAACAACTGTGGCACCTACGAGAGCGAGGTGGCTGGAGGCGCCACGTACGGCCGCGGCGGGCCTACCGCGAAGAGCATCGCCTCGCAGCAGTACTACACTCAGGAGCCGATGAGCACCTTTGGCCTCTACAGCACTGGAGTGGAGGCCGGGTCAAACTACTACGACGCCACGCAGGGCAGCAGCAGCAACGGGCTTGGCGCTGGCCACAGCAATGCTTACCAGCTCATGGAAGGCATGGGTGAGTTAGACCCAGCCATGGTGTACACCCAGCCCGGGACGGACAGTGGCTTCCAGAGTCGCGGTCCCAGCCGTGGCGGCAATCGTCGTTACAATAACTCCGGCGGTGGGGGTCGGCGTATGGGCCGCGGCAACTACCGTGGAGGGCGTGGCGCTGGGGGTATGGGCAACATGGAGGGTGGCGGTGGTCCGAACAGCCACCGCTTCGTTGGCTCGGAGAAGCTGCACATGTTTCGTCACGATGTGGCGGAGCACAAGACGTCACAGTGGCGCCTGGAGGACCTCAATGGCTACGCTGTGGAGTTTGCTAAGGACCAAGAGGGAAGCCGCTTCATCCAGAGTGCCGTGGACTCGGCCAGTCCTGAGTCGCTGGACATCCTTTTCCATGAGATCTTCGAGGAGCCGCTGGAGCTGGTGACGGACATCTTTGGTAACTATGTTCTGCAGAAGCTCTTGGACAAGGGCAACACGCCGCAGCTCACATTTGCGGCGGAACGGATGTGTGGTCACGTGGTAGAACTCACCATGCAGACGTACGGATGTCGGGTGATTCAGAAGTGCATCGAGGTGATGCCGCCGGCTGGCCTGGACATTATTCTCGCCGAGCTCAAGGACAACGTGGCAAAGTGCATCCAGGACCAGAACGGCAACCACGTCATCCAGAAGTGCGTTGAGGTCATTCCACAGCAATGCGGTTTTATCATTTCTGCATTCTCGGGTCGAGTGATGGAGTTGGCGACGCATGCGTACGGCTGTCGGGTGATTCAATGCATCATGCAACACTGCCCCGAACAAGAGGATACTATCTTTAACGAGCTACTCAAGGCGGTCGACGTGCTGGCGAAGGATCAGTACGGCAACTACGTGATTCAGCATGTTCTGCAGAACGTGAAGGATGAGAACAAGATTGAGTCCGTCTACGCGGCGCTGAAGCCCAAGTTCTTTTACTTGAGCAAGCAGAAGTTTGCCTCTAACGTGATGGAAAAGCTTTACGCCCGCTCGAGCCCTGAAAACCGCATGGCAATTGTAGAGATGATGTGTGCCGACTTCCCCGCTAAGGCTGACCACGTGGAGATAGTTGCCTTCAAGCGGTCGACGACAAAGACAGCGGCGATAGTGAGCGCGGAAGAGGGCACGTGGCCACCAACGAGGAACAACGCCGATGGCACGGTAAAAGAGGTGAAGGAGAAAAACCGCGAGGCGAAGGATGCAGCGATGGGCATCATTGAGGAGGCGGTCTCGGTGGGCCTCGGCCAGCCCAGTATGCTCTGCCTCATGATGAGCGACCAGTACGCCAATTATGTGGTGCAGCGCGTCCTGGACGCGTCCGAGGTGGACCAGTTTGTGAAGCTCGTCGACAACATCGAGAAGTACATTCTGCCAATTCGCACCTACACCTACGGCCGTCCCATTGTGCAGCGGCTTTCTCGCCGTAAGCTGGTGCTTGCCCCTGGCGACGAGGCGGGAGAAGCAGGTAGCAACAGCGTGAATAACCACAATCACAACGACGGCCGTATCAACTACCATCGCCGATGAAGCAACAAAGTTGGTACCCATGTACGCACACGAGGCTAGCCGGGACACTTCTGTATTCGCATGTGTGGGTTTTCTGCGTCTCTCTCTCCCTCCATCTCACTGCTCGCTTTCCCTTGGTGCGCCTCGCTTGGCACACACGCACACACACACGCTTCGCTTTTGCAACTGCGCACGTACATGTCGGTGGGTGATGGTGCTGCTTTGACTTGCTTACCTCCCCCCACCCTCCTTCCTCATCACTGTACTTGGACTCCATGGGGAGTCTGGCGTCTGCATATGAATCATCACCTTTCCTCGACTCTTTGCTTCAGCGAATCTTCTTACATTCGTCTCCCAGCCCACCGGCTTCTTTCTGCACGTCCCTCCTCCTCTTGGTGTGGAATGAGGAGGGGAGGGGGTGGCTCGGTGACTCCTCTCACGAATTCGCACCTCTCCCCCTTCCTCTTCGTCCCTCCATGCCTCTCCTATCCCCCGATGTATCTTCCGGCCTGTCTTTGTGCTTCTTTCATTTCTTTGGACGTGCGCGTCTGAGAGATTTTGCTCTCGCTATGCCGAGAAGTCCTCCCTGTCGCTGTTCTCTCGACGCTTGGCCATTTAACGCCTCTCTTCCTTTTGTGTTTCCTCTAATACCGTGTTGGGCTTCTTTGCTGTATGTCGGCGCTTGATTTAGTGTCTGCCGTAGGCGTTGGGATCGTGTGTGCCTGTGAGCAAGCCGACGTAAACACGCAGATACATCCACGCACGCACGCCCTCCTCCTCCACCCCTGCGCTGTCGCACTTGTGAAACACACAAAAAAAGAGAGCCACTCTCTTTATGAAAACGATAATGCGGTGTGTCGTGGAGAAGTTTCAGTCAAACAGTAACTGTGACTCCTATCGCTGAAGCAATGGTGTGGTGCGAGTCGGTCAGGTATGGGTGTGCACACGTGCGTATGTGCGTGTGGGTATATGTGTGGTCGGATCATTTGCTTCTCGCCTTTCTCTCCTGATGGATTGACCTCCGCACTACGCTCTTCAATTCTCCTCAGTTTTTTTTTCTACGTTTGACTTCACCTCTCTCTCTCTCTGTGTGTGTGTGTGTGTGTGTGTGTGTGTGTGTGTGTGATCGCGTTTCCCTCCCTCCTCCCTTCCTCCCTCCCTCTCTCTCTCTCTCTTGCCGTCTCCCAGCCTTTGCACGAATCGCTGAAATGAAACGCAAAAATGGCACTCACACAAGCGAAAGGGCCGAAAATAAAAATGAATTTTGGTCGCCCCCACCCTCTCTTTTGTCAAGGGAGATGGGCATGGGCTCGTGGTGCCTCTTGTGGGCCCACACGTCCATCCACCACCAGCACGGAATACGGCCTCCATCTTTTCTTTTCGTTCTCAAGTCTCCTACTTTACGAACCACCAAACTCGCTCACGCACCTCCCAGTGTAGGAAGGATAAGCGGAGGGAGCGGGAGAGAACGGGAAAACAGGTGAACACGAAGGACCAGTGCGAATGAGTGGGCCTAGACGATTTTTTTTTGCCGACCGCGCCAACCACCCGCACATATAGACGCGTATAACGTCGCGAGCAGTGTCGAAGAAAAAAATAAAACAAGAAAGGGTCGCTGAAGTAAAATCAAGGCGTTGTCAGCCATTCTTTCTCGCTTTTGCTCCTCCATGGCTCGTGGCTTGTGGCAGTGTGCGTGGGTGTTCATGTGGCTGGCGTGTACGTCCCCGTGTGCGCGTCCGATAAAAAAAAAAGAAAACGAAAAAGGAAAGCGGCGGTGTTCATTTTTTTTTTCCATCTTTTATCGGTGCGTTCTTCGCCTTAATTTCGCTATATTTACTTGTTGGTCTTTGATAGCTGCCCACGAGCCTTTCGTCGCTGTTTCACTAGTATTCGTATGCGTGTTTGTGCTTTCTTCATGACTTAGGCGATTGCGTTGCCCCCGCAGCTAACATGATAATTACTCCTGCAACTCCTGAGTCTTCTGAATCTCTCTCGCCCAGCGCCTTCCTTCCCCTTTGCCTTTCCCTTTCCCCATTGGAGTCTTCACTCACCGTTGCTATTCTACGTCAGCTCCCATGTAGCGACTGCGGTCGATGTTCAGCGCGATGGGCTCTTCTTCATTTTGTTTGCTTGACGTTCTCTGTGCGTGTGTGCGGATGTGTGTGTATGTTCTTCATCGTGTACGAGAGGACGGTGTCCGGGGCTCCGCGCGCACGAGGAAAACACAAGGGAAGTGTACATGGTGCAAAGACGACAATGAGTCACCCCACCCACACAACCAACTTGCACACGAGCAACCCGAGGAAAGAACAAGTGCTTTGCACGAAGATAATTAAAAAAAAAAGATAAAAAGGGAGGGCAAGTGAAGGTTATGAGAGAGCTAAACGTCAGGGATAGGGCTGCAGGTGGAATGCAATGGAGAGAGAAAGACAAAGCATGAGTGTTTGCGCCAGCAGAGAGGGGCGCGAAAAACATGCGTTGCGAAGAGTTGTAAAGTTTGGCAACCGACTTTCGTGTTTGTTTGTTTTTCGTTTGTTTCTGAATTTTCCATCACCCACATCCCACCTCTTAAAATCGCTGTAAACCAAGCTCCAACAAATTAGCTCACCACATTTTTCTTCTCCTTAAGCTTTTCCCACATTTTTCTCCGCTTCTCTCCTTTTTTCCTCCTGTTCCTTAACGTCTCCTTCCCACTCCCTCCCCATCACCCTCATCTTACAACGAGGATATCCCCCCCCTCTCTCTCTCTCTGTGCTGTGATACTTGGCAACGGAGGAAAGGCGACAAAGTAAAAAAAGGAATCAGGAGGCAGGAGGGAAGGCTCATTTGAAGCATTTGGCGAGAGAAAATTAGAAAACTGAAAGAAGCAATACATTCGCTTGAACGCGTGCTCTCTCTCTCTCTCGCTACACCGATCTCTGTGAACCCATGTAAAACAGCAATGCTTAGCCATTTCCTCCTTCATCTTTGTTTTCCTTTGTTACCCTACGACCACTACTACTAACAGCGCCTTTGCCATCACTGCCTTTTTTCTGTTTTTCCGTCTTCCTCACAGCCACCTTCTACACCTTGCACTCTCTCTCCCCCTCTTCCCTTCCCTTGTTTGTAATTAGTGTGTGTGTGTATGTGTGCTCTTGTTTTCATTTTCTCCCTTTTGTCGTTGTTCTCTCTGCGTGTGGCTGGGTATTTGCGTGTGTGTTCTGCTGCTGTCGCTGCTTTAGTTGTTCGGATGTAGAGATGTTGCCGATCGTATCTGTGCATGTGTGCTTGTGTGTGATCGTAGCTAATTCGCTTTTGTTTATTATTATTGGTGATTTCGCTCGTTTTTCTTTTTGTTCGTTCTCTCGCACTTTCTCGTTTGTTTTTGTGTCTTTCCTCTTTGTATGTTATGCTGTGCGTGTGCGTGTGTTTGTTGTTTCTATTTTCTTTTTGCTAGGTTGTCTGTGTTGATCTCGACGGCTGCTTGGACTTTGAGTTCGCTCACTCTTTTCTTTCTTTTAGCCGCACCTCTCGTTGCCATGCCTTGCCTTGCCTCGAGGTCATTTTTTCGGGTGTTGTTGTGCGCTGTGTTGCGGTCTAGCATGTTCCACCGTTGAGGATGGTGAAGTTGTGAGAAGGGAAAGGATGAAAGACGAGAGAAAATGTGGCATCAGAGACAATGCAAGTGAATCGAGAAGGCGATTGAAAGACGAGAAAGCCGCTTTGCATGGGCATTATGTTTCACCTTTTGCTAGTTTGGTGTTTCTTTGCTATTTCTGGTGGATTGTGAGTGTCCATGTCGCGAGGAAAAAGGTGCGGGCTCTCCTGCTGGTCATGAGTATGGGCGCTCTTGTTATTGCTCTTGTGTAGTGCTTGCTCTGCTCCTCAGTGTCATAGGGCGGGAGAGGTACATGTGCAAGGTTGCACCCCCATGTGTTTGAGTCGAGTCGACAGCTGGGATTCAGGAGAGAAAATGGTGGAGAGGTGGTGGTGAGGCAGGTGAAAATGGCAAAGTGGAGAGCACGAGAAAGCAGTGTGTTGTGCGAACACGGAGAGGGAAAAGAAGCTGGCGTGACTCTGCTACTTGCGCAGGTGTGTCGATTCTTCTTTCTCTCCCTTTTTCCTTCCCTTTCACGCTCTCGCTGCCATCACTATCATCACCAGGGCCGTCTCACCTCGCCTCCCCTGGTGCGCATACGAACACAGTGAGCGGCGCCACGAATACACAAGTGCTCACTTCTGCTGTATCGCGATGTCTATTATACGAACAGACACACAATTGCACCACCGCCACCGCCGCCACCACCACGCCTCGTAATGACCGGCTGCGGTGGGCAAAGTGGCAAAGGGAGGTCGAATAGGCATAAGAGAAGCACCGCAAAAGAAAATACAAAAATGGCACATCAGCGTAGTCTTTTTTGGTCTTTGTTGTTGTTGTTGTTGTTCCAGCTTGTTTGCCTGCGCGCTTTGCCACGCTGGCGGTGTGGCACCGCGTGCGCGGCTTAGCCAAGAAGCAAAGAGCGACCAACTGCCTCCTTGCTGTCTCCGGTGCGCCGTCACTCTTTTCGTCTTTACCTTCCTTTCCTTCTCTGCGCGCCCTCCATCCGACCCTCCTCATTTTTATCTCCGTCTTGTCAAACATTGCCGTTTTATGTGTTTGTGGCCGCGCCTCATTTTTTTTTTCCTTCTATTGAGATGGCCTCTCGTTTCGCCTTCCGTTTCCTCGTCTGTAGATGGGTAGGTGTTGCTCTGCCTGGTCTCGTCTGTCTCCCTCTCTCCCCTTCCTGTACGGTTGTGTGTGCGTGTGTGTGTGTGTATGAGGTGGGGTACGTGTACGTGTGCGTGTGTGCTCCGTTCTCCTTTTGGGGGGAGGTCAACAGGCTCCGTCTTTGTGTCTCTTTCGTTCATTTATTTTCTTCGTGGTAAACGGCTCAGTTTGTTGTTAGGGTAGTGCGTGTGTGGGTGTGGGTGCGGTCCTCTCAAGAATGAATGGGTGTGTTAATAGTCAAACGGAGAAGAGAACAACAGTCGCACAGGGGCAAAACCGCAGACTGACGCACAGCGGAAATGTGCCGCACATCAGCGGCTCAATCGAGCAGCACTCGGTGCCAAACAAGCGAGAACAAAAAGGACGATACTAGTGGCGATAAAGGGGCTCGTGGACGGTGCCGTTGCGCTCCGCCATCGCTGCCCTTCTTCTTGCCTTTCCGCTCTGCGCCAATCTCTGCTTCGGCCGGCTGCTCTTGGCGACGCAGAAGGCAACGGAACAGAGGGTGAGAAAGAGAGGTACGTGAAAGAGGGCCAAGGCAGGCATGCAGCGGTATCATACGAAAATGGTGGTGGGCAGACAGAACGCCTGACGTGAGTAGACGGGGAACAAATCGCTGCGGGAACGCGCATTTTTTTTTTCGTTTTTACAACGCGGAAAAAAAGGGGAGGAAGCGAACATCGGTGAGGGGGTTAGAGGTGTCACAACAGGTCGACAGGTGACGATCTTTTCTTCTTCGTCCAATGAGCCTATTCGACCATACAGCAAGGACTAGGCCCCATTCTAGGCCTCAGCCTGTCGCAGAACCCATCGCGTGGTGCCGACTCCGCCATCCGGGAACAGCCCCAGCCTCAAACCCTACTCACCCCACTCTGCAGGTCTCCCCTCACAGCCGCTCCCACTGTGCCGGTCGCCATCAGGCGCACCCCTCGGTGTGGATCGGGCTCCCCATAACAGTAGACAGCGAAGGCCAGGCGAAACATGATTGAGTCACGTCGAAACTTTGCTCATCGCAGGAATAGTACAAACGCCTTGACTCTCTCAGGCCGCACTAACGCAACGCTATCCACCACCTGACCGCCGACTTCAGCCGCGCATCTCTCTGGCCCCCCCTCACATTGTAGGCACCTGACCCTGTCACCACCAGAAGTCGTTTAGCATAGGCAGGGGTAGGGAGAGCGAGATTGGGGTCTGCATGGCTTCTCTTCAGACTGAGTGGGAGTTACTAGATCCTGATAACAGGCTGAGGCATACCCTGCCATCAGGTAAACGACACGCCTAAGCAGAAAAAAAAGGAGGCTGAAAGAATGCGAAGCGAACGAGCGCCGCATTGTAGCCACCGAAACGTAGGCGTGGGTCCCAGACCGCAAGCCAAAGAGGGCGAACGACGTAGTCGACGAGATACTCGTCACAGAGCAAACAAGCCGAAAAGGAAGAAGTGGAGGCCAAACAGCAGTAAACTATTCAGAAATAGTAGAGAGAGGAGGAAGAAAGAGTGCTGTGACGGCGCGAATGTGAGTGTGGGCCGCACAAGATCGGCGCTGGTAACGAAGAGAAAACGAAAGATCTTCAGCACACGTTTCACTACGACATGATCTTGGCAAGCACGTGGATAGCAGTTTGTACTTTACTCTGTATGGTGTTACGGTTGATGTACCGTAGATCGCATGTTTTGGCTAATCGATGGAACTCCTCGACTCTTCGGGTTTGATTTCTTCTTCCCTCTCCCCCCCCTCTCTCACTTGTTGTCCCCTCCGCGGGCGGATGACTTGTGTGCAGACACACTCACACACACAAACACGTTTGTTTCTTCTTGCCTAAACGAATGCCATTATACATATATACGCTTCGAATCCCAAGGAGGTGTCAAACGTCGAATTGTTTATCCGTGTTTGGGTGCAAATTAGGCTAAACCCCCGCCTAGCCACAAACCCTTCAATTTTCCTCGGCCCCACTTGTGCATGCCTTGCCAGTTCTTTTTCCTGTTAGCCGAGTGGGATCTCTCTCGTTATTGACATGTTCCTGTTCTTCAGCCTTGGTGCTTTCTTTCACTTCTGTCTTCTTCCGCACCAGGCACTTTTCAGGTAAGTGATTTCTCTGTGTTTCTCGTCTCCTAAGCAAGCAGCACTTCTGCAGCATAATGAAGCGGAGCGAGGATATAACTATGCTCAAACACAAAATAAGGTTGCGCGCCTACGCTCTGTTATGTCGTTGACCGATCTCATTTTGATTCCCCTTTGTTGCTCTCTTTTGCTTATTTGTTTGGACTCTATTCGCTTCTTCTTGTCTTGTTGTTTCCTTCCCCCACGTCTACATCTCTTCCGCAGCGCCCTCATCCTCTCTTCCTGTCTGTGCCTGTATGTCTCTCTGTTCTTGTGCTCCTTGTCCTTCCTCTGATTTGTGTTGTATGTTTGCTCTTGTTCGTCGAAAGTGGATGCGTTTCTCTGTGCTTGTTGTCGTTATTCTTTGCTCTCTTTGTTTGTCCAACAGACCCACCCACTTCACCGGTCTTGCTGCCCTGGCCCGTCGACCGCCACACACTGTTGTATGATTTCGGGGTGAAGCTCGACGAGCGAGGAAGAGGTACGAAGTATATAAAAGCAAAGAGACTGAAAAGTAGATTAAGGTCTTTTTGCGGGTGGAGCTTTTCGATCCTGAAGACAGTGCAAGACCTGAAACCGCTCTGTTTTGTTGGTGGTGTGATTCAAAGGAGGCTACGGCGATCGCGGCCGCAACAGCCACCGCCTCACACGAATTGTTGTGTGGTGACGTACGGGGAGTCACTTGGAGATCTTTTTTTTTCGTTTGGGTCATGGTGTAAGACGCGCGCACAACTTTCCAAAGGCAGACCTGTGGCGGGACAGAAGCCAGCTAGCTCGTTAGTACCTGCATCGCTGCACGGAGCCCAGCGACGACCAAAGACCAGAGGACGTCGCCCATGTGGGTGCAAAACGCCCCGCCCCCTGAACGAGTCTCATAAAGGACTGAGTACAAGATGCCCTCTGTCACGCTGCGACAGCTCCGCCCTCACTCACTGACATCATCCTTCCTTTTTCCTTCTTCTCTGCCTACTCGTCGTGCTGCAGTTTCCTCGTGCGCACTCGCATACACAAACACACTCGTGCACTTTGATGTTCCTAAATCGGAGGAACCCCTCTCTCTCTGTTCATTTCAAACCCTTCACCTTAGCCGCATTTTGTTGGAAGGCTGTGTGGGCTACTTTGTCACCACGCCCCTTCCGCTCTCTCTCTCTCTCACCCTCCATTCCACTCTCTGTAACGCCGCACGCACCCAGGGCATCAAAGATGATCTCGGGGCGGTCGCTTCTGTTGCCTCAGAATCACCTGAGATGCCGCAGTGCTGTTCTTCTCGGCGGCGTTGCGGCAAATGTGCGTGGGTCGTTTCGTCCATCGACTGCGGCGGCAGCCACCAGCCACCCACAAAGTGGCGCACTCACCGTCTCCAAGCGCCAGTACCTCGGCGCCACAGTTATTCCAAACTTCATGACTCACTGTACTCAAGTGGGCGCCTGCACGTCTCTCTCCACCATCCTCTATAGTCCTGTTGGTACTGTCATGGCGATCGTGCTGGCCTACAACGTTATCGTGATCTGCTCCAAGCACGTGAACTACTCGCTCGAGATCACGGCGAAGGACTACGTGCAGGACCAGCAACTGCT
Source organism: Leishmania lainsoni (assembly GCA_003664395.1). NCBI lineage: Eukaryota > Euglenozoa > Kinetoplastea > Trypanosomatida > Trypanosomatidae > Leishmania > Leishmania lainsoni. The sequence continues at coordinate 494,787 of RAIA01000005.1, forward strand.
GACTATTATGCGCTACGGCATTCTTAGCTGCATCCTTCTCGGGATGGAGGTTATGTTTATCGAGGTTTGAAATGATGCTCAGTGGACGGTTTTTGCCCCTGAGCATGAAGAGCGTCTCCCCGGCTCAACTCCAAGCACGGGGCTGAAGCACGATGAAGCCGTAAAATGTACTTGCCTCGTCGTCTCGTTAGCGGGTGCGTGTGATGTGGCCAGGTCGGGCAGAATTTGGGACTGGCGTCACAACTTCCCGCACAGCCGCGGGTGTGTGTGTGTGTGTGTGTGTGTGTGAGTCAGAAGTCAAAGGGAAACAGGGCAGACTCCCTCCTTCTGTACGATGTGTAGCCCACGCGGTACGTTGTTGCATCTCCATGAGATAGGGTGTGCGATGTGCCGTAGACTAACACAGAGAAGACGCACACGGTGCGATGTCGGACAAAATCTCGAGAGATGGTGATGGCGCACATCTTGTTTTTGCTTCTCTTAGCAAACACATGGCACCGACGGACTGGGAGAGGCCGATACAGAAGAATGGAAAAAAAAATAAAGTACGTCTGTGCAGAAGCGGCATGGCACCGCCGCGCCCCCCCCCGCCATCCCCCTCCCCATTCTGCTTACTTCATCTCTAGGAAAGTGAGTGCTTTCAATTTGTGAGTGCGCGCCATGGTCAGTCGCTAATATTTGTTCTTTTTCCTCTTCTGTCACCTTTGGAGCTCCGGCCGTTACGCCACAATGTCTCGGCTCTTGTCTGATGGGCTCTTTCTCCTAGCGCGAGCACTTCAAAAACCCCTCTTAATGTTTATTTATTTTGCGCGTTGAGGTCTCTCACCACCACCATCGCTGATGGCCGGCCACTTCAGTGCGCGGTATCAGGAACTGGTACCCTCACTCTTTGTCGGGAAGCCAAGAGCCTGCAACCTTCTCTCGGCGTATAAAGTTGCGGTCTGCTGGTGTCAACAGCGAGGTCTGGGCTGGGCGGAATGCGGCACAAGTAGGCGATTATGATTACATTAGGAGTAGCCCACTGCGAATCGTCTCGATGGTTTAACAAGCACACGTATCCCTCAGTTTTTGTTGTTGCTGCTCCTTCACTGCAGTGATATGGAGCGGAATCCTGAATCTGGCCGCGGTGCAGCAAAGGTGGGTGAGCTGTGGTTGTACGCGTATGTTTACTGACTTGTTCGTGGGAAAATGGTATGTTGAAAGGGAAAAAATGGTGCGCCATTAGCATCAGCTTAGATGTGTGTGTGGGTGGGTGTGTGTGTGGGTGGGTGGGTGGGTGGGTGGGTGGAAAGCAGTGGGCGACTCGACTGTGCTTGATGTTTTGTGCTCCGCGGTTCTTCTTCGTCCCTCATTGATCCTCTCCGCATGAACGACCAGGCGGCTATGCTAGTGAATTCCTTAAGCCGCGTCCCTTTTGCAGAGGCTTCTCTCTCTCCAATCCATTTCCTTAGCACCTACGTTTCTTAGACTGTGATGGAGACCGCACAGAAGGAAGTTATGCACCTACATGCAGTACGAGTCACTCATCTCACTCGCTTATGGCAACCTCCTCATCGCACATTAACCTCTCTTTCTCTTCTTCGTCTTGGAAGACGTGTCGCGCACACCTTTATTGTGTGTGAGAGAGAAAAATAGCAGTTCGCATCTGCTGCTTCAGTGCGTGTCTCCCGGGGGAGACAAGAGGTACACAGAGAGGCGGCGAGAAGTCGGAACGACATGTCGACTCCCCATGCACGCACACGCACACAAGCCCAGCAACCCCCACCCCACCCCAATCGCTCCTCTTTTTTACGTCGAGCACAGCACAAAGGAACCACAATAAAACCGCCGATACAGGAGAAGTGACGGGGTGAGGAGTGTTGGCGCCATCTGTTTTCCCCGTCTATACAAATTTGGCGCGGGAACGTTACGAAGAGCGACACATCGTCTTTGTCGATGCACTTTTCGCGAGTGTCATACCGTCCCCTCCTCCTTTCCTGTATCGCCCTCCTCCGTCTCCGCTCGAGAGCAAGAGGGATGGCGCTCACTCTTCTCCACTGCTGCTCATCCCCTCTCTCTCCCTCTCTATGCCATGCAACCAGGATGTGCTCGAAGCTGCCCCCTTTCCCTCTGCCGGACCGTTGTTCTCCGTCTGTACATGTTGGCTACGCGACCCTGTACACCAAGTCGCACACCACCACAAACACACCTACACTGTGTTGACAGACTGACTCAATTCAGCTCACACCATGTCCTCTGAAGAGTACGAAGATGGCGACATCGCCTCTGATCAGGAGCGCGAGGAGGATGACGATGTCGATGAGGAAGACAAAGACGCAGTGTCGGACTCCGCGGAGGAGCAGGAACTGCCGCTCTCACACCCCTCAGACGAGGAGGTAGAAGAGGAGGACTACGACGCACTCGACGACACGCCCGCGCCGAAACCGTTCCCGAAGAGCATCCGCCTAAGGCTACCTCGGCAAGCATCCGCGAGAGCGGCGTGCGAACTGACGCGCGTGCACGTATGTCTGACACGAGGTATCATTGGTCGACTTCAGGAAGGCGGTGTCCATGGCAAGGGTAGCAACAGCGACGAGGAAGACGCTGCCTTACAGGTTGGTCTGCCGGTGGCAGCAGCAGGGGGAAGCGACGCCGACGATAGCACAGATAAGGACGAAGAGAATGCAGTGAGCAGTGCTGCCGCAAAGCTGCAGGGCTGCTGTGCAGAAAATCACCACTACGAAACCGACTACGCTGCACCCCTGGCAGCACTACGGCGTCGTCTCATCTTGCGGCACCTCCACGGTGACACAAAACGCCAGCAGCGCTTCCTTTTATCCGAGCGCGCACGTGAGAAGCGAAATCGTCTGTCACCTCATGGTGACGCAGTCGAAGGGGAAAGAAAGGAGAATGACGGTGGTGGAGAGGCAGAAGAGGAAGGCAGCAACGCCGATCCACTCGAAGAGGTGGTGTGGCCATGGACGACCCTGCCGAAGCCTCCGCCGTATTGGCTTCCGGCTCTTCTATCCAACGATGCTCACACGTTTCAGCGCGTGCTTCACATTATGTACGGCTGGATCATTGCGCCAGACCCGAACCCGTGTGACCGGCTGCAGCTCGATGCAGCCGGACAACTCTGCATCGGCACACCTAATACCGAAGAGGCGAAAGAGAACAGCAACAACGCCGAAGAAGCGGACCCTGCGCACCACGAAACAGACTTTTACCTTTCCTCAGGTGCCTTCATCGGCGAGGGCGAAGAGGAGGTCGATGAGGAGGCGTGCAGCAACAGCGCGAACCGGGATAGCGTGGCACTCGCGGAGCTAACATCGAAGAGTCTACTCGCTGCCTTTAATGATTGTGAGATCAACGAAGAGGAGCACAACTTGGGCGAGGAGACTCTAAGCCAGCAACAGGACCTGGCATCACTGGATGGCCCTGGCCGCTCACACGTACTGAGCATCTCCACGGCACCACCACCCGTCGCCGCACTGCCGTACTTCCCGTTCACTGAGTATGAGCTGTACATTGTGTATGACGCAGCCAGTGGGGAATGGCACCTGCTGGACACGCACCCACTCTTTGTAATGGAGGCTTGTCGACGCCAGCGAGCAGAGCAGTTGGCCCAGAAAGAGGGCCAACCAGGGGGCGAGGTGGCGGACGACGGTTCTCTCAGCAGTGACGAGGAGACCGCGAGTGAAACGGGGAGCGAGGGGGAGGCAAAGGGTGGTTGCCATGTCCCAAAGTACGCACTGGACACTATAATCCCTGTTAGCCCCGTTGTGCTAGCAGCGCTCTTCTCCCCCGCTGCGTTGCGGTGTTGTCTCCTGCAGCCTCACCGGGAAGAACCGCAAAGTGAGGACGACGCAGGTGAGGCGGAGGACAACGACGGGGACGGCAATGCGGCCACCGCAGCGGCAATGCATAGCATCTCCTCTCACGCCGTGCTGCGAACTTTTGACCATGCCTGGTTGTCTGTGGACACGTCAGCTGCTCTCCCCATTTTGGCAACCATCTGCCGCACCCGGCAACGTGTCCTGCAGCAGGATGCACTGCGGATCCCCTACGCACTTGGCAATCTGTGGATCGATGTGAACCCCCTCTATGCACTGCCTGCCTTCACCGACGTTGCCAATCGCGCCGGGGTTGATGATGTGCGTCAGTGGAGGGCGCAGCCTGGGCAGCACCCAGAAGAGGACGTTGAGGATGACGAGGTTGAGCCAGTGTCGAGTCCGATGAAGACGGCAGAGCTGTGCTGCCCGCACCGATGGGGCAACGCACTAGACAGCATTGTTGACCCCGGCCACTACGGCCGCCTGGTGTTGACCTCTCTTTTGGATGCCGGCCTGCTCCCTACGCGACCGGTAGAGCTAGCTGTCTTTCATCACCTCAGCCTCTTGCGCCTAACGCTGTGGTGGTGGATGCGTTGGCCTGCAAAATTGATTCAGCAGTGGGGTGTCGACGCAGAAGTTGATGGGGCCGGTGCGGGCCGCAGTGCAGACGATGACGACGACACAGCGAGGATGTCTGACGAGGGGTCAGAGGAAGAAGCTGTCAACGATGAGGAGCTGGACGAGATGGCGGTGGAAGATGTCACCGAACTCCTCCTACAGCGCATTGAGAAGATGAACAACCGCGACGCACGCTTGCGGCGGTTCCGCCTGCGCACGCGACACCCAACAGCGGTGTTTGCCCCGCTCCTTCAACGTGTGCTGCTGGAACTGCAGAGGCGCCTCGATCGCATGAGTACCGTGGATGCGCGTGGTGCCCCATTCGCCCCGTCGCAGTACACGCTGGAGGAGAGCGTGGCACGCACGTACGTCGCAGAGCAACTCGAGAGTGGTCGTCCCCGCCAGGACCCTCTTGTAACCACCGCCTTTGTCGGCCTCGCTGATCCCGCCACCGCTGAAACGTCTGTCGCACCTGTGGCAGTGAAAATCGCACACGTGGCCGCGGTGCGTCATCAACGGCTGTATCAGAGCGACCTTGTGTTGCTCCTACTGGCTCTCACGTCGACACCATTACCACGGCCCTCGTGTGCAGCGACGATGCTTGGCGATGCAGAGCACTGCTTCACCTCCACTGTTGGGAACGCCCGCAAGGCAGCAGAAGAAGTGACAGTGGAAGAGGCACAGAGAAGCGACATCGACGCCCACACCGCCCTTTTTGCGCACCTGCTGGGGCTGAAGTCAATGCGATTTCTGCGGCGCCCGCAAGACCGCACCCGATCCGGTACCACCAAACTACTTCTCCTCTGCACGATTGACTTCTGCCGTGGGGCCACGCGGCAGCGCGTCTTCGGGCACCTGCCACCGTTTGAACTATTGGGGAGCACCGGCTATTGCCCCTTGCCGGATCTGGTCCAGGCGTGGTCATCCAGCTGCAGCATCAACCGGAACGGCAACCGCGCCAAGAAAGTGGCCACGGTGCAGCTGTTTGCGTACTACCTGTGGAATGAGATTCGGTGGCGCCAGTGCAAGGGGCAGTACAGCGACGCTGCAGTTGCCAGGATGCGTGAACAATTGCCGGAACTTTTCGAGCTGATCGACTCTAACAGCAGCACCTACATCGCCATCCTCGCTCACCTCGATGCCGAAGCAGCGGCGCACAGCGAAGCCGACGGCGGCGGTGACGGGTCTCTGAGTGCGTCGACAGCGGGAAGGCGCGCCACGCCTACTGGTGTCTCGCTGCGCGCCTCCAGAAAGCAGGACTGTGGTGTTGCATCCTTGCCGGCGGCCGTCGCGCAGCGCCAAGGTCCTTCCCTAATCAGCACTGAAGTGCTCCAGGCTACCCAGGAGGAGGAACATGAGGAAGCCGACCTCGTACCCACCTCGGCTTCGCTGCCTCTTACGCTCGCCTACCCCAACATCTACAGTGCGGGCGTCCTCGAGTCGAAGGCGCTCGTCAACGCTCTTTGGCAGTCCTTTGCGGTTGCCCCACACACGTACATGACCGCTGAGACGCTGCACGCTTTGCTTTTTGGCAAGAGTCCTCACCACGGCGACGACGCTGGGGGGATCGCCGTTGGCGCTGCTGGCGACACTCGCCGCTTTAACACGGCGGCTTTGAGTGTTATGTTTGAGAACGGCGTCACGACCGTACAGGCGTGTCCGCTCGACTGCCCAGAGGCTCCCGCCATCGAAGAGGCGCTGAAACGGGCGGATCTGCCAGCGGTGAAGGTTCTTCTGGGCCTCGGAGCTGCATCGCTGCGAGACATCTGTTTGAACGGTAGCACCACACTGGAGCTGTGGGCAGAGAAGCTGTTTAGCCCTGCCGAGATGGACGTCCTTCGCTTTGTGGCGTACAAGAACAAGCGGGCGATACGGTCTGACCCCCGGCTGCAGTTCGGCACCCGTCGTTTCGGCAGTGCCATGGTGAACTCGTGAGATGGGTAACGCTCTTCCCCAGCTGAGATCTTCCTGATTGGGGATCAATCGATAGTTTCTCTCCAGGACCCCCACCTTCTTCCTGATGTTCACGGGTGCGTTCGTGCTGTGACTACGGCTGCCCTCTATTCCGTGTACTCTAACGTCACCGTTGTGTGCCTCCACATTATCATTTTTGGCGGACGACGCTGTTCCCCTTGCGTATGATTTTTGTGCGCCTAAGGCAGCTGGGAGTGGACAACGCGGTGCGGCAGCGGCCCGACAAGAACGTACGTGTACATTGTATGGATGAGGTCATGAGAGAAAGAGGGGATGCATAACGGCTGCGTCCATCCTTGGCAGTCGCACGCCTCCACGCCGGCGCCACCACTCTTCATATGTCACCTCTTCCTTTGCTAAGCGGCAGACACACGAAAAGACATTCTGTTTGATGTACAATAAAGGCCCGTCACATTATCTCTTTCTCTGTTGTGTTTACTTTCCTTCCAGTCCTGCTCTCCGCCTCCCCCCCGCACACACACACACACACACACTCCCCTCTGTGGCATTCTCGAAACTTCAACGGACCGAAGGGGAAGAGAGGACGGGGACGCTGTAACTGCGATCGCTACAATGTTGTTGTCGTTGTCGTTGTTTTTTGTTTCTCATGTATCCGCCTCAGATGAAATAGAGCCAAGAGGCCGTATGGGGGCACCCATGGTGCCAAGCACATGACGGCGCACAAAACGAAGGATGAGAGAACAGGTCGTCGTACGCGCTGCACTCTCGACGGGATAGCAACAACGTCTGTCTCGGCGGGGCCGTGGACGCCTCAAACCCCGACGGTGCTCGTACACACACCTAGACCCTCTCCTTTTTGCTTCTGTCCACCCACCCACTCTCCTCCCCGGTCTACCTGCGCCAGTGACAAGGACGTGTGGTATCACACCAAGAAGACAACCTTTATCTCCACCATCACTTACTCACTCTCTCTCTCTCTGTGCGTGCAGCGCCGTAGCTTTCATCTCCACGTCGTATCTTACTCGGTGGCTGATTTACAGCTGTGCAGGGAATTACAGTGACACATACGCACGCACACACAAACATCATGGATGAGGTAGATCTCACCACGCCTCTCCTCCAGCTGAATCCACCAGTGTTGGTGCGCACCACCAGTGGCGAAGTTGGCGCAATCGACCTGGTCGCGCTTCGGCGGACCACCACAAGGGTAGCAAGGACCACACCCGCAGTGACCAGCTCTCCACACCCACTGAATGCTGGCACCGTCACACTGTCTTTGGCAGCGCGCAAGCTGCACGACGCCAAACGCACGGCACAGAACGTGTACCGACAAACACGCGATGTCACCATGCCGACTATGCCTGGGGTGTCGCTGGCGCCTCTATCGCGAGCGCGGACCATGCACGACAGTGGAAAGCGCAAGTGCCCCCTTGCTTGCACTGCACGTAGCAGAGAAACAGCCACGAACTCTGCCACTGCAGCCTCAATGGGCAACTCTGGACATCGTCCAGCGGCAGACACGCGACGCGATGTTGGCTCCGCTCCACCATCACCGACTGCGGGCTTGACCCCAAACCGAGGAGCCGCTCCTCATGCACTCATGCAACCCGCCGCCACAGCGGCCGCGGCCTCCGCGGACAGTCAGAGATTGTCGGTAAACATGCCGTACCTCATGCGGCACGTCCACGATACGGGGGCACTGCTTGATGTTCTCTTCCCCATTCAGCACCAGTCCACCGCTGCCTCTCCCAGGTGTGCTGAGTCTCCTAGTGACGTGAGTAGCGACAGCAAAGCTGCTGAGGAGGATGCGGTGCAGCTGGTCTCTGTTCAAACGGTCTCAGCGGCGCCTGCGTTTCGTGAGGATGTCGTGGCGCTTCATGACGCACTTCGGAAGCGCCTCGAGGCTCGTCGGGCGCGGCCTACCGGCCTGTGCCTCATTCGGCGAGAACTCTATCGTGACCTCTTTTCAGAGCTGGTACGCCAGGTTACCGTCGAGGAACCAGCACAGGGTCTGTTGCTGGCCCGCGTACGAGAAGAAGCGGAGTGCGCCCTTCAGGTCCACGCAGCACTGCTGCGCGAAGGGGAAAGGTTTGTCGCTGGCAAGCTGCTGCAGGACACGCATGACGCGCTTGTCCTGGAAGAGCGCCTCGCCGCCCTGCAGCAAGAGAAGGTAGTCTTGGAGGTACGGAAACACGAGTTGCTAGAAGCCCGCAAGGCAGCGGTGCAGTGTATCGAAGAGGAACGGCAGCTGCGGCATGCGCAGCAGCAGGATGAGTTGAAGTACTTGCGACACGCGAACCAGCAGCTGAGCCTGCGGCTGAAGATGGAGACGGAGCGGGAGTCGACCGTGGGTGAGTTAGAGGGTAGCAGCGAGGCAGCTACAGCGATGTCATAAGCTCGACTCTTACTCTTGGTGTCCCTTTTCATTGCGCGTGTCAGTGATTCTTCGCGTGTGTGCAAGCTAGGGGGAGGGAAAGACGCCGAGTGGATTCGATGGTGGTCGATCCACCCCCCCCCTTCACCGCCCCCTACGACCGCGCCCCTCTCCTCTTCGTTGTTCATGTGATGTAGAATAAACTGTCATTTGTTTTGTCCGCCTGTTTGGTTTGTCGGTGGTCGTTGTGGTCGTGACTCTTTGTCCCTTCGCCGGTGATGCGATGCAGCTTTGCTTTGCTTTGCTTTTTTTCTTTCCGAGACGCCCATGTGTATGTACCTATGTTCATCCTTGATGTACCCATTGCAGATCCTCCAACAGCCCATTCCTGCCACGACCACCTCCACCCTCGCCTCCAGTCCATCAATAGCTGCACGAACGTCGCTGTAGTGTTGGGTACTATGGCTTATTTGGCTGCGTCTCACTTGGGCGATGACTCTGTGCCGCGGTCACTCCCTCTTCGGCGCTTCTCCTCCCTAGTTCCTTCCCCCCCCCCTCCTCATCTCCTCCTGATGCTCGTTGTGTGGGTACGTGCAGGAGTTCGGTGTCCACGTTGCAGAGCCGTTGTGCAATGAAGCCTCTCTTTTCATGCGATGCGGGTTTGAACAGTGGCGCGAGAAAGTCGCTGCGGAGGGACACGCACGGTCGAGTGAGGCGAGAGCGTCATGAACGAGGACAACTCAGCAAGGAAAAGGGTGACCACTAGTGAAAGTGGCCTGCCCTCGCTGCGGGTAGCCTTTTTGTCTGTGAGAGTATGGCGGTAATGGGCAGCGTGCAAAGGTCTAGGCGGGCGTGCATCAAAGTGGAGTCACCGCATTCCTTTTATTCTTCTGTCTAGTGACACTTGAGGGAGTGGGGGGCGCAAATACGACAGACACACAGCGCTGGAATTGCCGGCTCTCCGCCCTCGGGGAGGGAGAGGGAGGGAGGGAGATGGCGTTCTACCCCTCATTCAATTGAAGTGAGCTCGTCGAGGGAGGTGACTATTTCTGCAAACAGTCGGCCCCTTCCGAAGTTCCCTTAGCGTGCGTGATGATGCATCGATCTCCTCTCTTTTTCTTAGGATCTCATCACAAACGCCCCGAAATCCCTGTCGTCAAGCTGCAACGACAGCATCATCTGTGCGGTCGACAAGTGAAAGTCAGCCACGGGTATACTCGGGTGTCTGAATGTGTGCCCGTGTCTTGGGGTGTGTGCGAGGTAACGCACCCCATATCTCTCTTCTCAACTTCGGTGCAATCCCAGCACGAAGAAAAGCAACAGAGGTGGTCAGCAGTGCCTCCTGGAAACCCACAGAGGAGAAGGGCTTAGCGCTATGCCATCCAACGCGCACATGCCGCAACCCTCTCCCTGCACCCCCCCCCTCCCCTCGCTATATCGGTAAATCCTATCACCGTCACTTCATCCTTTCTCTCGTTCAGACATGCCCGATAGTGGCAACGTAGTGCACCATCCCCTGGTACGTGTGAGGGGAGGGGCAACAATGCTCTTGGCCGCCCTGATTGGCGCTCTTCCACCGCCAGCCCAGGTGGTACTTCGCAGAGCGCTTAAAGTTATATCCGTCATGACCTTAGCAAAGGTGCAGCGGACTGCCGTATTGATGCTTGTTAGGCGGTTGCTTCTTCCTCTCATCACTGGCGTCTATCCAACAGCCTCCGGCGCCTTCAAGCCAGCCAAGATGAACTCGTCATCCGCCACACTGATCAAAGCACTATCGCATGCCCTTACCGTGTACTCTCTCGCGAAGAAGCTGATCAAGGCAGACCAGGAGGACTCGTTCGCGTTTACTGCGGCCACCGCTGCGTGTCTTTCTAGCGAAGAGGGACCCCTTTGTCGCCTCCTCGGATCTGTGGTGAACACCGAGGCACTATCGCTGTCTTCGACACTGCTCAGCGTCCCGCCTTCTGTCTCCACTGCTGCCCCACTGCGAATGCGCTCGGCTCTGTTTTCTACCACTACGTCTGTTGCACTGAATGCTTACCTGCGCTACATGCACGCGCATCCGAGAGCCTCGCACGTTGCCATTCTTGTGCCTGGGCTCCTCACCGCCCCGTGGACCACTCACCTCATTCCCGTCTTGCGCGACGCCTTTCGCAGCCAAGGCACGATGGTCGTTGGGTACGACATATGCGCCGATGCAGAGCACTACGACGTGGACCTGCGTCACTTACGCGACCTGATCCGGCAGGTGCGCCGAAACACAGCGAAGCCGTGCGCATTGTCATCCGCGTCGAGTGCAGCGTCACTAACCGGTGTGCTGATCCTCGCCAGTGTTCGCGGCCGCAGCGTTCGCAATGGTGATGAAGCGTGCGTGCTCGTCAAGATGCACGGCTGGCAGGTGGTAGAGCTGTGTGTGCCAACACTGCCGTTGGATGCGGTGCATGACTTGGACCCGAAGCACCGTCCGCAATGGATGAGAAAACGTCAGGCGCAATGTACCACGTTGTCGGTGCGGCCGGATGTGCGCCTAACCGCCTTCGACGACGCCGGCATGTACGGCGGAGCGGTCGTGGAGCTGTGTAGCGACGACTGTGCCCTCCTACTGCACATGAAGTCTCAGTGTCAGCCAGGGCAAGTGGAAAACAGGGACGGTGACGCGGTTTGGCAGACAAAAGCGGGCAGCTCTCCCCGCCTCACTGCAACGCTTGATGCGGTCACCGGCTCCAGCAAGTTTATCATCAAGGTATGGTGTCCATGGGCGCACCGACTTTGCGCCGTCGCTTGGCAAGAGGCGGGTATGCAGCATCAGGGCTCGGCAATGGTGCAGGAGGCTTTAGCTGTGCTTCACCGCTTTCCCATTCAGACGCTGCCGAGGGTTCCCCTATACGCGCAAGCGCAGTTACGACGGTGGTTGTTGCGCGGCAGAGGCGGTACTGGTACAACCGACGACGATGGGATCTCTGGGGTCGCATCGCACCGCGTCTCCGCTGACACACCAGTCGAACAGCGTACCACCTATATAACGCACCCAGTCGCCACTGACAGCGCCCAAGGAGGCAATAAATCGCTCACGGTGGTGAAGAACGAATCGCCTGCTAGAATAGCGGCTGCGGCTTTCATGGCACCGGAGGAAACCATCACCAACTGCACAATGGAGTGGCAAATCCGACTGCGATGGTCCGTGTTGCTCATGTCGCCGACCTTCTCCAATGACAGCGCACCTCGAGTGACGAGCGACGCCGCTGGAGCCACCCGCACCTTCGCAGCGTATCTCTCTCTGTGGTCCTTTGTCGCGCAACTGCCGCCGTGGGTAGTGGCTGTCTCGGCAGCGGACGACGGCGAAACCGCGCAAGGCGAGCGCCGAAGCAGTTGCTGCGTCGAGGCTTTCGCCACGGCACTCCTCGTGCGCGTCGCCGACCCCGCCTCCCCTCGGGCAACTGCCGAGCTCCTGCGGAATGAGGCTCTAGTCGAGGCGGCAGCAGTGCGTCCGCGCGCATGGGATTCCTTGGCGACCGCACGTGATGCAAGTGGAGTCGAGGTGCTGCGATTCGAGGACGCAGTTGTATTTCCGGGATGTGCCCAAGCAACTCGGCTTAGCGAGGAGTTGTTGTACCTCCCCTTGTCGCCGGACCTGCCAGTTAGCGTGCGAGCTGCAATGCTGCGTCTGCTGTGGGACAAGGTGCCACACGCCGGAGGCGCCGCCAGTGAGTCTGTACACTCGCGCCAGCCTGGGTGCAGCAGAGCCACTGGTGCGCTATCGGCTTACGTGCAGGCAACAATGAACTCCATTTACCGAGCGTATCTTCCTCAAGCACAACGGGGGCACGACGGTAAGGCTTCACCTTCGTCAGCTAGCCGCAGCAACACACTCCCCAGTGCCATCGCCCAGAGCCACAGCCGCGAAGGCGTTGTTTCGGCGCAGGATGCAACGCGAGTGGAGCAGTTCTTGTTCGACGGCGTATCCTCCTCCTTCGTTGCTTCGCCACTCTCAGCAGGAGCGATCCTGAAGTCTATCGCACAAACCTTCATCCCAGCGTTGGGGTCAAACCTTTGAGGACTGCGGGAGAGTGTCGGCCGGGGTCCGGTGCGGTGCACGGATGGGTTTCGGCCTTCACGTCTTCTTTTCCCGTATCCCTTACGCGCTTGGTTCTCTGCACCCGCTTCTTTGTGGGTGTGTCTTGGGAAATGACGCAGATCAGGAGTGATGTTTGGACCCTTCATGATGAAGCGCCCCTCAAAGCACGATGATGCGTACAAGCAACTTCACAGCGTCGCCTATGCGGAAGACAAGGCTCAGCCTGACACGTGCAGGTGAAACAAGCAGGTGAAACAAGCAGGAAAGGTACAACAAACGTAGGTTACTTCCAGGCGTCGTGATGCAACAACCCCCGGTGCGCTTCAGCACTTCACGGCCTACCTATGTGACTTTCCATTCCCACTTCGGCGCCGCTGCAGGACTGTTATCTTCCCCAACCACCGTCACACCAGCCTTTCCCCTCCCCCCTTCCGCTCATCGCCACTCCTCGTTGGGACTGCACAGTTGCCTCTGCTCAGTTGCCTGTGTACGGTCACGTCGTGTTGTTGCACTCCTCCTTAGTGCCTTTGCGATCGCTCTCATCGAGTCCGCAAGGCACGGGCGGGTGGACGCCACTGCGGTACCGCTGTTTTGCGCCTGGGGGCGTGTGTCCAGCAAATAGCACCCCCTATCTCCATCCTCAAGTTCTTGATCTCTCAGGTCGCCACCTCACTCCTCTTCTTTCCTCTCTTCTCTCGCTGAAACTGTACGCACAGATGCACGCGCAACAATGGACTCGTATGTCGATCTGCTGAACCTCAACTTCATGTACTCCCTGCGCACAGGGAACCTGTTGACAGACATGATGATTGCGGCCTTGCTGCCGCTCGTGTCGAGTGCAATAGCCTACCTCACGCGTACGTGGTGGCCGCAGCTGGTGAGTCGCGTCCTCTTCTACTTCGCCAACGTTGACAGCACAAGTGCTACCTTCAAGACCCTTGAGCACAGCGGTGGGCTCTACTACGGTCATACCCTGCGGGTGGCACTGTCAACGTATGTGACGAAGGTGCTGAAGCCTCGCTTCGATGTGGCCGAGCTGAAGTACATCTCGATTCCCGGAAAGCTGCTTCGAGATGCGGGGAGCTACACCGAAGCCCTGCGTGACTACTGTTTCGTAGACGCCGGCCCGGCCAAGGAGCTCCCCATGCGCCTCACGACACACCTCGAGCTGAAGCAGAGCGTCGCTGGAGACGACAACAACAGAAACGAACGGAACAAAGGCGAGGGCCGTCAAGGCGAGCCTGGGAACGCGGTAGCGGCCCGGGAGTCGCTCTTCACCATCACGCAGTACAAGCATAGCTTCCCCACGTTCATGAGGGGGCTCAGCTTGACGCGCGCGAACGCAACGGAGGCCTCTGAGGCGAGCGAAGCTGTCGCGCAGCTGGAGCGCGATGCCAACGCCAACGGCGACGCTATCCAGTCTCTCTTGGAACGCTCGCTGGAACACTACCGCCTCCAGTATAAAGAAGCCATGAAGCGCACGGAGCGCTATCTCTATCAGCCGTTGCTGACGCGGCAGAAACTCGGCTCCGGCGCAATGGTGTGTAACTGCTACCCTCTGCGCTCTGAGAAGACGTTTCAGTCTCTCTTCTTCCCTGCCAAGCCGCGACTCATCAAACTCATTGATGACTTTGAAAAGAAATCCGGCAAATACGCCATCCCCGGATACCCGCAGAAGCTGGTGCTGCTGCTCTACGGACCCCCTGGCACCGGCAAAACAAGTCTTGCCAAGGCCGTTGCCGCCTACACTAAGCGGGACCTGTTTGCCATCTCACTCTCCCGCATTCGAAATGACGAGGAGCTGATCAAGTGCATGTTCAGCGGTCGCTGTAAAGTAAAAGAGAAACAAAATGGCAGCAACTTCGACAACTGCAGGGGCAGCAACGATTCGATGGAGGTGCTAGACCCGGCGAAGCTCGTGTACATCCTCGAGGATGTGGACGCCACGACAGCCATTGTCCTCAAGGATGAGTCGGAGGATGGAGAAGCTGGAGGAGAGGAGTGGAAGCAACAGAAGAGACGTAGGGCAGAAGTCCCGACAACGCCACCGCGGTCAAGTGACACGAAGAGCAGTGATAGGGTGACTGGCAAGAACAGTGATAAGGCTGAAAAGGAGTGTAGCAAAGATGCAGCTGGCGAGAGTGACAATGTGTACAGCGATGCCGCTGACGTGGTCTCATCGGGAAAGGCAAGCACATCATCAGAGGAGACCTTGACGAAGCACGAGATGGTGAAGGTGACGGCCAAGAATCAAAAAGCTGCTAGTGCCCTCACTATCGAGGGGCTCACGAAGGCGCTGAACGGCGTGCTGGACTTTCCGCAGCGCATTGTCATTATGACGACAAACCACATTGAGAAGCTACACCCATCGTTGCTGCGGCCTGGCGTCGTGACGATGAAGCTGCACATGCACAACTTCGATGCGGCGTGTGCAGTGGCCATGGTGGAGCACTACTTCTCTCACACAACCCTTCTCCCGGCGCAGCTAGAGGAACTGCGCTCGTTGCTGGAAGCAGCGTCGGTAAATACATCCAAGTTGGACCCCACTATGTCCACCTCTGATGACACTGCTAACAGCAGCACTCCCAATACGAAAGACCTCAGTCCTGCGGAACTGGAGCTGCGCTGCGCTGAGTGTGACACGATAGAGGAATTGCTGGAGGTCCTCCGCCAGGGTACCCGTGTGAACATATTCTGAAGCAGCGAAGGAAAACACGGGCGCCAGCGTCGCGGCGATGACGGCGGCACAACAATCGGTGTGACTGGTGCTCTCTTCTTTCTGGAGAGGTCTCCCCCCTTTCGCCGCGTGAGGTCTCTCTGCTTGTGGGCCTTGTTTCGGTTTCCGCGTGTGGTGCCTCCTTCCACCCCCTCCTGCACCCGCACCAACTGGGCAGCTGACAGCAGCATGAGAGTATATATGCGTGTGTACTACGTCGCATGAGAGCGATCAAACGTTCTTCTGGGAACCTCCTTGGCTTTATACCTCTCTTGTCTGTTTATGTTTTCGGGTTGGTGCGTGTCTCCTCCTCCCCCTCCTCCTGGATGAGCCAAACTACGCTTAGTTCATTCGCTTTGGACTGCGCGTAGGTACGTTTGGGGGTCATTGGCTCTGATGTCTGTGCAGGGGTGTTTGCGCCCCCGCCCCGCCCCCCCCTTCTCACCTCCCCTTCACGCGCTTTCTTCGGCATCTCCCTCCACCCTTCCCTGCCCTCTTTCAGCGAAAGAAAGGAGGCCAGGGCGGCGACTTCAACCGAAAGGGGAAAAGAAATGAAGTTCTCACAAAAAAAAGCCGGCGTGTGATGTTAGATCCTTTCGCTTCATGCACCGCCGCACACCACCACGACCTCTGCATCGCCTGTCGGTGGTGCCGCCGGGTTGGATTAGGTCATTTGGGGTGTACACTGCTGCCATCTCTCGTTTTCGTGTGGAGAGGTTGGAAAGATAACCGGGTCACGCTCGCCCTTCACTCCGTCTGTCCACGCGGGAGTTACTCGCTCTCTCCATTCACACGAAGCTGTGTCTCCACTATCGACAAACGCTCTGCTGCCCCTTCCCCTCACTCTTTGTTCTCCCTTGTCTCGGCCCTGAAGCGTCGACGTCTGCGCAGAAGCGCACAGCTCTTTGCATCCTCATCTGGCTCGCCGTGTACCAGCACGCCTTGCTTGCCTCGAGGTTCCTTTCTTCGACTGTTGGACGCTGTGCAGACTGACCTCGTTGCGCGCGGGTACTTCTTTGGCCTCTCCTCAGCAGCTTGCCTGCGTCACAGAGCAACGACCCCCGCGCAGGTACAGACTAGCAATATCGCTAGTGGGCCTACACGCCTCTTCCTTTGTCTCCCCCCTCCCACGTCCTCTCGCAGTAATCATGACGGACCCAACGCGTAGAGATCCCACCGAGTTCCTACGGGTGCTACGCCGCATGTCGAACACGACGTCGTGGCAGAAAGCAATGATATTTGCGTCCAAAGGCCGCATGGTGGGCTACCGCCTCACCCTCGAGCACTACAACACAGTCCTCTACTCCCAGTCCATGTGGGGACGTGCACTAGAGATGATCAAGGTGATTCGCGCCATGCAGCAGGACGGCGTGCAGCCCAACGGCGCCACGTACTACTACGTTGTGAATGGCATGGCAAACGCAGACCACGGCTATAACTACGACTTCAACATTAATCATAGGCTGGAAAAGCTGCAGCACTGGCGCGTGGCGCTGAATGCGCTGCAGGCGTGCGAGGCAAACGGCTTCGACTCGACCGACACAATGCACAACTCCGTCATTGTGACCATGACCATACCTGGCATGAACCACTGGAAGGAGGCATTGCAAATACTCAAAAAGATCATCGATGAGGATCGGCAGCTACACCCGAACATGGTTCGCTTCCTTCATAATTGCCTCATTCGCAACTACCGACCGCGGGAGGCAAGCGAGCTTCTGCGATTGGCAGCTGAGCGCGGCGTGAAAGGGTACGAAAATGCGTGGGAGGCGGACGTCTACAAGGGAAAACCGACAGATGCCCAGCTCGAAGCCTCACGAGTCAAAGCTACCGTGATGAGTGCAGCAGGAATGGAGTGTGTGGGCGGTAGCAGCGGCACGCTCTCCTCGTCGACAATGAAGGGCGAGGAAACTGATCGCAACTCTGCACAAGCCTCCGCAGCCGCCACGCTCATGGCGCTGCAGCTGCGTGGAGACCAGTCACTGCCACCGCCCCAGATGCACAGCGCTCTCCAGGAAGAAATGGAGCGAAACATTACTGCGGAGCGGCAGGCGCTGCGCCCCTTCACCGCGGGGCTGCATTACACCGAAATGCAGTCCGTCTTCCGCCCACGTGTGCATCGCCAGTTGTGGTACCAGTGGCATCAAATCGCAAACCGTTATCGCCCCACTGCATCGCTCAAGCGTCGTCAGCTAGCTCCCCGCGACTCACCCACGGGTATCCCGGCATGGAACCGCCTGTGAGAAGTGGAAAGGAGTGATTTAAAAAAAGAGACGAGAAAAGAGGGTGTGGTGGGTGTGTGGTGGGCGTGTGGGTGTGGGGTGGGTGTGCGTGTGTGGGTGGGTGTGCGTGTGTGTTCCCAAGCCATGTGATACGACGACCGTCAGTGCACGGGGAATTTTGTGAGGAGTCGCCAAGTGTGTTGGCTGATTTCAGGCCACAGCTGGCCCTCGGCATTGCTCCTCGTCTTTGTGCTTCTGCCGGTTACGATTGCGTTGCCCAGCCGCCCCCCCCCCGTATCTTCATTGCATCTTGGGTTGACCGAACAAACATGTTAGCTCTGTTGGGAGGGGGGAGAGGCTCACGTAGCCAAAGGGGAGAAACAGACCTTCACAGGATAAGGCAAGGCAGCAGCGGCCTGGTGCAACGTGAGCGCTGGCGGCTTCCGCCATGTAAGTGGTGGTTCGCGCTGTATCTGTATTGCTTCACCTCATTTGAGGTAGGACAACCTACGCGCGGCCTCACGTGCTTTTCCTCGTTTTTTCTTCTTTCGCCAACCTCCCGACCCCCCCCTCGCCTCCCAAATAAACACCCTCTGTGTGCTCATCACGGAATGCGCTAATTCTGTGTGTGCCGCACTACAACCGCTGTCATCAAACACACCACACACATGTATCTTTCCCTCTTTAACGTCTGACACAAGAAAGCGGAAGCCACGCACATCATCAACAGCGTGAAGACTACTATCACCCACACACGCACAAAGAAAGGAGGGGGCACTGTCGTCACCGCACTCATCATCACTACCGCAACAAGGGTACACAGACAAGTTCAGTTGAACTGTCGAGGGCGCTAAACACAGACACGACACTTCCTTTGCGCTTTCTTCTCCCTCATTCACCTCTTTACTTCGCTGACCCTTATCGTAGCTGCATTTTCTTTTCGTGCTGCTTTCTCCCCTCGCCAGCGCTGTTCATGTCGTTGCCTCCCTCCTATAGGTCCCTCAACTAAGTCCCTCGGGAAAGACCATCTTCAGCACACACACACACACACACACACACACTAAAAAACAAGAACGCACAACGTGGACGCGTCCTTCTCGCTCTTGCGCCGCAACCACAAACGACTGCTTACCAGGGCACCCCTTCGCATCTTTTCTGCTCTCTGACCCATCGAGAAGGCGTGCGAGTGAGCGCTAATGTCGACATGGGCCTCTCGCCTCTCCTCGAACAAGTCGGTGTACTCGACATCGGGAGCTGTGAGTCATGAGTCGCCAGCGCCGCGTAATTCGTCTATAGTGACCTACAGCGTCTCACAGACAACAGCTGTGAGCAGTGAGGGCGCCGGCGCTGACGTAGGGGCTGGTGCTGGAAGCTCTGCTATTCTTCGCGAAGAGTTTCGCGCTATTGCGGAGATGTACAATGAACAGAACGTGTGTCTCCTGCGTCTCCCACCGGACTGCTGGGACATGACCACAAAGTACCTGTCCTACATGGACGTCGTTGCCCTAGGCCAAGCCTGCCGCTCCTTGTGGGCTGTGCTGCACAAGCTCGAAAGCGTATGGCTCCGGCAACTCGGCTACTTCTACCACGACATGCGCGGCCTTCGAGGCGGAAAGCTTCTCTGCACAGCCCCGCTCTTTCCCGAGCTGCCGTACAGTCACGGCATGAGTCGCCAAGGAAGCAGGGGTACGCTGACAGGACTAGCAACGGGGCAAGAGTGGTCGCGCAAGGCGTCGCGGCAGTCGCACATATCAGCCTATGAGAGGTTCTTTCAGGAGCGGCGTGTGTACGTGCTGGACTCGCATCGTGAATGGCATTTCCAAGAGCTGGCAGACGTGGCGGACAAGCCCACCGGCATGTTCACTGTGGCACTGCACGACGGTCATGTCGAGGCTGTGGCAACGGCCGTCTCGCCACCGCCGCCGCTGCTGCCATCGCCCACCTCCACCTCAGCCTCTATCACGACATCACCGATCTTCGAGAGTACCGTCGGTGGCATGCGTGAGTGGCTTTCTCCAGCCCCCTTACCACCGGCCTCTTTTGCAGCATCACCCACGCCCACGCACATGAATGGGACGTCGGCTGGCAGCAGTCCGGCGCTCGCGCCAGTCTCTGCACCGCCTACCCCGCCGCTGCTACCACGCGTCGGGGAGCCTATCATCAATGACCACAACCCCCTCCTGCGCCTGCGCGTGTATACGATAGAGCCAGTGAGGGCGGAGAGGAGCAGAGACAACGGCGCCGTAGAAGTGGCAGCCGAAGCAAGTAGAAGTGATGACGAGAACCACTGCAGTGGCGCCTCGCCAGCCTCGAACATAGCGGCCACTCTTGCTGGGATGACGGAGGAGCAGGTGATTGAGTATGTGATGCGGCTATCACTCGCGGAAACGCAGCAAGCTGCTGCACAGCCTTCGCCGGCGCCGTCAACTGATGAGGCACCATCCAACGTAAATCCCGCGGCAGCTGATATGCCCGACTCTGTCAAACAGCAGCAGCGGGAGCTGTATCAGCATCGCCACTACCGAGGCGCCAATCCAGCGGCATCTCTGCCTCTCAGTGAACTTCTCGCCGTCCTCGATGCGTTCACAAACAATGCACACGATCAGCTGCAGTACTACCGCGTGCGGGACTGCACAAAGGAAGAGGATCCGGCGTTTCTGCAACGTCTTTCCGAGACGCTTCGTAGCGCAAAGCATCGGCGACTGCACCTCGGTAATCATCACCGCGCCGTGCGCAACAACGGGCAGACAACGCGCAACCGGGCGGGGCGGTCAGCCGGGGCAAACTTGGCTGATGGGTCGTCAGTCAGTCTCTCTGCCTCCACCGCCGCTGGCACCGCCACACCGCCGCAGCAGCCGCCTCCGATGAATCGCATGCTGCGCGGCTTTCACGGGGATCTCTTGGAGATAACCGAACGAGAAGCACAGCTGGTAGCTGGTACGCTGCTCGGCATGCCTCGCGTGATTAACGAGTTTGTGGCCTTCCGGTGCTACGACCCGGCGCTGCTGTACCGCAGGCTGCACCCTTCGAACACGACTATCGATAGGACTGACACCCAAGGGACACCTCGAGAGGCGCTGAAAGCGACGCCACCTCTCAAGGATAGGTTCGTGTCATCGGACGCTATGTCACCCATCGCCAGGCAGACCACAGAAGCCGGAAGCGGCGGAGTTACCCACCAGTCCACTGAGACACCCGCCGCTCATGTGGTGGCGACAACGCGGACACCACCACTGAAGCCGCTCCCGTTCTTTACGCGCTTCTTCCTCGCCCCGGAGTTGTGTCACGACGGTTACGTTGCCCTCTTTGTTGTGGATGTAGTTCGTGTGCTTGTCCTAGTGGAGAAGGAGGTCGTCACTACCGACAATCCAGACTGGGCCTCGCCCTTGATAGCGCGAGGTGGCCGCGTGGTGGTGCACGGCCAGGGGTACAACGCACAGGTCTACATACGCGATGAGTACAACTATGTGCCATCAAACCCCACACGACGACAGCGAGGCTCGGACTCCAGCGGATGAGAGGCGAAACAATTAGAATGGGCGTGGTCGAAAACAGCGAGGAAAGCGACACACCGCGTGACAAGGGTGCAGTTCCTGACGTCTTCTCTCACGTCTGCTGCGTTATCTCATGCAGCCATTTCAGCGAACCATCGTACCGTATCTACACCACCATCACCTTTCGTTTCGTACGCCGGAACACGAGCCAAAACGCGCTCCTGGCAAGCAGTAATGAGGAGCAGGGGAAAGTCTCCAACGGTAGAGAATTGAGGTGGTGCCTTTTGTTGTTGTTATGTCGTTGGACGTGTACGACGGTCACCGGCGTGTGCTGGAGTCAGCTTGAGGGAGGGGGGTGATGTGGATTGAAATCAGCACACTGTACTACTGTCCTAGTGCAGGCCGCATACACATAGCTTATTACCTCCGCCTCGGCAGGGATTTTTAGTGGGGGCCGGCAAAATTCTCAACGAGCTGGCCTAGCACCTCTCCCCCCCCCTCCCTCCCCTCCCCTTCTCCCCTTTCCTCTTCTTTTACTGTCGCTTTCCTCTTGTATGTTAGCATGTGTGTCTTGTCTTGGCTCACCCTCTTCTATCGTACTCCCTTTTCCCTTCTTCTCCATCTCTCCCTCTGTCCCTCCACGTCACAAGTGGGCTATATGAAGAAAGGGAAGGAGCCTGACGTTGCCACTACGGCTGCGCTGGTATCCTATATTCCGCTCCGTCAGACTACATAGACACACACACACACACACACATCTATAGAGAGAGAGGGGGACGATATTACTTCACCCACCTCAAGAAAAAACGAAAAGGTGCGCTATTTCTACCGTGAAGCCGCGAAGAGAAGAACACATACGCACACACACACACACACACGCGCTTATTTCTCTTCCCCTGCACATGGTGACAGTGTCATAGCTCAGCCGCTATTTTTTTTGTCGCCACTGCAGTCATGTCCGTCGTGCCACGTCTCAGGACGGCAGGCCTCTTGGTCAACACGCGTGAGGACGCCGCCGTCTATGCCGAAACAAAGTCCTTCCACGCGGAGGGAGCCGTGGTGACGATGGCTGCAAGCTACAATAGCACCATGTGGCTCGCGATGCAGGACGGGCGTGTAGAAGTACGTGATGTGCACACCGGCCAAGTTGTACACGTCTTTGCCGTTGCTGGTGTGCGTCAGCGGCGCAGCAAAGTGTGGTGCATGCTCTCGGTCTACGACTCCATCCATCAGGAGGCACAGCTGTGGATGGGGCTGAGTTCCGGCACGATTGAGGTATACACAGAAAACTACCAGCTACGCTGGCAACTCAGCAAACACCTCTCTGGCGTGTACTGTCTCGCTCAGTACCGCGGCGACGTTGCCTACGCGGGCTCGAGCGACTTCACCATCACACAGTGGCGAGTCGCGGATGGGCGACTGCTGCGCGTTCTGACAGGTCACAGCAACTATGTACGTTGTCTCTACGCTGCAGGAAATGCCCTCGTGAGCGGATCGGACGACAACACCGTTCGCGTCTGGGATACCTCTAGCGGCACATCCCTACAGCAGTACAAACACCTGCACCGCGAGAGCGGTGGTGTCTCGGCACTCTGCCGCGTGGGGACGGCAATGTGGTCGGGTGACCACAGCGGCGTGATCGCGGTGTGGCGGCTAAAGGATGGTGAGGCGCTGCTCATGTGTCATCAGGTGCAGGGGCGCGTCACCGCGCTCCGAAAGGTAGGTGCACGTGTGTATGCCGGTAGCGCGGAAGGACGCATATGCGTCTTCAACGCGAGTGACTGCACAGTTGTGAATCGCCTAGATGATCACCTAGGCAGCAACATTTCTGCCATCGCCTGCGCCGTTGAGGTGAACCGATACTTTGTGTGGTCTGGCAGCGCAGACAACACGATACACTGCTGGCACCACGATGAGCACCAGCCCATGACAGCAGAGCGCGAGGGAGCTTTGGACATGCAGTGGTACTACACGACCAGCTGCCGTACCTGCAAGCAAACGAGGCGCTGCTGGAGCAGCAGAGAGAGCTGATGGAGCTCGTGGTCCTCTCCAGCGGCTCGGACGATGCTGTGCGCAGTTTCTTGGACAACCAAGGGGAAGGCCACGAGACGGCTGCCGCGCGGTACTGGCTCTTGAACGGCAAGGTGAAGCAGACGCAGAAGAGGTGTGACGCAATAGAGGAGGAAATACGCGCGATCGACGTTGCGGTGGAGCGGAAGGCGCAGACATTGGAGTTGCTGCGCCGACAGCTGGCTCGTTTGACGGAAGCCCTCGCTAGCTCCAGACTGCAGCCATCACTGCCCGGCGGAGCACCAGTCCCGACTTCCATGACTACTGAGCTTCCCGCAGCTCGTGCCAGTCTGTCGCCGCCCTTGGTCACCATTCCGCCGCCGTCAGACACATCGGCCCTGCCCTCATCGCCACCTTCAGAGATTGCTGCGCCGCCACGACCCACTACGCTTGCCTCTGCTCTCCCCTCTGTTCTTCCACCACCCCCGCTGCAGGTGATGGTACCTGCCGCCTCGCTGCCGCTGCCGTCCATGGCGCCCGTGCCTGAGTGCAGCTCCTCACCACCGCGTATAGTGACGGAGACACAGGTCACCCTCAGTCGCAGTTACGAGCCGGTGCTCAGCTCCCTACCGCCTCCGCCGTCCACCGCAGGGTCAAGGCCAACGATGGAGGCGCTGCTGCGAATGGATGGTAGTGGGACAACTGTGCCACCACCGCCAGCAGCGGTGGTGCCCCTGCCCCCTGTGGCAGCAGCGCCGCTCCCTTCATCTACCGGCGGCGTGGAACCGCTTTGCAAGCTGCCCGCGAAAGCGGCAACACTGCCGCTGACTCGCCGGATGTCATTTTAGCATTACAGCGTGCAGCGTGAAGGAACACTAGCGCACACAGAGTGAAGCGAGCCTCAGACAGATGCGGGATGCAGTGGCTTACTTGTGCGTGGGTACGCAGGTAGACCGAGTCGGTTCATCTCTCCCTCTTTCTATCCCCAGGTAGTTTGTGGTTGTCTACCCCTAGAGGGTGAATGAGTGGTGTTGCTGCGTAGAAAGGGGAGGAGAGCAGTGGAACTCGTGTGCTCCACGTTTTTGCCACTTTTGCACTTCTCTCTTCCATCTTCCCTCCCTCCCCCCTCGCTTCCTGCACGCGGAATTGTCTCGCTAGGCTCTCTCTCTCTCTCTCTTCTCTCTCTCTCTCTCTCTCTCTCTCTGCAAAGACGTAGCGAAGATAGAGTCGCGGATGCAGCGTAACGCAACCGAGGTTGTTGTATGTGCCTCTCTGTTGGGCAGGTGAAGGGGGGCGCATGGTGCAACTCCGCGCCCGTCAGTGGGTGATACGCGCACACGCACGTGAACGACCCCCCCCCCACACACACACACGCCATGAAGGCATCCGTCTCTCTTCACAGCAACTCTCTGCTCTCTCTGCTCCCTCTCCTACTTGCGTGGTTTATTCGTTTGTTTGTCTTTTTTTTCGCCGCTGATGTACACCGACGTGCGGTGCTGTTTGCGTTCTGGACGGTGGGAGAATGCATTGAGGCAACATACGGCTGCATAAGCGAGTCCGTCACCCCCTCCCATTGCCAGTGACTTCGACAGAGTGTCTGAAGTTCATTACCGGTGAGGTGCACCGTGGAGATTGCTCCCAGGCACTTCATCTGGCACTACCCATAAATACGTGCAGCTGCAGAGTACACGTATTGAGGGATCTGTTCAGTACCGACTACGCACCTTTGCATATACATACACTACTCACCATAGACGTTGATAGACAAATCAACTCCCTTCCCCTTCCCCACACCTTCACGTCAAGGACGCTGAGACACACGTATACAGAGAGAGAGAGGTACACGCACACACCAACTCATCATCAGGCAATGCCCTCTCAGCAGCCGCACTCGGTGGCCTCCGAGCTGCTCGTGAAGGACAGCATCCTCGTTGTTCCGGCGCCACCCCTGTCCATTGCCACAGTTGGAGATGTCGTGTGGATCGCCTTCTCGGACGGAAAGGTTGAGGTGCGCAACTCGCGCACCGGTGAGGTGGTGCGCCGCTTTGAGCCAGCCATATCTGCAGTGCCCACATCTGCCCTCACTGGCTCAGCTGCCGTCGGTGTCGGGGGTTCTACTGGCATGCTCGCGCTGCTGAAGCAACACAGCAGTGAGAATGCCGCGACCACGCACACCACCAACAGCGCCACTATTGTGTGTGCACTCCTCGCGGTGCCGACGGTGGACGGCGACACGCATGTGTGGATGGGCCTATCCAACGGCTGTATTGAGGTGCACGATGGTAGCACGTTTTCTAGCAGCAGTGGTGAGACCGACGTCAACGTGTCGAATCGCCCTTCCCCACACGGCCTCATCGCTCTACTGCGCAAACATACAGCAGCCGTGACGAGCCTCGCAGAGTTCGGCGGCTATGTCTATTCGGGCAGCGAAGACCGCCAGATTCTGCAATGGCGTGCGTGCCGCCTCATGTACGCTCGTCTCTTCAGCAGTCACTGCCCGCATGATGGGTCGGTACGCTGCTTGTACG
Organism: Leishmania lainsoni; assembly: GCA_003664395.1. NCBI lineage: Eukaryota > Euglenozoa > Kinetoplastea > Trypanosomatida > Trypanosomatidae > Leishmania > Leishmania lainsoni. Next base: position 520,571 of record RAIA01000005.1, read on the forward strand.
CAGAGGGCAGCACACTTGTCTCCGGATCCGACGACTGCACGGTGAAGGTCTGGGACATCGGCGAGGGTACTATGCGGCTGACAGGATACTTCCACTCGCAAAGCGGTGGGGTGCTGGCACTGTGTCGTGTTGGGGAGCTCATGTGGTCGGGAGACGCGTCTGGGCAGGTGGTGCGGTGGCATCTTCGCACCTGCGAAGCAGTTGGCATCCACGCCCCGCACAGTGGCCGCGTGCTGTCGCTCTGCCGCGTTGGACATCGGGTCTATTCCGGCTCCTCGGATGGCACCATGGGCATTTTCGATGCTGGTAGTGGGCAGTTGCTACAGCGCATCACAGATCAGGTACTGGGTTGGGTGATGGCTGTCGTGTGCCCTGCCAAACTGTCCCGGTTTGTCGTGTGGTCTGCCAGCGCCGACGGTGCTGTGCGGTGCTGGTACCAAGACGAGTACGCAAGTATGACAGCAGACGAGGTGCGCTTCAACGATGGCTCGTGGTACGCATCAGGCTCCACCCCATACCGCGAGTTTCGTGCCGCTGTCGGGCAGCGCACGCAGCGGCTGAAGAAGCAGCTGGAAGCTATCGAGCATCGTGATAATCAGGCCATGGCGCTGCTGCGCCACTGCAGCACGGTTTTCGGCGGCGGTGGCGCGGGGATAGAGACGCAGCTGCAGTCGCTGCGTGACCAACTCACTAAGGTAGAAGAACGGTGCCGCGTGGCAGAGGAGCGTGTGGCGGCAAAACGCAACACGGTAGCACAGATGGATCGCGATATTGCCTCGACACTGGCACTGCTACAAAACGCGCGATGTGAGATAAATCTGCGCCTTCCTGGGGAGGCGGAGCGGGTGCTGGCCAGCATGCCAGCGCTGACCACAGATGACCTCGTTGCCTACACACCAACGCCAGCGTTAGCGCTGCTCGACACGGCCTCTGCAGCACCGCCTATCACCACAACCACCTCAGGTAGTAGCGTAACTGCTCCTCCGCCACCCTCCTCGTCACTGGTTCACCCACCGCTACCACTTCCCACGGTGACAGTACCGGGATCTGCAGCAGCAACATCCGCGTCACCGCCGGCGCCGGCGGTCACAACGTCAACACTAGGCGTGGGCGGACCACTGACTGGCGCTCCACCATCCCTCCCTCCGTCTGTGACCGTGATGCCGCTGCCGGGAAGCGGTGAAAATGCCGCGTCAGTGACTGGAGGCGCCCTTCTGCAGCCGCCGTCGTCCTCACTGTCCATGGCTGCTGCGTCTGGGCTAGCATCGACCGACAGTACAGTTCCAGCCGACGGCACTGCAGCTGCAGTTGCTGGTGCTGGTACTGCCCCTGAAGCGGCGGCTTCCACAGCCGAAAAGCGACCTGGCGCGGCCCCCCCTCCAAACGACGGCGTTACCTGGACAAACCCTAACGTTGGGAATTACATTCAGCGCCGCTACTACGGTGCCTCGCCGAGCCTGCGCACAACCGATCTAATGAGGCAGGAGAAGCGCCGCGGGCGCCTACCGCAGGTGAAGGTAGAGGCGCTGCAGAGAGGCTCCTCTCGCCCCCGCGCGCCGCCAACGGTGCTCGAGGCGAAATCCCGCTCCGCCAGTGCCGATGCGAAGTTGGCGACAACCACCACGGCAACGACAACAAGCGTGATCAAGATGAGCTCAACAAAGGCTGCTGCGTGACCTTCTCTGCGCGTGGATGATGGAAGCATAGAGAGAGACGTGAATACGGGACGTTGCTGTTTGCTACTGGTATTCACGGCTGACACCCCCTCTGCTCTACCTGTCGCATGCACAGAAGATGTGCGGGCCTGTGGATCGCGTAGGCGACAGCCTATGTGCAGGTGGGGGTTGCCTCCGGTGGTAAATGCAACTGGGCTGTCTTTTCTCCTTTTGTTGTCCCCTACATGCGCTGCCTCTGCATGTGCGCTGTGCAACGCGCCGTAAAGGAGCAAACAGCGGCGAACCGCTCTTTCTGGACCTACAAGGCGGCGGCCGAGTGCGTTCACCTGGAGCCAGACCATTTAATCTGGACGATGTCCCTTCGAAGGACATCTTGCCGCGCGCGGGGAGTGCGCGTTTACGTTCCATGGGAAACAATCGAATGCAGACGGACGCGTACATAGTCGTGATGACGAAGAATCGAATGCAATTCACCGAAACATCAACGCTCACTCTTCACTTTTCTACATCTCCGCAGATAGGCGCTCCACCCACCCACCGAAAACACTTTCCCCTCAGCACGCTTTCCCTGTGGGGATCTCTTGATTACCTACTCGCGGGCACACGAATAGCTGCAGTGCACGAGAGGACGGAGAAAGGGAAGCGCTCTCGAGATATTGTGTGTGTGTGTGTGTGTGTGTGTTTCGGCTTCTCTTCACCTTGTGCAGATACACACGCACCTGAGGTGCGTGTGTTTTGTCTCCTGTCGCTTGAGCTAAGCAGGTGACGCCTCTCCACTGTTCCGCGACTGAATCACTCATGAGCGCCTTCGTGCCGCCACCGCCACCGTCTGGCGTTGTGGTACCCCCGCCACCGCCAGCGGTGGTCTCCGGGCCGCCCGCCGCTGTACCAGCGACCTCCAGCGCAGTAGCTGGTAGTGCGACGAACGTGATAAAACCAGGTGGTGTGATGCTTGACATGTCGACTATCCTCGGGCCGCGACAGAATGTAGCCAAGAAGTCGTTACCGCCCTGGGCGAAGAAACTCGCAACGCCCCTCTCCGACGCCTCACCCAGCGCGGACAACTCAACGCCACCGCCAGCGCCAGTCGCTGTCAAGTCTAGGTCGCCCGCGATGTCCCTCACCGCTGAGTCTGCTCTCGCTGCAGGGGCACCAAACAACCCGGCGCACCCCACAAACGTGGAAGCGAGCGGTCCGTCGTTGTCTTCGCTGCCTCCCGCAGCTGCCCCGCTCCCGCAATCTGTGGTCAATGCCCCTGTAGTTGTGACGCGCAAGTCACTCCCCACCGCGTCATTGATCACCACATCCCCGCCCTCTGCATCGCTGCCATACACATGTCTCATGGCCGGGCCTGTTGCCTCGTCACCGCAGCCGGCGGCCTCAGCCCCATCACCGCCGGTACACCCTGTAGTAGAAGCTGCCACGTCGAGAGCGGCTAACACTGCAACTCCGTTGCCTCTCGACTCATCATCAGCACCGCCACCACCGCGGACTACTCCAATCGCGCTGGTGGCGGTGCCAGCACCGGCTTCCGCTACGGCCTGTGCGTCGACACTGCCGCTTCCTGCACCAGGCGTCAATCAGACAGCCCCTGTGGCCGTCCCGACGATACCACAAGGAACGATGCAGAAAACTCTGTCAACCTCATCCCCGGCTGCGATCGCCACAACTGCTTGTATCGTGCAGGAAACAATGCGAGCGCTTCGACCTCATCCGGCACCACCCACGTGTACTGTAATTGCGCCACACGCCGTCTTTCAGGATGAAGAACAGAAAGTGGTGGTGTCGCCTCTGCCGCCAGTTCCTCCGAGAGAAGCAAAGAAGGTGCCCAGTGCGGCCGCCGGCTCTGCAGGTAACTGGCGCAACCGCTATGACCTGCAGCCCTCTCCGTCCTTTGGCGCCGCGCAGCACTACGGCAGCGAGTCACTCGCCACCAACGCCGCCACCTCGAGCACGCGGCGGCAGTGGACGTCGAACGCTGTTATCAATTCACCCAAGCCAACGAGTAACTGGCGAAGGACTTACTGGCAGCACGTCGACGTCCATCGCTACGTCGCGCGCCGCTATTTCGGTGCTCCGCCGCCTCTGGAGCAGTGAGCACACCACTACACCTGCAACAATGCACCTCAACGACGCTTGTTTGAGGGTGAGGCGGAGTGATGCCTCCATCCCACCACTCAGAGCAGTGGCATCGTGCAGCACCAACCTATAGGCGCGGAGCCTGCGCTGCACTGTTCGAGTAAAGGGAGAGACGACTAGCCACGATAGAGGTTTCGCCCCCTTCTTCTCTGCTCTCCCTCTCTCACGTGTTTTCCTTTACACCTTCGGTGATGACTCCCGTCGCGTTCGCTCATCCTCGCCTCGATGGGCACCAGTTTAGATTAATAGATGACATGTGCTCAGAGAGTTGCACGTATGTGTACTTTAAGCGCAACAAGCGAAAGAGTATACAGTCGGTACTACGGATGGCCTCGTGAGGCCCAAAAAAGGGGAAGGGAGAGATGAGGCCAGCGCCTGCTACTCCCCAGTCCCGTGCGCCACTCCGGGTAGTGCACTTGAAAACGGTGTCCATCCCCTCGGACCCTTTCCTAGTAAAAACGGGCGAAAATGTAGTGGCCGCACCCCAACCCGCTTACTCGTATTGGAGATGTGTGCTGGCACCGACCATTCTTTTCTCCTACGTTTTCAACACTAACTGCACTACCTCACACGTCCCACGCACAGTCGTCCTCCTCTCTCCCCCATCTTGCCCACGTCTTTCTCACTGTTCTCACGGATGGCAGTCATCGAAACTGTCAGCATAAGAGGAGGAACAGTCGCAAAGAAGAGCGTTCCGTCGCTGGTTACTGTTGTTCTCTCCTGCACCAACCCCTCTTACTACTACACTGCACATTGCTCATCGATCGCTCCATCTCTGTTCCTCCCTCACCTCGTCGCCACGGACGGATTACGAATCGTCTCAGCAGAACTGCGACCGCTCAACGGGCAAACAGTCGCAGGTGTGCTCACGTGCATGGTGCACCAGTTTGTCGCTTTCTTTCCTCCATCAATCCCCTCTCCCCATTTCTGCTCATCGGACAGCAGCTGGGCCGAGGTATCAAGGTGACTGACAGTATAGTGTGCACACGCCCACACACACACACACACACACACTTATTCTGCACGACATAGTTGAGAGTTATTCCTTTGAGCTCTCCGACACGCGTCACAGCACAAGAATCGCAGCTGCAGTGAAGAGAGAAGACGAACGACTGTGTGTTTGCCTCTCTCTCTGTGCGTGCGATCAACTGTGGTGCTGCAGCCATGAGAACGACACGCTCCGCGCGTGCGGTTCACGCGTTTGTGCGGATGCCGCATCATCGAAGTGTGCCGCCAACGGGTCCGAGCGGCATCATCGTGAACCGTGATGTGCTGCTCCGCCAGTTTCGTGACTTCTACAGAACTCTTCAGCACTGTACATTGGTGGATAAGGTGCACCTCATGGCTGAGCGCCCAGGTGTAGAGTCGCTGCGGGTGGCCGATCAGATGGCCTCCCTTGGGCCCGTTCTTTTGGGCATGCCGCTCACTGGTATAGAACACCGTTCCTCGGAGTTCCTCGAAACGATGCGCTACGTTCGCGGGGCCGGCGGACCAACGACGGTCTCGGCGTACCTGCAAGACAACGACGCGTGTCGATGTCACAGTGGCGATATCGTGTGCCTGCCACAAGGGGTAGCGGTGGGTCACGGGCCGCGCACGAACGCGGCAGCGCATCAGGTGCTGCGGGAATTGTTTGGCAGCGGGGACGCTGCCGACGGAGGCACCCACGGCGGCGACGGCCCGGCTGTCACGAGCCCAGGCCGCAGCAACAAGTTCGAGGTGGTGACGCTAGAGCAAGAGAGTGACGCGCCGCCTCTTGGGGATTATTTCGGGTTTGCCGGCAACAACATACTACTGGTGTGGAAGGATGAGCACGGTTTGTTAGCGGTGGATCAGCTGCAACAACAGCTCGCGAAGTCGGAGCTGCAGCTTCAAGTGCTGTACCTCGAGCCTGGGTGTCACTTCCTCACCTTCTATGGCATCGACTACACCCCCGACGTGCTCGTGCAGAAGGGCTTTGAGCGCTCCATGGACACCCTCGCTGCGGCTGGCTTGAACCCTATCTCTGTGCAGTGGTCGGAGATGGACAAACTCGGCATCTCGATGCGGTCGACTGTGCTGCCGCTGAAGTTTCTTCAGAGTCCGTCATCGACAGGTGGCCTCCTGCAGCGCAGTCGCAATCGTGTCAACCGATGGGCAGCCAGTCAGATTACGCAGTAAACAAAGGACACGCGCGAAGAGCGTAGAGGGTCAGAGGCGTCTCCAGCTTTGTTCGTGGTGTGCACGTGGGCTCGCTTTCCTCTTGGCTCGCCACCTCCTGCGCTGCTGTTGATATTCGTTCGTGCTGGCGTGGGTGTTGTTGCTGTCCTCCTCCACTGGTTCGCCGTGCCATTGTAGTGGTTGTGGCAGACTTGCTGCAGGTGAGCGTCATTGAGGGTTTTTGATCTTTGTCTCACAGAGAAAAGAAAGGAAATTAAAGTGATCCAAGTGTGAATGATGCCACGCAGACACACCAAAAGAAACTTTTGCGTTGTTGATCCCCCCTGGCCTTTCACAAGCTGTGCAATCTGACCTATCTTCCCCCTCCCCAGCGGCGCCTCTCCCACGCTCTGCTGTTGAACGCGACCTGGCGTGGGATGGGTAGCAGAGGGAATGGGAAGAGAGGTGGGTGTCCATCTCGCATTCGGCTTCTCCGCTCAATCTCCGATCATGGATTGTGCCTTCCTCTGTTCCCCCCCCCCTCATCTTCACCACTGATGCGCACACAGCCTCTCGCCACACCTGTTTCGCGCGTGTGCCTCTCTCTTCCTCGCTTCTCCTCTCGCCTTCACCAGCACTGAAGAAAAAGGTACGGAAGTGGAAGTGGTTCTGCTCTCCTTCTCACAGTCTGTCTTGTGCTTCTCTTTCACCCGTCCTCTCCTACTCACGCCACTTCGCGTCATCGCCTTGCCTTGTTATTTCTGTAATCCCCGCTTGGTACGACTCCGGAATCATGCGCCCCCCCTTCCCCTCCTGCGCCTCTCTCTTTTCACCACGCATGTGTGTAAGTGTGGGGAGCCAAAAAGAACCGCCTTGCAAGGTTAGAGCGGCGCCAAACTTGTCCACAGACTTCGAGCGAGGATCGCGCTAGGAGGATCAGCAACGATTAGCGTACCCATGAAGGAAGACGGCAAGACCTGGACAAAGACAAGGTTGGCATTGTGTGCGAAGCCATCGGAGTGCAACCAGGCGGGACTCAGGCTTTCTCCCTTCACCTTCCTCCGCCACCACCACCACCACCTCCCCCTTTCACTGATTCCCTTCTACACGAAATGTAATGTTCAACGAAGTGGGAAAGTCCTGTCAATCACCAAAGCCAATCGCCACTTCCCTTCCCCTTCCAAAATGGAAAAACAAAAGCGTCAGAAAACAACATACATCCACGCCTGCCCGCCCTTCACTACTTATCTTTCCTTTTCCCTTCCGTCTCTCTGCAGCAGTCGGCGCCATTCATCGTCTTCGTCCGCTGTCCCCCTTTTTTTTCAGCGAATAACGCCCACCCACCCACCCCCCACCACCACCACGATGACGCGAGGGCGCACGGTCGACGCATCGAGTGACGCCCTCACCCTCCCTTTTCTTCTTTGCAGCTACGGGGTGCTACAGAGGAGAACATGTGAAAGGTCCGAAAATGCTCACTCCCTGCGTTCCTGGCTTGAAGAGAACACACATGTATACCTCGGCATTGCATGCAGTGCACACTCGTCATATCCACATATAGCTATAATCTCCCCGTCGCCTTGTGCCTCATCCTGCCGCGTAGTTTCCCGTCACTTTGTCACCCATCGTAGTCTTTATTCTCGTTCACAGTGTAGTTTGCACCCTCTGAACTCCGTTCCAGTCATCGTGCCACCATGTGCCTTCCCCCTCCCCTCCCCCCCCCCCCCGCACACACACACACAAAAAAAAAAAAGAGATACTAGAGCTCTCTCTGAACAGCGTCCCGGTGATGTAACTTCCTGTCACCGCTAGGGGGACGAGGTCTGGTCCTGGCTAGAAGGTCTGCTTAAAGGAGAAATGAGACCCTCGAGCGCAGCGAAGGTGCGGTAGAATTTCTCCTCTCCAAGTTGTGGTGGAATACCGACGAGGCACATGCCACGAGAAGGAGCTGTCAGAAATCTACGTCACGCTCTTTTTACCCCCTTTCACCTCTCTCTCTCTCCTCGCGTTGCGTGACAACGCGGTGGCAAACTGAATTGGCACTCCGCTTTCTTTTACGTTTCCTCTGCTTCTTTGTACGCCCAGTGCGCCTTTCTTTTCCTCTCCATTTCTTGGCTTCCCCTCCACACACGGGCGCTCTCGCAGGCACAGTGCACTGGGCAGAAGTGTATCCTCAGCGGTGGCGGCTTAAGGTGACTCAATGGGCATCACCCCTTCCAGCTCCTGTGCGCTGTGAAGGCGGCTGTGGGGTCTCTTCAACATCTACACAACGGTGATGCCGAACAGCAATGGTGTCCGCGAGCTTGCTGAAGCTCGGCGGCTCGAGGTACCTCGCTATCGCTCGCGCCTTGATGCCCTCGCGCGCCTTAGCAGCTTTCGCAACTTATTTCTTGGCAGCGAGGATGACATGGTCATACGGGCGGCCTCTACGCAGCTGCAATCCAGGCTAATACAGGAAATACTGTGGGGAGAAGCGGTGAGACTAGATCTAGATTGTGCTCGGCAGCAGCGGCGCCTGAACCCCCTTGAGGTGCAAAGAAGTACCGCCCCTTGGCTCAGTAACGACCTCGACGCAGACGGAGATGTCTTTGGTAGAGCGCTCTACAGCTCGGCGGCCTGCAGCCATGGCGTGGATTCAACGCCCAACGAAGACGCCGGTGCAGCTGACGATGTAAAGGGCAGTATTTCATGGGGCGCACTGTATTTAGCCGTTGTCCTCTACCTGTACGATCAGCATTGCCTCCACCACTCTTTTCTCGCACCTGAAGTCGACGCGCTGCGAAGCGGCTACAATGAAGCCAAGACGATGCACACAGGCGGCCTGGATGGTGCGTATGTGAAGGTGAAACAAATCCATGTGGCCGCAATGGCACCGCTGGTGCGTCGAAAGACAACCTATGCGTATCGCGCTGCCCCTGCAAGCGCGACTCAGGCAGCCGAGCAGCGACCTTGTGACGGCGCGACCACCTCTACATCCTCATTGTGGAATGTGAATCCGTCGTGTTCGTCGCAGGGTACTCAGTTTCACCAGCCCACCGTGAAGATTGCGGTGGGCCAGCACGTAGAAGAGGAAGATGCCGGTAGGTCACTCAAGCCGGTGTACACACCGCCGCGCCCTCCCCAGCAAAATCCGCAACAGGCCTCCCCTGTGGCGCCTTCCCTTCGCTCACCGGTGCCAACGCAGCATCTCACGCACATCGTCGACGCTTCTGCGCGTGCCGGTTCTAGTTCACGCTATATGGTAGATTGTACTGAGCACTCGGCCAAACCCGTCCCACCGTCACGCTGCAAGCACACGCAGCGCGAAGCGGCCGAACTCTCGTGTAAAGAACGCCACATCGGTGTTGGGACCGATGTGGAGGCCATCCATGGCCCACAGTCGGTTTTCTATCCAGCTGTGTCAGTGCCGATGACCTCGTCCTCGAGCCCAGCGCCGCCTGGGTCCATTTCCATAGTGCCGCAGAGAACAGCGGTGGAGGATCGACGACAGTGGCTTGCCTCTCCGTCACCACGTCCACTTGAGGGTGCTGCAGAGGTATTTGGAGATGAACCCGGCGCCATAGAAGCGGCGCCGCCTGTGGCTTGCATTCGTAAACTGCGCCCCCAGTCGCCCTCCCAGCAGAACGCGATGGTGACGCACCAGATGCACAAACATCGGACGAGACATTCTGACGCAGCGGCGCTGAAGCCGGCCACTGAGAACACCAAGGCACCTGCTCAGCGACTGTACGCAACACGCCGGCCAAAGGCTGCAATTCTCGCGAACCTGGTAAATGCCACACCGAAGTTGACGGCCCAGAAAAGTGGCGCTGACACCGGCGCAACCGCACAAAAGATGTGCTCGTGCGTATACTGCCCGCTCGATTCGCGGTTAGGTCTCTCCGAGGCCTGACCAGGCAGGTCCGAGTACTCGTGCGATTTGACACCCCCGTCCACCATCCCTTGTGAGATGTGCCTCTGCGAAGTGAGGGGAAGCTCTTCCTCACTCGACATTAGACTCGAGCGCTAGCGGACCGGCGAGCAATTGAGCAGCAGCGGAGACGCTGAGGGCCGCCACAGCACCGTCGCCAACACCTAGCCCACATGAAGACGAGACAGAGGCATAGCAGTATTCCGCCGCTTACCCGGTGAGATCAACTTCTGCATCCCCACCTGCGCCTCATCATTTCACGACGCAGTGGGCTTCGAAGCGGCGGCCACGTCAACCACAGCAACTCATAGGAATGTTAGCGCTTTATTTCTCACCATCCTACACGTCGTCATTGGCCCGCGACAGAGACTCGCGTATTTCTGCGACGGAGCAGCAGCACGAGAAGCAAATAAGGGCTCCAACGCCCACCAATCGAACGGCCTCGGCGCGACCCCCCCCTCCTCTTTGGGTGAAGTGACGTACCGTCCTTTCACCAGCTGACATGAGATAAAGTCGGCAGTTATGAGCCAAGAAATGCACACGCCCATACGGCACTGGGCACCAAGACCGCAGGGCCTCACATGTCGCACACCAATTACTGTGGTATCCCCCGTGGCTCATCGACCGAGAGCAGCTCTCTCGCCGGCGTCACCGGCAGTGCAACATCAGCAAGTGGATGGGCGATCGCCCTCAGCTGGGCTGTCGAGTCGCACGAGAGCTCGATCCATCAGCTGTGGCAGTCGCACACCACCGACGTCGTCGCAGGTGCCTTTCACACGCATACCCCTGTCCCCCTCTGGCAGCCTGCAAGTGGTACCGTCTCCCTTACTATCACCCCTACCTGCCGCAACAGCCGCCTCGTCAGCGCTGCGATGACTACATGAAGGGCCGATAGTGAGGAGGGGTGGGGACAGTGTCAGGCAGGGAAGCTGAGGGGGAGAGGTGGGCAAGGAATCACAGCATGTGGGCAACCCACCGCACCCTCTTTTTCCCCTCACTACTACCACTAACCACCCATTCAGCCCTTCAGGAACCCTCTTTCACCTCCTTTGATTTGGCGCTCTTCCTTGGCTCGTCATGCCTCCCAGCCATCGGGGTACGTACGTGCATGGTTTCCGTTGTTGATTCGTACTTCATTTTTCTCCCTTCTTGGCGGCGTGTTGTGAAGGCACAGCCTTCCTTTGCCCCTCTCTCTCTCTCTTTCCTCACCCATTTCCTTCTCCCAGCTCACCTGTCGCCTGTACTCTCCCCCTCCCTCTCTCCAGATACGTGCATCCTTGCCTTCATCGGCCTCCTCAGCCCTCCCCTCTCCTCTTCTTCAGAAGTGCACGTCATACCAGCAGCAAAGGAGAAGAGAGGTGGAAAAGGTATGTCCCACGCGTGAGGCCGGTCTCCATAGGACACTGCGTGCATCAAGGGAACGTTCAAGGCCAGCTAAGAGGCGTTGCAGCGCATCAAATCAGTGAGGTGCTCCTCCCCGTGCACTTGGCCTGGACATGTCTTGTGCACCGCCGCCCGCCCTTCCGCTCTGGCATGAAATCACACTCGCTTTCTCGTGCGTCAAAGTTGTCTGCCTTCGTCCCACCTCCTCCATTGCCTCCACCACTACCCCTCGCCCCCCCTCCTCTCTTTGCAACTTTGACTCCCGCTGGCCACCATCACACGAGCCCTGCACGTCCACAGCAAGAAAGCAGCTGTCCTATCCAAAGCATGCCACGGACGAGTGCATCTGTGATGCCCCGCCTCATCCTCCTTCTCCAGGCACCGTTCATCGCAAGTCGACAGCACACATCTCTGTGGCGCTTCGGGGTGTCGACAGCATCGCTGAACACTGTTCTCCTCGGCTGCAGCAGCAGCGTCTCTGCGGTGGCGTGCAGCTGCCCGTCCTTCCAGCGTGCGCACATTCGTACGGTCATTCCTCCTCGTCCGGCAGTAACAACCCTTGTGTACCTCAATCACTCTGGTCGAGCGGTGCGCACCGGCGTCGAGACAGACCTCTCGCTCATCCGTACCCGTGACAATAAGTTTTACCTGCAGCGAGTACTGCCCAACGGGGAAGTGGTGCGGTGGTTAGCACCTGGCCTCAACTACCTCAAGAACGTCACCAACTTTGAAACGTACGCGCTCAACGAGATCGATGAGAACGGTGGCATTATTATACCTGCCGATGTGATGCCGACGGTGGCCCACGACCCGCCGGGATTACTCGACGCGGTCTTCTATATTACAAAACTTGAGGCGACCAGCAAGTTCACACGAAAAGATCGCCGTCGCTGGCACCGCCGCCTCTTCGCTCATTGGAAAGAAAGCCCCGAGAAGTACCTCAACCACACGTTGGGCACCTACGGCATTGCATTCCTTGTGCTGCTTTGGGTCTGCGTGCGTGGTTTCCACAGCATCAAGAACCAGAAGCCGTTCTGGGATGTCAACGTGTACGGCCGCACTGACGAGGAGCGAGAGCGTACGGACCCGTGGCTGCGGCTGAAGCGCTTCTCGGAGCGCCACCCCGAGCATGAGGGAGTGGACATGTCCGTCACGATGTTATCGCCTGGCCAATCTCGACTGTCGAGTGCGCGGTCCGAGCTGCGCGAGTCAGACTTCACCGACCCGCACTACCACAGCGAGTTCTGGTGGAAGGTACGGCACTGCTACTACTATGGTCACTGGCCAAAGGGCATGGCAGAGTAGTCGGGAAGTTTGAACGCGCGAACGCAAGCGCTCACGCACCCGTGTAGGGTATGTGGGTGTCTGCGTTCTTGGCGAACGAAAATGCGTTGATGAAGATCGCTAGCTCCTGTATACGGAAAGTGTCTCATGGGATGCCTCGTACCAAGCATTCACGTGCACAAGCCGATCGAGCAAAGTGAAAAGACAAAAAGGAGACAAACAGGGAAATGGCCAACGAGAACTGACGCTGAAAGCAGCTACAGGCTGACGCGCACACTGTGGCCCTCGTTTTTCTTCTTCAGCTACTTCTGTTCACACGCGTAAGCGACAGCATCAGCAGTGCCCACCCACCCCACCCCACACACACACACGCACACTCCCCGCCGCCCCTCTCTCTATCTCTCGGAAGTGAAATGTGAATGTCAAGGATGTATGTGGAGTGCTGCACATTTTCTCCCCATCGCCAGATCCACACCTCTTCTACTTGGACACCACCACAACACGCAACACGCACACGCCTCAAATGAAACACTCAGAACCTAGAAGATCGTGAAGAAGAAAAGGAGCGATGTCCATGACTCAGAACATTGTGCGGCGCATCTTCGGCGACCGCAAACTGCCAGAGAACTTGTCAAATGAGGAGTATGACAAGTACATGCAGGACAACTTCCCAAAGTGGATGAAGGAGTTCGAGGACGGCGGCTTCCTCGAGAAAACGAAGCTGCCTCCCATCAAGAGTGAGGAGGAGTTTATCGCAAAGCTGCAGGAGCACAAGGACGAGTTGATGGTGATCAAATACTGGAAGCACGGGTGCATCCCTTGTCTGACGTTTGCGGAAATGTACAAGGAGGCGTCCGAGAGGTGCACCAATGCGAAAAAGAAGGTTGTGTGGTACAGCGTCGATACCAAGGCGGTGAGCACACGGCAGCTCATTGACTACCAGCTCATCTCCGGCACCCCCACCATTCAAACCTTCACGGGCCGGAAGCAGGTGGGCAACGAAATCAGGGCCGTGAACGTGGAGGAGTTGCTGGAAGAGCTTGACAAGCGCATCCCCAAGCCAGCATTGTAATGAGGTGAGCTGCCGTCTGTGCATGCCAGCGCTGCCGTGTTCTCGTTGTGCACGGAGGGTGCGAGGATAGGTGTGCAGCGATGGGTCTGTGGCCGTGCCGGCATCTCGCTCTTCCTTGGAGCTCGTGTTCTACTTCTCTTCTCCACGGCTGGTCCTGTCTCAGCTGTCACTGTGTGGGCCAGGTAGCGGGTTTGCCACTGCTGCTGCTACTGAGCGCGCCGTCATCACACCTCTTGGCGAAACCATAAAGCGAGCAAAGCAAATATAGCACGTCTTATACATGCAGAAGACGGTGCAAGCGGAGAAGGCTTGTGGTATCTCCCTCCTCCCCTCCTCCTCATGTACACGTTGCATTGGGGTCCTGGCACATGGCAGACGCGCGCGACACAGCAAGTGCAATGGCACCCTCCCTCCCCCTTCTCTCCGCTTTGCCACGGCCCCTTGTGAAAGCAACTCAGCCCTTTCTTTTGCAGTCGGCTCTCCCTCTTTCCCCTCGCGTGTTTCGCACACTTTTCTCTCATCCTGCCTCGGCCCCTTCTTGCACGCAGGCGCATGGTGCTCAGGTGTATCTTCTCTCTAAACCGCCGTCCCACCTCGAACTGAGAGCGTTCCTGAAGCACCACCCCCACTGGCTTGTTTGGCACTGTCTCGCACACCACTACGCCGCCCTCCCCTGCCTCTAAGCCTTACCCAAGCACGCGCATACACGCGATTTCACCCATACGCAATTTGGCTGTCAGCAGTCCCTTATTCGCCCCTGACTTGCTTTTTCTAGTGTAAATCGACGCGACGCGCTTCATACCTTCGCTCTTGTTCCTGTTTCTCGCCCTACGCCTTCTTTTCTTCCGTTGCTTCTACGCCCTGATGACGGAGAACTCCTCAGCGTGCTACCACTCTCCAGTACCCCACACAGAGTGGGAATGTTAAGCAGCTCCCCCCTCTCTCCCTGTCAATACCAAGCCACTTCTAGCGATGGCAGGGCCACGCAACTATGACGTAGGGAAGCCAGAGCGCTTCCTCGCTACTGACGTCCGCGGTCATGTCCTTGGATGGCGTTGAGTCGGAGAAGCCTGTTGTAGGGAACACGTTTCCACCACCCATGGGATGAACAAAGCGTCGACGTGGCACGAGCGTATTTCCTTTGGTCATCGCTGTCTACTGGTATGGAGAACGTGAGCCACCCCGAACAACGCACCAGGTGACGACTGGCATCATGGGAGCGGCTGTGAAGCGACCTTCAGAGCAGGAGTGGGCTAAGCGTGAGGCAGTGGACGTGTTCGGGTGGCGGAGTGGGCGCGATGCGGTAACGTATGACTTCAGCTGCTTCGCATGTAACGATTGGGCCTGTGACAAGTCGGGGGGGCTCTCCTCCCCTTCTCCCCTTCCGCCTCGCTGTGGGTGCGCCCCACAGGCACAGCGGCAAAAAAGGGGTAATCGAGGAGGAAGCAGCGACACCTTAAGGACTTGAAGGGCGGGCAAAGAACGAGGAACAATAAATGTGTGGTACCCATCACGCGTGCGCTACACAAAGAGCGCGGCCGTGCTCATATCGGTGCAGCAACTGATGTATCCCCTTTTAGGGGGTCGCTCTCTCTCTCTTTCTCCCCCTCCCCCTTCCCCTCACCGAAGAAAAGGAAGTACGGCGGATTTTTTTCTTTTCGCGCCGCGCGTTGTTTACGCGTGACACTCACCCATTAACTGAGCTGGCCCGCCTGCCCCTCACCACCATTCCATTTCATTCTTGACTGTGTATGTGTATTCTCACTTATGTTTTTCGTCTAGTCGTCTTGAAGTGACGGCGTGTGAGGTTGTACTGTGCCACTGCGGTGGGGGGGGGGGGGTAGTGCTTTGGAAAAGACGTGCACTGCTATTGCTGCGGATTGACTTCGCTTTCTCTTCCCCTCGATCTCGGCCTGTCGCGTACTAAGTGATTGATGTATCGGACTGTGTAGACGAGATGCCGCCGCCGTCGCTGTTGCGTGGCAGATGCGGGGGAAGTGAGTCCGGTAGTGACAGCCTCAGCGTTGACACCTGTGGTAGCTGCACCCCTGTCATGCTCGCCATGGTCGAGCCCACCATGACCGATGGGTCCATTCTCATCTCAGCGCCCAACTCACCAAACCGATCATGTGTCGAAGCCGACATCCACAGCGCTGTCTTTTCCCCCAACACCAGCTTTGCTGGCGGCAACAGCAAGACGGCGGTGTCTGCCACGGCAACGGCAGTGTCGGCAGGTCCTGGACGGAGCACAGAGGCCGCCGACCCAAGCGGCTTCACCTCTGGCGCCCCAGCGACTGCTGCGGCGACTACAGTTGTTGTGAGCGTGATGCCCGCCATCATTGGGTACTTTAGCTCTTCCTTCAGCAGTGGCATTTGCGCCTTCTACAGTCGCATCTTTCAAGCGAAGGGGTTTTCTCCGTATGAGATTGGCATCCTCGTCTCGGCGAACCCTCTACTAAACATGACACTGCTTCCTGTGCTGAGCTACGTGGCCGACAAGTTCCGCTGTCAGACGGCGATGGTGTTTGTGTGCATCATCATCGCGACCGTGTCCATGTTCGGGCACACCATCTCCGACAGGCGCGTGCCCACCATATCCTGGTTCCTTGTCATAACCGCCCCGCGCGTCTCGCCGAGCCCGCTCCTTGACCAGCGCACTCTAATGATGTTTCCGAAGCAAGAGCGGTTCAGTGCATGGAGCTACGCCCGCTCCTACGCCGCCTATGGCTGGGGCATCGCGTCAATTGTAGCGTCACTCGTCTTCCTGTACACTGGTAACTGGGTGGCTGTGACCATGTAGCGCTTACTCGGCCAGATCGGCTTGGCGTGCAGCATGGTGGTGATAAAACCCTACGAGCGAACTGAGCGTGTGCCGGTGCAGTTTGTAGAGGAGCTGAAGCTGCTCAGGGCCAATAAGCGGCTAATGCTGTTCTTGTTTTCATCGACGATGATGGGCAATGGGTGCAGTTTCATCGACAACTTTCTCTTTCTTGGCGAGCTTGACGGGCCCGAGGTACTGATGGGCTTCACCGTCGTCCTCGCCGTCAATACCGAAATTCCGCTCTTCCAAATGTCGGCGCGGCTGCACCAAACACTCACGGAGCGGCGGATGATGGCAATCGTCTTGAGTGTCTGGGCATTCCGGGTGGTGCACTACACCACGCTAAACAACGCGTGGGCGCTGCTGCTTATCGTGCCCATGCGCGGTGTGACCTTTGTATTCGCGCGGCCTCCGTTCATGCGGGTCGTCCCGCGTGCCCTCCCGCCAAAGCTCTCCAGCTCCGCCACCTGATCACTGGCACACCCTACACTTCGGTTGGGCCACGCAAGATGTTCCTGTCCGCGGCAGTTGTCATGATGACTTAGCTGATCCTGTACCAGGTTCTGGACAGCATCCTTGAACGCTGAGGTTTACCAGTGCTGTACGAGCCCGACGCGGGGGAGGCAGTGGCGACCGACCTTGCGGTGATGGAGGTCACGGACCAAGCTACGACACCGCAACCGCGAAAGGAAACCACGTCCGCCTCTGCCGGAGAGGACGAAAACAACGGCAATCGTCGGCGCGGCGCCACCCGTACGGTTTCGGCTCCACTCATGCAAATAGAGGGCCCTAACGGAGGGCGGCTCAACGGAAAACAAAACGATGTTGCTGAGAACGATCTGCCACAGCCTCACCGCTACCTCAGCGGGGGGAGGGGGGTCGGCAACACTTTCTCTCTTTCTTACACGCAACCCTGCCACGGACCACCCTGCAGGTATGCGCGCCCTTCCCGCCCGCCGCCCCCACACCTCTGACCCCTGGACGCCTTTTCTTTGGGTGTAGTGCGCCGTGCCGGCCGCGCTTTGGCAGCGCATGCCTGCGCGCGAAGAGCCTCTGGCGCGTTCCCCAAGGGGGGGGGCTGCGTTGGGCACCCGGCGTGAAACGCGGCGTGCTTCGAGCCCCGCGTGGCAAACACAGGCGGCGGTGGGGCCGCGACGGCGCCGGGGGTGGGTTGGGTGGCGCGCAGCGCGCCATCGGCGCGCCATGCTGTCGCTGCCCGTCGCCCGCTGCTGCGGGAACCCAAAGCGCGGGCAGGTGGTGGCGCGGGGCTGGTTGTCTGTTGCCTCGCAAGCGCGGTGTCCTTGTTCCCCCGGTGTGTGGGTGCGGCCGCCCCACGTAGCTGCTGTCGTGGCGTGTTGCAACACGTAGTGCGGTTGCGGGGGGATGCCGGCCGGGAGTCTGAGACTGCCGATTTTGCCGGCTTGTCGACCCCGCCCTCGTGTGCCAATGCACAGCGACCAAAGACACACGGACATGAGAGGCGCGCGCGGCGGGCCCAGCAGCGCTATAGCGTCGAGGGGCTGTAGCTCGCCCTCTTTGAGCAGGTCTCTGGTGTCTGCGTATGTTGTCGCACCCGCGATGACTGGGGCTGTGCTGACATGAAATTACTCAAGGGCTTTCCTGCAGTTTGCGCTGGCGCTGTACCACCACGCAATGGCGCCGCAGGGTGCAGCTTTGATTGAATTAGTGTCATGCACAAAGAGCGGAGGGGATCCGTTGACGGACCCCCTACTCCTGCGAACAGAGACTTCCCCCAGCACAGCAGCGCGAGTCGTGGCTTGTGCAGGGAAGCTCTGCAACGTGTCGGTCCGGTGCTCCACCCTCCAGAGGGCGGATTGTGGTGTAGCTCATGTGGCGCCCTTGGGTGAGGTGGATGTAAGGAGTGCGACGCCATCAGCAAAGAAGGCGTGATGCAGCCCGGGTGTGTTGTTGAGCACCACGCCGAGCAAGTCCACCACAATGAGGAAGAAGCGAGGGCCCAGAGGGGAACCCTGCGGGACCCTGAATGCAAACTCGGCTATCTTGGATTTCGTCGTGTGGAGGCGAATACAGGCGCGACGACTACCCAGCGACATTCATGATCCAGGGAGTGTGGTGCGCCTCTACGCTAGACTTATTCAGAGCCTCGATGATTACTCCGTGATCTACCACACCACACACGCGAGCGCGATCCACAAACAGTTCTCCGATCGTCGTTTCTGGCTGGTGTGGGGCTACGTTCTGGAGGAACAAGCCCGGATGTCCTGCGGTAGAGTGGTGAGGATGGAAGTCTGACCGCTGTGCTTGGAGCCTGCCCTCCACATGGTCGCGTTGTCGTCGCGCACTCACCACAGAAACAAAGACAAAAAGAAAAGAGGGTCGTTCAGTGTGACGCCCTGATGGGTGCACGCAGATTCACAGGCTCGTGAATGTCCCTCTTATAGAGCCTCTCCGTCGTCAGTGCCTTGAAAGGCGCAGTCGCGTATATCTCATGGCCGAGCCTGCCGGTGCCAAGAGAGGAACCCATCGCAGCAACGTCTCTCTCTCTCTCTCTCGCTCGCTCGCTTCCTCTTTTCGTGATTTCGGTTTGGGGGTGTTTTTCTTTGTGTCTGTGCTCACCGCAATTCGCACCCCCTCCCCCCTCCACTATGTGCGCTCCTCCACTTTTTCGTGCTCACGGCCTCCGCCACCCGTCACCACTCAGGCGCGCACTCGTACGGCTTCACGAAGGCCAAGTGCCATCCCATCCCTGGCAAACGCACACGTGCGCGTATAGGCACGCTCGTCAGATCTGCAGAGTAGACGGGTAAAGGCTGATGCCGACGCGAGGCATGGATCTCTCTGGGGGGTGGCTGCAGGACTCCGAGGGGCTCGTCGACACAGCACAAAGAACCACCCCCACCCCCGTTCTCACCCCCTCCGCCGCGATACCCCACTTCCCCCACGCAGGGTCGCCCTCGATTCTGTCGTCCCTTGACAGCTTCGTTGACGCAGGCAGCCCTACCTCGTACGGAGTGTCCGCACAGCAACTCGACGCGCTGTCGGCCACGGCCTACCTTGTCGGCTCGCCACTGCAACGACAGCAGCCTGTCGGGCGTGACATGACACACCCTGCCTTGCTTGTAGCGGCGAGGCTCCTGCAGCACGGCGTGGATCCCGAACGTATCATTGAATTGATCGAGTGCCGCTTCTGTGATGCCTCCTAAAGTGTGGGCAGCTCTGCCGCAGAGGAGAGGAGCGTTACTTCGGGGGAGCACAGAGATGCGCCCATGAAAGGCATGTGCCGCTGACGCCTCACCTCCTGCTTTTCACCAGCCAAGGGCGGGCATCTGTGGCACACAGACCAGCCATACAACAGGAAGGCGGCGAAGTACCATGACAGCGACAACTCTGCGCATGATGCGCTCATGTCTCCTCGATGCTCGTGAAGGGGAACGGGAATAGACCCCCTATGCTCTTGTACTCCGAAGGGGGGCGGTAGCGGTCGTTGCGGCAACCTACGTTGAGCTGTGCGGTCATTGCGGCGGGCCTCGCATTCTCTTCTTTGCCTTGGGACTCTTTCCCCGCGCTCTTCCTCTCTCCTCCTACGATACCCACCAAACCTCCCCCCCCCCTCACACTGCCTTATCGACGAGCATTCGCCCCCAGACGCGCACACGCTGCACAGTCGCCACCGCATTTGTGCGGCATTGCGTTCCCTTTTGCGCTCACATGCAGGCCGTATCGTCACTTTGCAGAAAGCGATTTGATGCAGCACACATGCCTCCTCGCCAAAGGCAATCTTAGCAACATTGGCAAGGCCATCCGCGGCGAGCTTGTCATGGTGAGACGCAGTGCCGCCGTGTGTGTGTAGGGGGGTTGCGAGACCCTGTCTGCGGAAATACTCAATCGAATCAAAGCGGTGGCCGCGGAAATAGGAAGGACAGGGCCTCCACGACAGAGATGGTACAGCACGTTCACCAGGCATAGGGGGCTGCGTCGGCTTTCTTGTCCGCTACGCTGGCTGAGGCGCCTGCTGTGGTGGACTAATTCGGCATCATCAACGTAGACTTTAGCTCCATCCTTCATATACCCCAGCTGGGGCTGCATTGTGAACACCTCCTCCGCTCTCGGCCTTGTTGGCCGCCCGAGCAAGTATGCCTACTCGGTGAGCAAGTACAGCGTCATTGGCCACACGGAGTCTGTGGCGCTGGAGGTGGCCACCGAAGATATTACACTCAACGCTGCCCGTCCTGGCTCCGAGGACATGCCGCTGCTGCTGAAAGGGTTTGTGGCTACAGCGAGTGAGAAATACGGTGGCAGTATAGACACAGCAACCATACATATCTTGGCAATCAGGGAGACCGTCGCGCTCCTGTGTAGCTCCGTCACGAAGCCGATGCGCGGCATGACCTTATCCGCTGATGGCGCCGACTTTGCGCCCTGAGTTGTAAAAGCAGAAGGCACCTCTGGGCAGACAAACGGGCACACCCAAGCTGAGGACGGCCGTGCCCTCGGCTGCTCCGTGGAGTGAGCTCAGCCTCCTCTACTCCCGCTCTCCACTTCGTTTCGTGCAGGTGCGTGGGGGAGGGAAGGGAGAGGGGGAAAAAAGAGAGAGCGTCATCAACCACAACCGCAGCGACTCGAAACGCTTTGCTGCTTGTCTGTTTCACCGTCTCTTTCTTGGTGTTTTCGCTCTCACAGGGGCAATCGACCCTACCACGCCACAATCACCGACCTGATATCGCCCTCCCACCATTCTTGCCTTTTCCACTCCCCCTCCGCATTTCTCTTTCTTCGCTGGGTCCTTTCACGCACCTCCTGCGCGTACGGCCCTCAGCTGTGCCGTCTTTGGGTTACCCTTGTCTTTCTCTCTTTTCTCGTTCGCTCCTGCGGAACGGCCGCTCTTTATACCTCCGTCCCTGCGTGGTTTGTTGCCTGACCCGCACCAAATGAAGTTGGAGGCAGATGAGGGTGTGGGGAAGCAAGAGGGGTGATGGTAGGGCTCTCTCTCTCTGGCTATTACACACACCCCTTGCCCCTCACCGCCCCCCCCTACTCACCCCTGCAGCTTCTAACCATTATTCTCAAATCAAACGAGTTGCCGCATAGAACGGGAGGGGTGTGTGCTTCATGCGTCAAGATATCTCAGTAGAGTGTGGTATGGTTCTTTCTCTCTCTCTCTGGGAGCAGTGTGGAGGCTTTCCCGTCTCAGTGACCTCTCAACACACGAAAACAACGAAGCGGCCTTCTGTCAGCCACACTACTCCCCTCATACGCTCGTTTCTGCGCTTCCCTCTCTCAATCCTCTCTCTTTTCCACACCGTGTAAAAACTTCTCCTTGCTTCTGAGTGGCTGCTGCTACTCCCCACTACTGCGCTGCGTGTCCCACACGCATGCCTCTTCGACCCTGCACGTGCAAGTGTCATCGATCTGCGTCAGAGACGCTGTCGCGGCGCGCAGCAGCTGAGTGCCGTCTCGCTTCTCCTAACCCTTTTACCAGTATTCATGCACACAAGCACTCTGCGATATTGCTCAAGCCCTTCCACCCCCTCTCAGCTCCCTATGCACCTATCATGCGGCTGCAGCGCTGAAGTCACTAGCTAAGTACACCTACGCACGCATCCATCATCCCGATACGGCATCCGAAGTCATCTGCAACCACAAGAAAAACGTGGGGCGTCTCTCGTAGATGTGACTCGGCCCATGGGACTTCTCTCCTCAAAGGCTGCTCACAGGTGGGGACAGCGCGGACTCTACGCCACCGGAATACTCGGCTTCGGGTATGTCGGGGTTGACTATGCAACAGACGACTCCCTGACGCGCTCGCTGCGCACGCTGGCCGCCTTTGGCACCATTGTGCGCATATACAAATTCACTACCCCTGACACGCCTGAGGAACTCTCTCTCATGCACAGCCGCGTCGCACGCATCGTCCTCGACACGTGCCTCAAAAATGAAGGGCTCTACATCAAGATAGGACAAGGCCTGAACTCTATGAGTCACGTGCTCCCGCGCGAGTACACGGATGTGCTCAAAGTGCTGTTGGACCGGGCGCCACCTGTTCCGATCGCGGAGATTCGAAAGACCATCCGCGCCGAAACCGGAAAGGAGATTGAGGAATTGTTTGTTCGCTTTGACGAGACACCAGTGGCCTCGGCGTCGATTGCGCAGGTGCACCAAGCGTGGCTTCCACCGCCGGCAGACGGCTCCTCGCCGGAGCCGCAGAGGGTGGCCGTGAAGGTGCGCAAGCCGTGTATCTCCACCCAATCTGTGTGGGACCTGTACATGTATAGTGCCATCATGGTGCTACTCAAGTTCCTGTTTGACCTGCCGACAGATTGGTCGAGGAAGACCGTGTGCGACGCGTTGGTGCGTGAGATGGACTTCACCTTGGAGGCATCCAACGCGAAGCGCTTTCGGCGCGCCTTCCGCGACAACCCGCGCTTGTACATCCCGCGTGTCCACGACGCGTACACCTCAACGCAGTTGCTCGTGATGGAATGGATCGAGGGGACGAAGCTGAACGAAGTAGAGTCCGTACGAGCACAGTACGATGCGAAGCGCGTGTTGACGACCTTGTTCGACGCCGTTGGTGACATGGTCTTCAAGCATGGCTTCGTCCACGCCGATCCGCACGCTGCCAACGTCATTGTGCGACCCATGCCGAAAGCCGATCCAGCGCCAGCAACTGTGGGTACGGGCATGGCTGTTGCCACTACCACCACCCCGCCAGCGGAGACGGCCACGCAGCACACCAAAGCAGGGCACGACCCGAGCGACTATCAAGTCGTGCTCATCGACTTTGGCCTCGCCACACCGGAGCGGGTACGCTTTCGCTATCAATACGCCCTCCTCTTTGTAAGCCTCTTCACCCATGACAAGGAGTCACTGCGGCAGGTAGTGCACGACTGGGGCATCGACGACGTCGAGGTGTTCGCATCCTTCCAGGTCCAGAAACCCTTTGAAGCGATCCAGGCCGGCAGCTACGACGAAGTCACACGAGACGAGGTGATTGCCTTGCAGATGAAGGCGCATGAGCGGGCAAAGGAGATGTTGCGTGACACAAGGCGTATTCCGAAGGAACTCATAATGGTGGGTCGCAGCCTCGATATCCTGCGCGGCGTCAACCGGCTTTACGGGTCACCCGTAAACCGCATGAACATGTTTGTGCAAAGTGCTGTGGAGTGTCTGGGTCCACTGCACAACTATGACGAGGTTGACGCGTACTTGAAGCGCATGCAGACGATCATCGAGGCGCGGGGTTGCTTGGCAGCGGTCGCCATGGACTACTACCAGGAGTACGAAAGCGTGTACGATGCCTCCGCAGACGCCGTGCGTGAGGAGCAAGAAGCTGCTGCAGCACAGATTGCCTCCGAGGACGCGCAGCTTGGGTGTCATCATCCCTCTCAAGGACTGGCGTCGTTGCTGCACGCATGGCTCGACGCCGCCTATCGTGCCTGGATGCTACGCAGTCTTCTGTTTCTACTAAACGCGGCTCACATGCTTACTTACACGTACAACTCACTGATCGCAACGCTTCTGCCCGCCGCAGCGCAGAAGAGACTCCGCGTCGCAAGCCTGGAAGACCGACATGAACGTTCATTCGGGCTACATCGAAGAAGCAAAGATGAAGAGATGCCGGAAACTGCCCTGGCAGTTGGCTAAAACTCACTCACAGCTAAAGAGAACGAGGGAGAGGGACGCGATGGCCACCAACGCAGTGACGAGCTGCACATCTCCACTTTCTCCCTTCTATGCATCTCTTAATGTCTATTTATTTTGCGCGTTGAGGTCTCTCACCACCACCATCGCTGATGGCCGGCCACTTCAGTGCGCGGTATCAGGGACTGGTACCCTCACTCTTTGTCGGGAGGCCAAGAGCCTGCAGCCTTCTCTCGGCGTATAAAGTTGCGGTCTGCTGGTGTCAACAGGGAGGTCTGGGCTGGGCGGAATGCGGCACAAGTAGGCGATTATGATTACATTAGGAGTAGCCCACTGCGAATCGTATCAATATGTTACCAGCTAGTAAAATCGTGTATCGTTTGAGGATTGAAGCACGCCGCGTTTCACGCCGGGTGCCCAACGCAGCCCCCCCCCCTTGGGGACGCGCCAGAGGCCCTTTGCGCGCAGGCATGCGCTGCCAAAGCGCGGCCGGCACGGCGCGCATACCTGCAGAGTGGTCCGTGGCAGGATTGTATGTCGAAAAGAAATTTTCGCTTCGTGCAGGACACTACTGATGTGGTGGGCACACGTCATTCAGTCTGCTGCAATGCACACAGAGGGAGACCTACTCGCCATCTCTCACGCACTTTGGACGCCATACACGTCGATTGTCTCTGGGCATGCCTCTGAAGCTGTGTTGGTGCATCCACGATTGTATGGAGCACGCGCACCAACCCTCTTACTGTGAGTATAACTTGCTGTTCGTTGATGTCCTCTTAGTCCGTGATTTGGTTTGACTGGGTCCTCCCTCTTTCTTGCATACCGCACGGCTTTGGGTCTTTCGGCTCGACTCGCTTGCCTACCATGAGTGTTCTGTCAGAAACCACACGAAGTAGCTTTCGAGGGACAGACGCAGACACGCGTGGTAGATCCCCCTCCCCCCTCCTCTTCCCTTTGCCAATAAACGCACTCTCCCGCAGCTCCCTCGACTGTCAAGCATCCATTCATCCAGAGAGCTCGTACCTCGGGCTAGACCCAATGCAACGTCGTATGTGTTTGTGCTTGGCTAACACCACACGTCGAGGTCACACTTAGTTCTCTGCAGACTCGGTTGCTCAAGGAAACCGCTCCTTTCAGTTCGCTCTCACAGGTGCTCTCTCTCTCTCTCTACCTCCCCCTCGCCTCTCTGCACCCTCTCATTACCTTTTACCCATGATCTGCTCACCAACTCTGCACACACTACGGTACAAGAACCACGTGTAGGTACTAATCCGGCTACCTCTCTAGCCTTCTCTCCGCGGTGCATGCGTCTGAGCCGTTTTTTCCCTTTACTCAGCACATAATCCCGCGGAGGCGACTTCCCAGCTGAAAGGGAGAAAAACTGCAACAGAGCACCTCGCCTTTTCCCCTTTCGCTTAAACTGTCCCCGTGTGCTCTCTTGTTGCTCGAGGACTGGAATAACCGTGACGCTCATGTCTGGCATCATTCACAAGGAGAGCCTGCCTGGGCAGAGTCTCATCAAGCGGCGGCGCGTCGACACCCAAGCGACGACGGAGCCCAACAAAAAAGGTGAGAACGGGGATGACTCTGAGAGACTCGTCGACGATGTCTCGAAAAGTGCGACAGGCGAGAACGACGTCATCAACAGCACTGAGGACCAGTCTGGCTCATTCAGCTCCGCTGCCAAGTCGTCTGCGAAAGCTGTGCAAGCGCGCAGCAGCAGCAGCAGCAGTGACGACGAGGACGACGAGGACGACGACAATGACCAGATTGAGCGTGAAAACGCACGCCTGGCGAAACTGCGCGAGCAACGTAGTCTTCGTCAACAGGAGCAACCGAAAACCATAGGAGCTGCTGCGGCTCTCTCCGACCAGTCGTCCGCTAATATGTCAGGCAGTGTCGACGCCATGTCTTCTCCCTCTGCACTGAAGGCGGAGGAAGGCGCGGTGCACACTAACAGCTACGACCATGATGTACTCTTCCGCAATGCGGCGTGGCGCAATCCGTCCAAGGCGACCACTGCAGTGGAAAAGCGGAAGCAAAAGTGGGACTCAGTGCTGAACCGCACTCAGGACTCGGTGGCCTTTGGACACTTTATGAAGAACCTCTTCAAATGAGCGCCAATAACGGTGGCTATAGTGCTGATTTCCCATGCTCCTCACACACGCCCGTGTAGCTTTTTGGAGGGAAGTAATCTTGTTGATCTGCCTCCATCACCGCCGACTCCACCCCAACCCCTCTGCAGGGGGAAACTAGCGTCTCTTTTTTGCCCTCGCCACCGCCTCCTTTTCTCCTCTGGGAGGAAGGTGGTGGTGGTGATGGCATTGGCGTTATGTCGCTGAGGTGAGTTCTTGTCGACGTCCTTCACTTTGTTGTACCTTATCGAGTAATCCATGTGCGCCCGTCCTGTCGGCTATGAGGCACAAGAGAAGCACAAGCAGACGACAAGACTGAGAAGCAACGCGAAAAAGATGAAGGGCCCTTTTGTTTGGGCGTGGAGAACAGAAACATACATCGCGAAGGCGGCTTAACACCCTGCCTCCGCTTTCTCGCTCTCCATGGCTGGTAATACGCGCTCAGCCAAGGCTTTGCTTCCAGCTATCGAGCTGAGCGTGAAGAAGCGCGACTGGACCAGCCGCGAGTTCAGCTCCATCACCTACGGCACAGAAAGGCAAGTGTGACTGTTGCTACGGACTCGCTCTCCCTCCCCATGGCGCTCATCACGCCCCCTAAAGTGATGGAAGGTCGCAATACTGCGCTGTATTGGGACACCAATTCTGGCGCTGCTGGGCCCGCCGCGTGCGCCTCTTATGTCCGTGTCTTTGGTCGCCGCGCATTGGCACACGAGGGCAGGGTCGACAAGTCGGTGAAAGCGGCGGTCTCAGACGCCCGGCCGGCACCCCCCCCCCGCAACCGCACTACGTGTTGCGACACGCCACGACAGCAGCTACGTGGGGCGGCCGCACCCACACACCGGGGGAACAAGGACACCGCGCTTGCGAGGCAACAGACAACCAGCCCCGCGCCACCACCTGCCCGCGCTTTGGGTTCCCGCAGCAGCGGGCGACGGGCAGCGACAGCATGGGGCGCCGATGGTGCGCTGCGCGCCACCCAACCCACCCCCGGCGCCGCCGCGGCCCCACCGCCGCCTGCGTTTGCCACGCGGGGCTCGAAGCACGCCGCGTTTCACGCCGGGTGCCCAACGCAGCCCCCCCCCCTCCTGGGGTACGCGCCAGAGGCTCTTTGCGCGCAGGCATGCGCGGCCAAAGCGCGGCCGGCACGGCGGGCTGCATGCGCATGCCAGCGGACTGGTGCGTGGCTAAGGTGCACGTTGAAAGGAAAAAAATATAGCTCACACGTCCAAAAACCCCGCGCGCGATCTCTATGAAAGCATGGCAAACACGCGTGGGTTGCTCACCAACGCTTCTGCGGCTGCACGGGGAATGATGGGTCTCGTGTGTGCACACGCGCCTGCGCTCTATAGATCTGAATGCATGCACAACAGGCTCCCGCTGTTCATCCCCCTCCCCCTTTACTCGGCTGCACCACACAGTGACAGACACTCGCATTGCACACGGCTAACAGCACTGCAACGCATCATCCGACATTGTTTCACGGAGTTATAAAGCAAGGCTGTTCATGAATTAGGGTTGTCCATGAGACAGACATTTCATAGGGGCGTGGCACATTCTCACCGCCGGCGACTGAGCCGCTTATGGAGGCGTTGCGCCGGCATAATTAATAGGCGCGCTGTGCCACTCGTTAGCGCTTTTTGCGTGGTGCTCTTAGTCATGGCAGCCGTGCTGTTAACACCGCGTCGCTACGCACGGGTACCAGATGGCAGCGACCTTGCCATCCCGTACCGCTCTAAAGCTGCAGTGTATCGACAAAACGCTGCGTTTGTGGCGCCGTTTCCGCGTGGTGGTGGGATTGGCGTTGCCAGCACCGCGGCGGAAACCATCCCCGTCGCGGTGCATAGTCGCTCACGCCGTCAAGAAGCGCTGGAGGCGGAGATCGAGGCGTACCTAGCGAACCACGGCATCCGTCGTGAACGCCGCACACGCGTTCGCTTTCAGATTGTCTCCAATGTGGTGGACTGGAAACTGTGCACGACGCTAGGCTCTGCGGCCCTCGCGGGCTTCAGCATACCGGTAACCGGCTTCAACGCCGCCTACTCACATGTCCGGCGCTTCGAAAGCTATCTCGATTTTGTCGAGCGCGAGGAGCTGCACGACGAAGACATTGTCGTCACAATGGACAGCGACATTTACTGGACTGGGGCCGACTTTCTCCCCTTCCTCAGGAAGTTCGCGCGCTTTTCACCGGAGAAGGAAAGCGATTTAGACGTTGCAGCCGTCCGGGCATGGGAAGACTATGGGGAGAAGAAGGCGCCCCTGTACATGCAGCGCCTGCAGGACGAGATGCACAATGGCACCGCAGGTCTGAAGCGCCCTTTGCTGCAGATGCCGCCTGTGGTGTACAACGCCGACGACATCTGCTGGTGGGGTCAGCACTCTGAAGGCTTTGTGCAGTGCCCTCTGGCCTTTGCGACACTGGACCACATGGTCGAGGTGGCGCGCAACCACGTTTCGAGCATCGACATGCGTAAGGCAGCGGCCTACGTAGGCGTGCCCGCCGATACGCTGCGGAGTCAACTCAAGAAGTCCTTCACGGGCAAGCAACAGTGGATGGTGGACGACATGCTAGGCAACCCAAACGGGGCGTCACCGTATACAACCAAGGCGAAGCGGTCTCGCGACGATCCGCTCTTCTACAACGTCACCGTTGTGCGCAGGTCCAACCCGACCGTGCTGCTGAATGGCGGCATGCACGTGTCACGCGCGTGGGCATTGCGCCGGCTGGCAAAGGCCGTTGCCACGTACACGGCGACAGAGACGCCGGTCGCGGAGGCGGAGGAGCACCACACGTCTCAGTGGTGGTGTGACCAAGCTCTGTTAGGCCAAATATATGTGCGGGGGCGCCTGTACGAGGTTGAGCACAACCTGTTGGCTGGGCCTCCCCTTTCGAGACGGACGCCGCCAGTCCCGTACGATGACCGTTACGGGCCACCAGGCCTTGTTGGTCTGGACAGGCGGTCAGAGATGGCAGTTCTCGCCCCGACCATCGAGCGCAACCCGACTTTGTTCCACCACAGCAAGTACCTAGAGCAGCAGTTCCCGGGCAGTAACCGTTGGTGGATCCGGAACAAGACCGAGCTACTGCTGGGCGAGAACGAGCCTCAGGGTCACTCACTGAAGCACCTACAGACGACGCGTGGTGGCGCCCTCGTGACCCCGCCGCTGCTGTGGCGCTCGGCGATCGCAGAGGACAGGTCGAGAGGCTTCCAAAATGAAGCCGAGGAAGACCCTGACGTCGTTCGTACTCCGTTTATACACTACGCCGCGCCTTCCAAGCACAAGCGGTTCACGGCTCATCGCCACTATTACGCGTGGATGGTGGCCGCGCGGCACGACAGCCGGGCACGGGAATCCGTGACGAATGCTCTCCGGAAGGAGCTGGTGGAGCTATGGTTCAACGAGGAGCGTGTTTTCGTTAACTTCACACACATGTGCAAGGATCCAACACTGCTGTCTTTGCCGTAGCGTGAGTTCAGCGCCTCGAGGACAACGCGCGTGCTTAACTTTTCGGTGTTTTGTTTTTTTTTGCTTCTTCCTTTTTTCCCTTATTAGCGCTCCGTAAGTCTCGTTAGCGCCGTGCCATGTAGAGCCCGCCTTAAATTCGCAGTTGTCTTTGGGGCCCGTGTAACCAGGGCAGCGTTTGCATGGGTTTGTTGCCTAAGACATAGCACATCCTTTCTTTTGCTGATGCTTTTCTCAGCAAGCCTCCGTTATTTGGGTTGACGCAGGCTTCTGCGTACTCGTATCCCCTCCTCCCTTTCTTCTATTCGTTGCTGGCCACTTTGGTCGAAGAGCGCACTCACCAGAGCGCGTCCATTTTCGCTCCCACTCCCGAACACAATAAGTAAAACTTAATCTCCGCCTATTTCTCTTATCATTGCGTATATGTTTGCTGTGGTATGGAACTGCACCCGTGCGAGTGATGTAAATATGCTTCTCTCTGCCGCACCCTAACTCTGCGCATTAAGTCTGTTGTGCTCGCCTCTCTGCCCGAGGTGGTGGGACATGCATCGGGGGAAACATGACACGCACTCGGTGCGAACTTATGGAGAACACCTAGCAGTGCTGCCAGCACCGCAATAAGAAGAAGCTCGCCCAAGACGCATGTAGGGCAGCAATGGACAAGCACAAGGTGAGAGAGGCGGTGCTGTGCGCCTTCGCGCAATCCGCTCTCTCTTTCTCTTGCCAGCCCTCTGAGCAAAAGGGGAATGACAAAACAAAAGCTACTGCCGTTGGCAGACAACGTCAACCGTCCATGTCAACATCTGTTGGCACACGTCGCTTTAAAGTGAGAATACACACTCCCTCCCCCCACACCCGTACACGGGGACATCCCGTGAGACTACAGAGCGTGTTGGTGTCACGTAGCCTGAGCCGCGACGTGGGGGGAGGGGAGCCGGTTTTGCAGGGCGCTTTACCTGTAGTTTGCTCCGATGATGCCATTACGCCGGTGTGCCGTCTCTTTGCCCTCATTTCTCCCTCACACGCATACCCTTCTTATCACATGACGCGATCGATGCAGCTACGACGGGCAGCTCTCAGTCAACCACGCCCCTCCTCTCTCTATTCTGTGGCATCTGTCAGCACCTCGGCTCGTCGCGCACGCCGCAGCAAGCTCCATGAGCGTGGCGGAGCTGCAGCCACGTTCGCTGGTAGCAGTGAACGATGGTGCCGAGGACGTGGTGGAGGGGAGTTCGTTGCTTACGAGGGACATCACACGCACCTTGTCTGGGGCGAACTTTTCCCCACGCAGGGCAAAAGACCACCACCTACAAAAAAACCCTAAGCCAGGGCCACCGCAGAGTCCGCCGCCGCGGATGCACTAAATAAGGAAAAGCGCACTCCGTGGGGATCGAACCCACGACCACACGGTTAAGAGCCGTGCGCTCTACCGACTGAGCTAGGAATGCTACGATACTTCGGACTTAGCCACTACTGCCTACGACATCCTGGTGAAGATCCTTCCTGCGCCTCTCATGTCCGTGTGTCTTTTGTCGCCGCGCATTGGCACACGAGGGCAGGGTCGACAAGTCGGTGAAAGCGGCGGTCTCAGACGCCCGGCCGGCACCCCCCCCCCCGCAACCGCACTACGTGTTGCGACACGCCACGACAGCAGCTACGTGGGGCGGCCGCACCCACACACCGGGGGAACAAGGACACCGCGCTTGCGAGGCAACAGACAACCAGCCCCGCGCCACCACCTGCCCGCGCTTTGGGTTCCCGCAGCAACGGGCGATGGGCAGCAACAGCATGGGGCGCCGATGGCGTGCTGCGTGCCACCCAACCCACCCCCGGCGCCGCCGCGGCCCCACCGCCGCCTGCGTTTGCCACGCGGGGCTCGAAGCACGCCGCGTTTCACGCCGGGTGCCCAACGCAGCCCCCCCCCCTTGGGGAACGCGCCAGAGGCTCTTCGCGCGCAGGCATGCGCTGCCAAAGCGCGGCCGGCACGGCGCGCTACACGCGCATAACTGCGAGGTGGTCCGCGATGGAGTGTCACGTGGAAAAAAGGACCTTTTTTTCAATGAGACGAAACTGCCAAATCAGCGGTGATGTGAGTTGCTTCTTTTGGTTGGGTTTATTTGTCTTTTGATGAGTGATTGAAGAGATGGAAATCAACTATCTGTAACAGAATTAATGGTCGAATGTCTTTTTTTTGCCACCATTACTATTATTTTTGATCAAGGAAAGAAATGATGTAGTAATTTATGACATTTTTTCAGGGCTCTATGAGGAACCTCTTATAGACGTTCTCAGTTTTCTCTTGCGCCTGGATGTCGATCAATCTCAGGCTCTCGGGTGCACTATTGGGGCCCTAGGGCAAAGCTGCTTTTCGTTGTTCTTACCACTTAGCAGATTAGGACTTGCTCTTTTTATTACCACCGTGCTGTGTTTTAATGGCTTTCTTATCTCTCTGGGTGAGCTGTACATATGAACGGAATCTCTGATGCGCACGAATCCTTCTTCTCACATCTCTTTTTGTTTTTCTTTAGTATCAGCGGCTATTGCTCACCTTTCTGTTGCTCTCAGCGATGTCGAAGTTTTGCCCTGCACAGCGCCTTGTCGGCCTTTCGACTAGCACCATCTGGGAGGAGATGACACCACTAGCCAACAAGTACAACGCAGTGAACCTCGGTCAGGGCTTCCCTAAATTTGCTCCTCCACGGTTCCTTCAGGAAGAACTGAATAAGATTCTCGAATGTAGCGATGAAGCACCTCTTGCCCACCAGTACTGCTCTCCTCGCGGTAATGCAGAGCTTATAACGCAGCTGTGCAAAAGTTACTCGAAGCTTTTCTCCCAGGATGTTCAGCCTTCAAATGTAGTTGTGACGAATGGTGTGACACAGAGTCTCAACGCCGTATTTCAGGCTTTTATCAATCATGGCGATGAGGTTGTTCTCATCGAGCCGTTCTACGATGCCTACTACCAGGACATCTTTATCACTGATGGTGTGACTAGGTACGTCTCACTCCAACCCTCCAGCGAATCGGCTGATAGCTGGAAGCTGACTCGCGAAGCTCTTCTCGAAGTTGTCAACGATAAGACCAAGTTCATTCTCATTAACACGCCTCAGAATATTCCCGGTAAGGTCTGGGATGTTGAGGAGCTCCAAATGATCGCAGATGTGGCAAAGCAGTTTGACGTTGTCGTGATCTCAGATGAAGTATATATGCATCTCACCTACGGAAAGCCACATATTTCCATAGCATCATTACCAGGTATGTGGGAGCGCACTATTACGCTTTGCAGCGCTGGAAAAACGTTTTCGTGCACCGGATGGAAGATTGGCTGGGCTGTGGGCTGCGCTAGGCTGACAGCGCCGATTGCGCAAATTGTCTCCTACCAGACATTCTGCTGCGCGACGCCATTTCAAATCGCTCTCGCTAGAGCTATGGCAAAGGCTGAGGAAAACGGCTTCTATGATATCCTGCGCGACAAGTACGCAGGGCGCGTGAACCAGCTGTCAAACATCCTTACCGCCAGTGGTTTGTGCCCAGTTAGCCCAAATGGTGGTTTTTTTGTTCTTGCTGACATCAAAAAAGTGGATCCGAAGCATTATTACGATGCTTCGAACAAGTCGCAGGCAAAGGACTGGCAATTCTGTATCTGGCTTACTAAGAGAATTGGTGTGTGCGCCATTCCCGTAACAGCTTTCTGCAGTGAGAAGAGCAAGCCACTCTATGAGAGTTACGTACGCTTTGCCTGCTGCAAGCCACAGTGTGAGCTGAGTACTGCCAGTGAGAGACTCCAAAAGTTGCACGATTATCTTCTCTGAATCTAGCCTTGGCACAACCTTCTGTTGCCTTACCTCCCTTCGTTTCAAGTGATAAAAACTAGGCATATTACTATGGTCCTTCTGTTTTTCTTTTCAAGTCACTCCCCCTTCTGCCCCCCTTACCATCAGATGGCTCACTATTTTGTAGGTGTCGTGGCGCTTGTCCTTCATTAGCACCACTTATGGTACGCATATATGTCATTGAAGTTTTTCTCTGCCTGGTGAAGTCCTCCTTTGATTTCTCTCACCTTTTCTTCATTATCGTTGCCTTAGGCAAAAGCTAAACGTACTGCTGAAATATCAGCACTTGCTGCGTGGCAGCGCGCTGGCACCCTCACCTGTCGATACCCTCACGTGACTTGCGCGCCACTAGGGTAGCTGCATGGAATGCGCCTTACAAGCTTCATAAGCACAACCATAGGCCACTATGATTATAGCACCACCTCATTCTGGTTGTAATAACGAGCTTTTTTAGCACCTGCGCTTTCGCCGAAGCTCACCGCATCCCTAACCTTTCTGCTTCTCTCTCCCTCTCTATATTGGGATTCGAGCACACTTGTATGATGTCTCTGTTTACTTACCAGCTTCTTCGCCACATTTGGTTCCCATTGGCGAATTCCCAAAGCGATGTCATCCCTGTCTATGTGCGCCGAGTCTCAGAAGGTGGTTTCTAGGGTGTGACGAGGCAGACTTGCGCTTAAGGCCTTTCTCCGTTTCTTTCGCCTCATTCATGTCCTCTTCCTCTTCTGTATTTGGCATCTCTTGGCAAGGCTACCCCCATGAAGAAAAGTCAGTTAGAGCGATGGAACTAATAATCAGGGACCGCTTCATCGAGTTTGCTGAGAGGCGCACCGCTGTGCACACAAGGTATGGCCGCTCTGAATGCACAGTACCGCAGACGCCAACGGAGAGGCTTTTTATAGTCCCACTTTGGAGCAGACTTCCCGCTGATTTCGAAGAAAACGCACTCGAGCTCTCTCATCAAATCGACGAGCTCCACTCAATGCACTTCCTCTTCTTGGAGCCGAAGCTCCGCCGCAAAGAAGAGGAGGACCGGCTGCATACTTTAATTGATAAGCAGACGGCTGAGATTCAAGCTGTTCTCAAGATGTTGGAGCATACGATTGTTGTCGGCGCTCAGCTCAAAACTACATACTCTGAAGAGGAAGTACGCATTGTCAAAAGCATCCAGATGCAACTAACAACTCGCTTCAAGGAGCTTGCGCTACAGTTCCAGTCCGTCCAGAAAATATTTGGAGCACTGTTGCGCCGGCGAGAGCAGAAATCGAACAAGTACACGAAGATTGGAAGCGATGCTGCCTACGAAACTGTCCAGCAAGAGGAGAGAGTTGCGCAATTTCTCCAAATGGGCATCACAGAGCAGGACATACAGGCTCTCCTGATCGAGGATATGCAACGGGATCAAACGAACAAGGAGATCAAGGATATCCTCGATAGCATCCAAGAGATTCACCGCATGTTCGAGGATCTTCACACCATGGTAGTCGATCAGGGGTCGATGCTGGACAGGATCGATTACAATGTCGACAAGGCACTGGTGAGTGTATCAAAGGCTCAGATCGAACTGGAAAAAGCTCGCGAAAATCACGGCAGCTGCATTCTTGTGTGACGGCTGCGCGCCGTACTTTAGTGTACCTCTGCTCAGCAAGCGCCACTACCACTTGCTTGCACTCCACTTTTCTTTTCCTCATCGAATACCAAACCAATACAAAGTAAGTCACTCCTAATCATTGGAGTCACTCAATCACACTTTTGTCTGCGCCGTTTTGGCGAGCAGGTGTCTGAACTGTGATTCTTTCCACTCTCCACTTTTTTACTGCTCCTTTCTCCTAATGACGCCGTTCTCTTCGCATCACCTACAACTTACTCTTCTGCGCTTCAAGTTGTCTGCCTCAATACAACTCGGTAGTTGCCCCACTCTTCGGCCGTCACTCTTTCTAGGCTGAAGATCCCCCCTCTGTCTGGCATTAGAGAATGCGGTCTCTCACCGATGAGGAGACGAAGAAGTTCTTCGACAAGCTTGCACAGTACATCGGGGCAAATACAACGCATTTGCTGGAGCGAAAAGGAGAGGAGGAGCACGTATTTCGCCTCCACAA
This sequence comes from Leishmania lainsoni, assembly GCA_003664395.1. Classification (NCBI taxonomy): domain Eukaryota; phylum Euglenozoa; class Kinetoplastea; order Trypanosomatida; family Trypanosomatidae; genus Leishmania; species Leishmania lainsoni. Next base: position 556,150 of record RAIA01000005.1, read on the forward strand.
GAATCGCATTTGGTACATGCCTCTGCGCCTCGCAAAGCTTGCTAGCTGTGTCGCCAAGACTAATCTAATGGGCATTGGCGTTTTGTTCGCCAAGGTGACTCACAATGGAAACGTACGCATTCAGGTAACCGCGCTCGAGTACATCGCACAGTACTCACTCTTCAAGATTTGGGTGAAGCCGAACCAGGAGCAGCGGTTCCTGTATGGTGGAAACGTTAGTCGTGCAGGTCTTGGCCGTATCACCGAGTCGACACCGAAGTACCAAAAGGTCGCCGTCTTTTCAATGGGCGACATTCCCTTGGGTTTTGGTGTCGCGGCCCAAAGCACGCTGGAGTGCCGAAAGTGCGAAATGAACACACAGGTACTTTTTCATGAGGCTGATGTTGGTGAGTACCTGCGTGATGAGGCGCGCATGACATAGGAGGGCCCCTTTTGCCAGGCACCAGCTCTGTGCTCCACACAGATGCTTACCGTATTTCCTATAGTTTGTAGGCGCGAGTTTGTGTGTTTATATATTAGGGTGTGTGCTTGTGGCAGTGCACGTACCCTCTTAATGGTAACGTTTAATGTTGCGAATGCCTTGTGAAATAGCGCAAGAGTACCGCGCAGAGAGTGTATGGCTTGAGACTCGGGTGCTTCGGTTTCTCTCTCTCTGTGGATCTGATTTACTGTGAGCTTTCTTCCTTCACGCCAGTGCTCTTCTTCGTTCTAATTGGGAGATAACATAAGGACTCTGCAGTAGAGGCAGCTTGGCGACACCACAATTGTACACTGCGCATGACTATCCTGTGATGCGTCTCTACGATGAGTCTGTGGAACTTTTTCTCTCTTTCATTCGTGTTGCCTTTTACATGGTCATGCCACTTCGCTCTCCTATTCAATTTGTTTGCGCATAGTTTTCTGAAGTATAACACTATATCACTTCTGCCTCACAGCATTATCCTTGTTGCGCAACTCTCTCGCGTGCACAAGTTTTCACAGTAGCATAACTCCGTGTTCTCTTGCATCTCTGTTCAACTTATTCGTGCATCGAAGCAGAAAAACGAACAGCGCAAAAGGCAGTAATGTCGGCGACTGCCAAGACACTGAAGAAGTCAGTGGACCGTCTTCGTGGACAGATGATGCGGACGGCCCATGGATTTCGTGACTACAACTTTCGTCAGTACTTTGTACAGCACGTCAAGGACGACTTTGACGCAGTTGCAAAGCTCACTGAAGAAGAGCAGAGGAAATTTTTAGCGACAGAGGGGCGCGATAGGCTGCGTCAGTTACAGCGGATGGTTGTGGTGAACCAGATGTATGCCAAGCGGCCTGTCTACTTTGACACTGTCGCGCAGAAGCACCATCACAGACATGATGACGGCACGGGTAAGCCAGTCATGAAGTGAGTGATATAAGCCAAACATGTGAACCTTGCGTCGTCAGTTTCATCTAAGGCTTCTCTCGTCGAGCCTATGCCATGCAGCCATAACTGCATTCCTTTCGCTCACGCGCGTTCACAGTTTACCGCTATCCTTTTTCTTTTTTGCACTGCGATGAGCGCGGCGACTGTTTTGAGCCTCGGTTTGCTGCTTCTCGCTCGCATGCATGGCACAGTCTCAGTGATTCTTTCGGTGAGTAGGGACTTGACGAATACGTGGTGACGCCGGTGGTTCGCATACGTGGACCACTTCGTGCCCATTTTTCTTTGTGATGCGACGATCTTGTAAGGGAGCGGGAGGGTGTCTCCCAGGTAATCTCTTGCCAGCCATTGTTCCTCCCCGAGCTTTCTTTATTACCTTTGTCTCTTCCTCTTTCAGCTCATGGACTGCACTGTGTTGGCGAGGGTGTGCGTTTCACACGATACAACTGGAATCAGATGCAAAACGTCTCATAAATGCTTCTGCCGCTCAGCATAGCGGCCATCGAAATGACACAGTGCACACCCAGAACAACTATCTCCTCCAAAAGATGCCCTCCTCCTCAGTGCAAGGAGACTCTTATTCCCTTCCTCCCCATGCCTTCTCAACTTTCTCTTTCTACCGTGTGCCTACACTACCGCTTGTAGCTTTACCTTGCGTGTTCGGCACGGCTGGAGGGCTCCGCCAAACCTAATTTCTCACTTCTCTCCTCCACTGTGCTACAACGTGCACAAGAGAAAGAAGACCAACACTAACAGCACTGCTGGGGTGCGGTAGAGCAGCGCAGCCACGCGGTTCACTTTCTATCCGGAAAAAATGAAGAGTGAGCTGATGGAGGCTCTCTCTGCTTTTCCCTTTCACCTCCCCAAGGAAGCTACTCAGTCTTCTTAGGTCAATCTGTGTCACTTCCATCTGCTTTGCTCCCAGCATCGGCGCCCCTTTTACTTCCTTGCTGCTAGCGGCTTTCTCCATACTTTGTCGCCATAATCCTCATCCTCACCTATGCCACATTCTCTGTCGTCTTTCCTCGCTTAAAGAGTTGCTTGGCTTATACGCCCGTTTCGTTCTTTCATGCGCGCGTGTAGACAGCTGAATCTGCGCTTTGCCTCCTTTGTTTTATGTATGCGTGTGTGGAGGGGGGTTCGTTCTCAGTGACGCTGCCCGTGCTGGCTGCTGCTATTCGTGAAAGGTAGCGAGGCGGTGTCCGCACCATCTGCCACTTTTCGTTTCTTCTGCTGTGTTTTACCCTTTCAACTGTCGAACAGCATCATACTGAGTACTCCCTGGTATGCGAAATGTACAACAGCAAAGCCGCGACGTGGGAAACACATCAGCGGTACGTCACTCAAGTAGAAGGCAAGAGCGGTATTTACACGGTTCAAACACTACGAAACAGTTAGAAAGGTGGGTACACTGACGAATGTGCCATTAGCAAGAGTGCAGGCAATTATGTCAGCATCGTTTCCCACGTCTTCTCTGCTGAGGAACTCCGCTGCAGGCGCATCATCCCTTGCTACCACAATGGAGAATGCGCTGCTGCCGCTGTTCTGGCACCTACATCAAAGTCTCTCCCTTGTGGCCAATGGAGATCGAGCCTCCCCCCCCCCCGGTGTTTGGTGCCGCACGCCAGCGTTCGAGCCTAATAGTGCCCACAGCGGATTAGCCTTCGTCTGCGCTTTCGACGCTGTGTCATCATGGCGCTGCAGGCTTGTGGCAAGTCCCGTCGCTGCTGTGGCTATCCTCTGGCCTGTGTGGTAGTAGTGCTAACCAACGCATGGGTGCCTCGTTCCAAAGTACCGCCGGTGCAAGCATGCGTAGTGCTGACTCTACCTTTTTATGTCGAGTATGGTGGCCGGATAACTGCCGTGAGCAGTTTGAGAAGCCATGGAAAGCCTTCCCACACGAACTTTCTGATGTCTCGGTATAGGTAGCGACATCGCGGATGTCTGATCTGGAGGAGTAGACCTCGTTCTCGCGGCATCTGGTGCGTTGTAGCAGCGAGTGCTGATACGATGCTGCTCACGGCATATGTCTGTTTCGCTGGAACATGGTGCGATATGCTCGGGCCTACGTGGATGCGCTACACGCAGTAGTGTACGCACTGCTATCACAGTTTTGTGTGCTGCTGACGCTTGGAATGGAGATGCTGGAGGCTCCGGCGCTATGCATAGCGTTGGTCCCGCTTAGCGGTACATGGCAGAGGCGAGGAGCAGTGGGGATGGCATGGCGCTCTTTTTACCGTCCATGTGCAGCGCTGCGACTGATGCGGTCGTTAGACCGAAGCGTGGGCGTAAGAAGTGGAATGGCGACTGTGCTCCTCTCCAGAGGGCAGCTCAGCACAGCAGCAGTGATGGGAGGTATGCTGGCTGCAACAAGCTGTGATAGAGGTCGAAGGCGGGTGTAATATGCTTGAGGAGTCCGTTGGTTGTTCGCTTCTATGGCAACTTGAGTCTTCGCTGTGGGACAACGAATGCTACGCCAGGGCAGTCTTGGTGCTTTGTATTGATGCTAGTACCTCAAAGCAGCATTGGGGAACCGCCAGCGGAGCGTAGGGCGGCGGGAGGAACTCCGTTTTGTACGGCGATCCAACGTCACTCACAGGTGCTGCGCCAGGTGGGTACGATCGGGTTGGTCATCAGACACTTGCCACAGCGCACATGGGTCATCGGTGCCGATGCATGGCAGTGTTTTTTATCGCTGATTGTGTTATCTGCCTTTGTCAGTGGTACGCCCCGGCGTCCTGGCAGGCTACTCGGGTGCCGCGAAAGGAAATGGACCTTTCTCAGGGGCGTGTGTGTGCAGCGGACAATGGGTCCCAACAAGCTTATCCTGCAGTCGAAGCTGCGCATCATGGTTCACCAGCTCTTGGATGGACTGATGGCTAGTGACAGCGGAACCTATTTCATGACCATGAACATGCAACAGGCCAGCTCACTTGCTAACAGCGCCATCATCGCCAGCGACGTCATCAGCAAAGGTCGGCAGCGCTCTTCCACAGGAATAGGGACGCGGGGTGCCACCCATGCTTCTATCAACGCTGGGCCAGTCACGACGTGCGCTACAGCGCGCACGTGTATGTGTTAGGTCTACCTGAGGTGCGCCACCATGAAGACGCTTTTTCAAGCTGTGCAAACAGCCTACTGCCACGCTGCCTTGTCCCCCAACACCGAGGCGTGTCTGACACAGTGTCAACAATGCATTCAGTCCGTGACCGACGAGCTTAGGGTATGCTCTACAAAGCAGCTCAATGTATCAAGAGTGGCGCGTAACCATCCGCCAAAACCTCGACTGATTATATCACTTTCACATTCTCTTTGAGGCGGCATCGCAAGTGGCGGAAGGAAGTCCAGTCGCTGCCACATCAGGCGCGGAGACGATGGGGGCAGCGGTAGCAGCCACTGCCGCAGGCGGAAACATCTGCTCGACTCGCAGTACTATAAGCACCACCCATCCGGAGCCGCACCATCGCCAGGACCACTGTCACGCCTCCAATGCCCTCACTGCAATTGCGACGATGCTAAAGAGTCTATGCGTTGGGGTGAACGAAGAGGGACACGAGCAGCTCTTCGCCAGTGATGGAGCTGGTGTACAAGACTACTACTACTACATCTGGTGACTTCATGTGAAACGGAGGGAGAGTACGGGGGCCACTCTCGGCTGTCGCTGGGGTAACGACAGCGTTCTCCACCGCCTCGGCTGGCGCAGGTAAGTCAGGCCCGGTGAACGCGTTCAAGTATACGCCCTTGTGGTGTTCAATGCTGCTTTGTAGCTATACCGGCCATCGACTCACCTAGTACGCATACCGCGAGGGCTATTGTCGCAGCCGCCGGCGCGATCGCCGCCGCCTCCAGCCTCGTCGGGACGCCGTCGTTGCTGAGCTCTCCTCTCTCCCACAAAAGAGTTCACCAAGTCCGAATCGAAGCCTCCACAGGAGACTTAGGCATTGTATACAGTAACGTCGCAGGTGGGAAGGGCGGTGCACGAAGAGCGCCGCCGTGACAACATTACCCTTGCAAGAGCAAGACCAGCCACAGGGGATCCATGGGTCACAGCTGCGACCGCGACAGCGAGTCGACCTCCATCAGAGGAGCTCGTGCGACAAATCCAGCGATGGCTTCAAGAATTCGAAGGGAACCAGTCAGTGTAAGGGTAAATCGATCCGCGAAGGACATTTTCCCATGTGTGTGTGTGTGTGTGTGTGTGTGTGTGTGCCGGCCCCGTCACCCAAGGCAGGTCACACACAAAGAATCCGATGAACGCAGCTGCTCCGTGCCACTGCAGGGCCCTACGAGGTCTGCAGTACGGCTAGCTTTAACTTTGTCGTGTACTGGTGCTCTTGGAGAAGTCGCTTTTTTTTACGGAACTGCTGATATGGGTTGAGTACGTATGTACTTCCTCTCTCTTTGTCGGGCAATCAGCCTGTCGCTATAATGCTGCCTTCACTGGATGGCCCGCTTCTCACCTACCCTTAAACGCCGCTTCGTGACTCCCTCCTTCCAGAACTCAAACTCTAATCAGCCATCTTCTGCGTGCGCGCACGCGTGTGTACGTGCTTGCCATTGCGATGACTCTCGGTCGCTTGGAAGTGTGTGGTAACTCTGACGTGGGCCATTCAGCCCCCTCTTTCCTCTCAGCATGCTCTCATGAAAAGGCTTTTTTTGCTTCTACTCTTCACCTTCCCTCCCCCTCCGCCCCCCCCCCTCTCGACTTGTCCTCATTTCTTTCCAAAGTCCGCACGTCTTACACAGGCACGGGACGCACGTGTACACTAAGACACACCCTGACACATACGGGGAAAACGAAGCCCCATCTGATCCCTCGTGCTATCCCCCCCTCCCCGGTAGTACTCTCATCTCACAATTGCGTCCATCCGACATGCTATCTGTCCGCCAACAAGTGCAACACCTATGGTGTGCAGCCAGAAGCGCTCCCGTGCGCGTCTTTGAAGATACGGTCGCCTGGTTTGTTGTTTTCTTTCTACTGGGCGCGCCGGTGCTGCCCATGTCGCGAGCGGGCATAACACTTGTCTCCGCACTTGTCGTCGCCCTAACATGGCCCCTCACAATTTCGGCGTGGGCCGCACTCCTCGCTACCTCGCTGCAGCGTGATCGTCAGAAGCAACCGATCATGAACACAGCGGTGGACCTCTTCACCGCCCCATTCTCAGTGCCATCGCATGATGCACGCCTTAAGCCAGCGGTGAATGAGCGCTGCGGTGTAGATGCACGCATGGAAGACGTGCTCGCTGTAAAAAAAGGCGATAATGAACTGTCTGCTCCTGGATATGCGTCCGTTGAGGCTGCGCAGCTGACCCGCTGCTTTGTCTTGGCGGCCGTCTTGCTCAGTGGCGGCCTCTTTGGGCAGTTGGACTGGCAAATTGCGTATCAAGTATGGCCCTACCCCTCCCTAAGCGCCTACGTGGTGGCACGCCTTGCATTCGAGGCGTACGACCGAGTCAGAGGTGGAGGTAGCGCTCTTCACACACACAAAAGAAACTTAAATGGAAACAAACAGAAGAAGATCAATTGAAAAGTGGGCAGCGTGGTTACGTGTGAACATCTGTGTGTATACGTGATGCGCTGACTTCGATGTCACCCTTCCTATTTGTTCGTATTCTTTGTCCACCTCCGCCGCTCTTCAGCTGCAATGAGGCTTGTCATGCGCCACTTCACTGTACACTGCATGGAGCTCACGTCAGGATGTCACATGTGCTGATCTCCCACCCCTGCTCAGTATTTCAGCCGTTTTGTTTCCCTCTAACATTGCTGGATGGGCCACAGCGTTCTTTTTTCTCGTGGCACTGACCTCCCGACACTGATATCCCGGCGCTTCTCAGACGGTGGGTGCACTTTCTCTCTTGCGCGTGCGGGCACAGCATCATGGTGAACGTGTGTTGCGTTTAAGGGTGTTTATGTAGTCTACACAATGCGTTTACTCTGCTTTTACAGATTCCTGTCCAGCTACTCAACTTCCTCGGTAACTCGCTCGAAAAGGTGGTACTTAGACTGCTGCGGCGCGGCGGGTGCCAGCGTTGCCCGTCTTCCCTCTTCGCCTCTTCTACTTGTTCTTCTCTCTGACGTACAAGTGTGCGTCCCACTACCGCTCTGCTGAACGCTTCCCTCCTCCCAAGCACATGTCCGTATCCTGCTTCCTTCTCTCACTTTACTCAGCCCCCTTTCTCGCTCCTTCTCCCCATGTTTGTTCTTTATTCTTGCAATACACACGCACCACCTCCGCTCGAAATCTCGGGCACCCTTACAAGCCGCAAAGGTGCCTGTCCCTATACGGACACACGGTATGCCGCACTGGGTACGTTTGGGTTTGTGCGTGGAGCCCTTCTCGCTTTACCGACTTCACTCGACCAGTGTACACGCAGTCACGCACTTTGGGTGAATGCGTATGCAGAGCACAACCGCCTCGTGGGAAACTATGTCTGACTCAGCGGCGCGGGCACGAGTACTACGTCTGCGGCAGTCTGCGGCGCCGCTGCAAGATGTCTACGGTGCATTTTCCCCGTGGCAGCACCTCTCTACCTCTCTTCCTGGGCTCGATTCTCTCCTCAGTGTGGCCGGTGTGTGTGAAGGTGTGTCTGGCAGCGACGACAGGAGCGGCGTCGAGTCGACTATTGGTGGCCTCCCTGTCGGTGGTCTTCACGAGCTCTACGGACCACCCCTATCCGGCAAGTCATGGCTGCTTCGGCGTGTCGGAGCGGCCTATGTGCGGCGCATGACGGCGTACCGGCAGTGGTACCATGACGAGTTGGAGCGGGTGTCGAAGAGGGCAGTGGAGGCGACGTTGTTCACGCGTAAGACGGATAATGAAGCACATGTAGCGAAGGATGATGAGGACGTGGGTAGTGAGGCGGAGGACGCCCACATCTGTGCAAACTCAGCTAGTCCCTTACCCATTACTGCGATGGAGGAATGGGACCTGTATGTATGCCTGGTGCGCGGTGCCGGGGCAGACAGCAAGACACACAGTCTCACGGCATCGCCGCCGTCGCCCTCACTGCTGTCACCCGATGTGCGGAGTTGGCTGAAGGAACTAGTTGCACCCTTTGATTCCTCTTCAACCCTAGATAGGCAAGTGGAATCCATTGTTACCGGTCCGGTGCACGGGTATTCATCCTCGCACCAGCAGCAGCACAGAGACTATGCCGAGCAGCACATTCACTTTCGTGTGGTTCACTCCCCCAATGAGCTTCTGGCCTTCCTCGAGTGCCTCGGTGGTGATGCAGCATCAGTGCCATCCACAAGCACAGTCTTCACAAATACGACTTACTCTGCGGCTCCTCCTGTACCTCGTGTAGCGTTGCAGCAGCAACTCTTGCCATCGCAGTTGACTCACGGTTCTTTGACCACAGCAATGCTAGGGCAGAAGCCGCACCGCTCTCCAGGCACTACGATGTCTTCTTCCCCATCCTTTCCCCTAACTTGCGGCAGCCTTCCGCAGTGCACCTGGCGGCTGCAGCGGCAGCGCCTGCTCCTCCTCGACGGCCTCGATGCCCTCTGGCTGCACCCCAGCCTGGGCAACCACAGCGCCACGTACACAGGCCAGTGGTTTGCCGAAGAACTGCACCGGCAGTTGCGGACAGTGCTGTTGCCGCGACTTGGCTACGCTGCCTCAGATAGCACCCTTCTGACGGCACCATCTTCCACCGCAGCTGCTGCTCCGATGTCTCCACACACCCAGCACGTGCTGTACTCCACAGTGGTTTTCACAAACGGCTGTCATGGCAGCAGTCGCGGTTTTCTGACGGCGCAGCAACTGGAGTCTCGTTTGGCTGGGCCAGCAGGAGGAGTGGAGGGCTGGGCAGCGACGCTGCCACGGCCCTCGGGGAATGCGGCGTGGTGTAGGGCAGTCGACACGCGATGTTTGATCGAGCCGGCCCACCTGGGGTTAGTGTCCATCCTAACACCCAGCTTTTCCTATGTGCGGCCAGCAATGGCGCCACACGAGTCAAGTACCGTGTATCAAAATGGCCGTCGCATCACCGGGACCTTTCGTCAGTCTACCGCAAATTATCTAGAGTCTCTCGTGACGGTGGTGAAAGGGGGCTCACGTGTAGCAGCAACGTGGGTACTGCGTAGCGCTGCAGACGGCGAGCAAGAAGCTTGAGGTGCAAGCCTAGTGTACACTCTACACACACGCAGCTTGTCGTACTCCTCCCTGCGCGTACCCTGAGGAGTTGCATCTCGTAGTCATGCGAGTTGCATGTGAGTGATTTCTTGGCCATTTCGTCAATCCCCCCTCCCCAGCTGCTAGGCAGAGACAGAGAAAGAGAAAGCGAACAAGCACCCACAGCAGGAGAACAGGTCAATAGGTGTGCATCCTCTCTGCTGTGTGACAGTGCCCCCCCCCTTTGTAGGCGTATGAAGCGGCTGGAGAGGCAACCAGCGGCCTCTCGCTACCTTCTCTCTCTCTCTCTATACATACATAGACATATATCTTTTGTGCGGCATCGTCGTCTAAGGCGGCCCCACTGGCATGCAGTGGTGCTACTTCTCTCTCAACCTCGGCACTGCTGGTGCTGCACTTCTCTCCCTCATGGCTTTCACTCCTTCTCTCAATCGCACCCTTTTCCTTGCCCATGTCTACCCTTTGGCATTCCTTCTCAACCGGTACGTCCGCTGTGGTGGTTGAGTTTGTGTTTGACTGTATGTGACGTGATGCGCTGCAGCCGTACATATTACAGTGTGGTGCCCCTCTTGTCCACACATCTCTGCCTCTCACTGGACGTCGTCGTCTTCACCTCTCTCCGCACACGCCATGTCCATCATTTACGTGGATGAGTTAGCCATCCGGTTGCCATCCGAGGTGCGCAACACCTTCAACCCGTTGTGTGCTTTCGGGAGCTGCGGCAGCAATAGCAACAACAACCGTTCCTCCACATCTGTAATGGGACTTCGTGAGGTACAGTCAGGTCACTTGCTTCTGCCCATTGATGCCGAGGGCTCAATCGTTGTCACTCCTGGACAACGGTACACCGTGGTTCTTGTTCGCGAGACCCGCCGCGACGCTGCGGCGTCAGCTGCTGCGCCGCCCGTTGGGGCAGAATCCTCATCGGCTGCAAGCAATGGTCATCAAAGCAACACTGATGGTAGCACCAACAGAGCGAAAAAGTCTGCGGCTCCCGTTAACTCTCGACAACAGCAGCTGCAGCAGCAGCAGCAAGTGTCTGCTCAGCATCAGCATCAGCAGCCCGCCAAGCAGCTCAGCTTGCCATGTGAAGCCGCTGCGACAGCACCTATCGCGCCACCAGCCATACCGCCGGTCCAGAAAGACAGCTTATCCAAGAAGGAGCGCAAAGCGATGCTCGAGTTGTCCATAGCGGCACAAGTCCACGGGGACGAGGCCCCACAGCCTCCTACTGTAGCGGAATCAGATCAGCTCAGCAAGAAGCGGAAGCGCCAGGACGTCGACGCAGCACGGGCGCAGCAGCAGCAACAACAGCGCCGGCAAAAGTTGTCTCCCACTACGAATGCGAGAGTTGGGGCGGCGGACACTGATGATGCGCCGCTGATGGAAGCATACAAATGCTCCCAGTCGCACACTTCCTCGCGCACCTCTCCGGTTATAAAGCCGCCAACGTCTGCCGAGATCGGCCACCACAGCAATCATGGCTCACTCCGCAGCAAAGCAGAGACATTAGGGGTGCCGCCTCAGCCAATGCACCGCAGTCTTAGCAGCACCGACAGCTACGACGACGAGAGAGGCGCACCGTCGCTGGCGCAGTTGTACAGTACCCAATCCGCGGTGTCGCAGTACCCCGTTCCTGAGGTTGAGCATACAGAGGAAGAGACGCGCACAAGCGCCACCTCCAAGAGGCGTCACTCCCCCTCGGAGAAGAAGACCAAATCAATTTCTTCTGACGCTGCAGTATCGACAGCCGCACTACGAGCCTCCTCCCAATCACAGCCAGTAACAAAGACATTGCACCAGAAGAGCGTCAGCCCAGACAGAGCCCCCGTGACGCTGCCGCCGTCGTCCCGGACGAGCACCGTCCGTCGCGTCCCGCTAGACACCTCAAGCGACTCCGATTAGAGCACTCTCGAGGAGGAAAAACGCAAGCGTCGCGCTCTCTATAGGGCAGCTCATATTGTACGTCACGTACTGCTGTATGGAGTACACGCACACATGGAAAGCACCAATGCGTATTTTTCGATGTGAGGATGGCGGACGGTGGCCTGTGGATGTACATGTGCCTGCCGTCCGTACACTCTGGATTGGGGCCGCGTAATGCGCTGAACGTAACTGACTTGTAAGAGATACAAAACACACTGATATAAGGGAGGAAACAAAAAAGAACAACGTATACCCGGAAAGAGGAGATGAAGGCGGCGCTTTCGGCCTGCGCGTACCTCGTGGGTGTCGCAATCGCCAGCCACCGACAACACCACTCCATCGCTGCTACACAGCAAGCTCTCTCGCTGTGCTACATATTGCTCTTGTATCTTTTGATTCTCAAACAAAGAAAACCCCGCCTTCTGTCTACTACTCTCTCTCTCTGTTTCTGTCTCCGCTGTACTGTTTGACTGGCACCCTCCCTCTCCCCCTTCCCTGGGAGAGCATTATCGAGAACGACTACATCGATCAAACATTCACCATCATAGGAATTGCCTTGACCTCGCACTCATCTCCTCACCGCGTCCCAGTCACTAATACCACCACCGCCTCATCAGCATCACTAAAGCCCGTAAACTGTTGGTATAGAAAAACAAAGAAGTAGTTGCAGGAAGGGAAGGGAAGAAGAACGGGTACAACGTGTAAGCACGTCCGCCCTTCCCCTCCTCCCCCCTCACTCTTCGACGGCATCCATCGCCTACCTGAGGACTATTGGTTTCATCTGCAACAAGTACCGACCCCCCTCCCTCCCTTCATCCCTCCCTAACACTCACACAACCCGCCCACCTACCACTGCCACGTGCCCTACCACCCGCCTCTGTACACTTTTCTTTCGTCTGTACACACGTAAAGCTTACCTCACTTCACACATACAAACCTGCAGGAGGGGTCGGTGTCTTCGCCGAGACATCAATAGCGCCATTTTTTCTTCCGCATCGCTGACAGAGCCCCAATCTTGTTTCCCCTCTCCCTTTCTTGTGCTTTTGTGGGAGGGGGGTTTGTGCTACACTCTTGCAATTCCTGCGTCCGTGTTGTGTCGGTGTGTTTGTTTTTTGTTGTTGTTTTTTATTTGGGTGGTGTTGTGCTCTCCTTGACTCTCTCGTGGCGGCGTTACGCATGCTTACATGAACACTGACGAGCACACGTGAGCTCTCTTCCCACTTTTCCTCCTCCTTCTCCCACCTCCAGCGCTGAAGGAAGACTCCGCGCCGCCCCCCCCCCTTGTTTGTCACTTATCTTCTCACTTGCTCAGTATACACACACACTCACAGGCGCACGTTGACGCACTGCACCTCATCGTCCATCCCTTCCATAAATCTGCACACCCACAGTTGTAGACTTATTTGCTTGCATACGTGCCACCTTCGGTCTCCCTCGATCGATTCCTCGACTTGTTGACTTCTTTGCCTGTTCTCTCCGCTTTTGGTTCTTTCCTCCATCACAGCCGCGCCGTGAGTTCGCTGACTGGCCTGTGTTCGGTGTGCGTGTGCACGCGCACCGTTGACCCACTTTTCACTACCTCCCCCTGCACCTCCTCCCACATCCTCTTTGGGCGTAGCTGAACTCTGAAGGGACACGGAGTCAGACATTGCAGTGCAGTGCACAAAGCAAATATGCCGGCTACCAAGTCACTCGCAGAGCTGCAGGCGGAGGTCTGCCGGCTGGACGACCGCTACCGTCTGGAGCGCATCATTGGCGCCGGCTCCTATGGTATTGTGATCCGCGCGCGTGACATCAAAAGCGACAACTGCCTTGTCGCCATTAAGCGCGTCAACAAGGAGATCTTTGAAGAGGTTGTTTTGGCGAAGCGCATTCTGCGTGAGATCAAGCTATTGGCGCACTTTAATGACGACAACATAATTGGCCTGCGCAACATCCTCACCCCTGAGGACCCAGTAAACTTTGAGCACTTCTACATCGTAATGGACATTATGGAAACCGACCTGAAGCAGGTGCTGCGCAGTGGCCAGGAGCTGACGGAGGCTCACATTCAGTTCTTCATCTATCAGGTGCTGCGCGCGCTACACATCATTCACAGCGCCGGTGTCATCCACCGCGATATTACGCCGGCAAACATTTTGGTCAACACAAACTGCGATTTGAAGATTTGTGACTTTGGCCTGGCGAAGGAGGAAAACGATCAAGGCGAGTACATGACGGACTACGTGACGATGCGCTGGTATCGTGCGCCGGAGTTGGTGATGGAAGGCAAGGACTACTCAGTGCAGATTGATGTGTGGGGTATCGGCTGCATCCTTGGCGAGCTACTCGGCTCTCGTCCGCTCTTCCAGGGGAAAGACCGCGTGAACCAGTTGGACAAGATAGTGGATCTGATCGGTACGCCGTCCGACGAAGACATCAACTCCGTAGGCTCGTCTGCTGCGCAGAAGTACCTCAAGAAGAAGGGGTACCGTCCGCGGCCTGACTGGCGCCAGCGCTACCCAAATGCATCTGTAGAGGCGCTCGATCTGCTGCGCCGCATGCTGGTCTTCAACCCGAAGCAGCGAATCACGGTGCTGCAAGCGATGCGTCACCCGTTCTTGGATCAGCTGCACGACGACGCTGACGATAACATCACCTACACCCCCTTCCACTTTGACGAGCAGGAGCAGAAGACAGTGCTGGATGTGAAGCACGCCATCTACAAGGAGAGCATCAAATTTCACAAGGCACACCCGTCTTCAATGCAGTCAACGAGCATGAACAATACCTTCAACTCCATCAGTATGCCCCCACCGAGCGTGGCGACAGAGGGCGAGGGCCGCTCGGCGCAGCAGACGATTGAGAAGGACATCCCTGAGAGCACGACGGACGGCAACTTTGACCGCGATCAGGCGTAAAGCGACTAATCTATATGTGCACAGCACAGAGAAGGACGTGCCGCAGAAATAAGGAGGGTGAGAGAGAGTACGCGGTGACGCAGTGGATGTCCTAGAGCAGAGGTGAAGTCGCCAAAGCAAGAGGGGGAGGGGAAGGCAAACATGCATCCACGTCTCACATAATAGTACTGTAACCATGTTTGCGTCGTCTTGAGCGCCCTTCTCCTCACTGAGCCTCTCCCTCCACCCACCCACCCCCTCTTGTTCTCTCTGCAGTGCTGAACCGTGCTAGCTCCAGCTCTCCTTGTCCTCGTTTCCACTGCGTGTCACACTCGGGCATACATTCACACCCAGGAAAGGAGCGAGGAGAAGTGAAACATGGGCTGGAGGTGCAGAAGGCTCTGAGATAGGGAAGGAACATATCACACGCACACACAGAGAGCGAAGACACTCGAAGGCATCACCTACCTCTGTCATTAAGGCCGCATTTAGTAAATTGAGTTACAGTCCATTGTGTGTGTTTTTTTTCTTGGTGCTGCTGTTTTCATTTGTGGGTACCGTTGTCTCCCAATCCATCCCACCCCGTCTCTCACCATCATCATCGAGCCACTTTGCGCTTTCTGTCTTCTCTCCACCTTGTGTCTTCTCTTTTAGCTTCGGATTCTTAGTTTCTCTCCTTTGTCTTAAAGCATAATGAAATGGTATAAACGTGTTTCACAATGTCTTTATTTGTTTTTCTCTCGCCGCTGATGAAGGTGTGTACTCCACCAAGGGCGTGCGATCATGAAAAAGTGGTTGAAGGAAAGTCCAACACACAGCTCAGATTGCTCCTACGTCAACTCACTTCCTCCACCTCACGCACGCACGCACGCGCAGTCCACGATAGCACGGGGAGTAAAGGAAGGTTATGTGGCACCGTCGCGCATTTTACCACATTTGCGGCCGCCTCTTGTCCGCATTCATTTCTTTCCATTCGTCTTGCGCTTCTGTGTCTGCTCCTCATGTGAATATCACCGACCCCCCCCCACCACCTCTGTTCTTGCTCTCACTCGCTCTCTCTCTCTTGGGTAGTGGTCGCGATGTGCGTCTTCTTCACATAGGCTACTTTTGAGCTTCTTCCACTTGTCAGTCGCTAACGGGGCTCGTGTGTGGGGAGAGGGGAGGGTGGGAAGGTGTGTGTGTTTGTGTGTGTGTGTATGTGGGAGGGGGGTGTCTGGTAGTGTTGGTGGTAGTGACTGTGCTTGGACCTTTCAGCGACATTTCGCCATCTCTGACCCTCTTTCTCGCCTCTCAAGGCGTACCCTATGGTCTCTTCCACTTCCTTCGTACTACTCTTGAAAGTAGGTTACTGTCTTATTTTTTGCTTGCTTTTGCTTTTCTTTCATCTCTCTTCCGCTCTTTTCGTCTCTCCTCCTCGTCTCTCTTGTATGTGTTCTTCTCAACGCTCGCCGGTGATGTGTTGCCGCATCCTTCGCTCTTATGCCGTGGTCATTCTGTTTCACCCCCTCCCTCCCTCCCTTCCTCCTCTCTGCATAATTGAACGCTACCTCGACAGGTTTTGTGTCTTCCCATGCGTTAGTACGCCGGCCTACTCAGCTAGGTAAACAGAGACGAAGGCTGGTGTTGTGAGAAAAACAGCATCGAGTTCGACACGGTGTGTTTTGATCGATTGTGCGTCAATCATGCGATCACCGGCAAAGGACCCGCTGAAGAGTGGTGCGAAGTGTGGCAAACACCAAGAGTAAAACTGCTGTCAACGGCTCTCTACATTGCTGTCGTACGGGTTGCATGTTCTCTTTTTCTTAGTGGCTGCTATGTTGAACTTGGCGATCTCTTTGTCTCTGTTTCTTCCCCTGTTTTCTCTTGAAGCTCATTATCTCGCTCTTTCTCTGTAGCTCCTGCGCATCCGTATGCGCCCGTTTATATGACTACTTGCCGGTGTTTTGGGGTGTGTGGATTGGAGAACATTTCTCTGCGCCGTTGGCGATGCTGTACTGTGATTGTGTGTGTATGTGTGTGTGTGTGTGTGTGTGTGTATGTGAGGGGGGTTGATTTGGGTGGAGTCGGATCGTCCAATGTGATCGCCCTCTTTTTTTCTATCTTCGAGGTGGGGATGGGGTGGGGAATCGCATCGCCTCCTCTCTTCCCCCCCCCCCCCCCACCCCTCCCTTTATCCCCCCGGTACAATAAAACAAGCGAAAGAAAAAGCGATTAGACAGGCTGTAAGATGCTTCCCGCCTCCTATTCTCCATTGGTGATTGTGCTGAGCTATACTGACTTTGTTTTTCTTTGTTCTTTACTCTTTGTGTCGTCTTCGCTCTCAGTGTCTCTCCCTCTCTCTGCGTGTATGTGTGTCTGTGTGTGTGTGTGTGTGTGTGTGTGTGTGAGGGGAGAGAAGGGGAGTGGAGAGTTGCATGAGTATGTTCCCGGTGTGGCTCCTCTGCCTCTGGTGGTCCTCCTCGTCACTATTTCATCCTTTTTTTTGCTTCTCGTCCTCTCAGAGTCAAACTATGCTTGGCGGAGGTGTACTGTAGAGGAATTATCTTTCAACACATCGCCCTCGCGCGCCTGCTACCGTCTCTCTCTCTCTCTCGCACTGCGTTCCTACCCCACCGCCGAAGCTTCATTCTTCTCAGCCTCCATAAAAAAAGGGTTAGCGGAAAAACATGGGAGGGTGGAAGGAAGAAACAGCAGTGATGCAGAGTGCTGGTGGCTGAATGAGGAGGTGGTGAAACGCAGCCGCAATCGTGACCTACGTGTCTTATTACTTTTTTCTTGCTTACTGTCTTCCTCTGACTCCCTCTGGTTAGTGAAAGACTATGCATTCGTGAAACCGCGTCTTCAATCACAATAGCTGAGACTATCTGGCACTGTGCACGTCAAGGCATGTTGTACTGCTGTGTCCCTGATTACGGGGAACTCCTCCAGCGTGCTATCAGGGTCCAGTACCCCACAAAGTGTGGGGAAACAAGGCAGCTCCCCCCTCTCCCTACCACTGCTGAACCACCTCTGGCGGTGGCAGAGCCAAGCACCAACGACGTAGGAAAGTCAAAGCAATGTAGCGCTACCGACGTCGGTGATCAGGTCCTGGATGGCGCTGCGCCGGAAAGACCTGCGTCAGCGTACACGTCTGTGCCCTCCTTATGATAGGCAAAGTGTCCTTGTGGATCGAACGTATCCCACCCAGCCCTGGCTGCTTACTGGTGGAGAGCCTGAGCCACCCCAAATGATGCGCCAGGTGACGATCGATATGACCCGGGACAGCTGTGAGGTAACCTGCGGAGCATGGGATGGGTAGAGCTTGGGGCAGAGGCTGTGCTTATGAGTGAGGCGGCACATTGCTGTAACGCACGTGTCTAGTGCTGCTTTACACCGCGTGATGGGCCTGTGGCAGGCCGAAGGGTAGTGTAGAGCTCACGCATTACGACTGAAAAGACGCGTTGAAAGACACAAGTTGTTGTTTCTGGGTATGATTGGTGGCTCCTTTTCTTCTCTGTATGCCGGCGGTCGCCGAGCAAACTAAACACCGAAGAAAGCGACATTGTTAAGAAGTGCAAGCGCGTGGGAGAGGGCTAGCAACCAACGCGGTGGCCTCAACTTCTACTGCAGCAGTGACCGGCACAAATATGGTTTGTCCTCGCGACACGTGTTCGTGCACTCGATATGTGGTTGATCTTTCCCTCTCGCAGCTGTTGGTGTCCTTTTTGGTCACAGTTTTCAGCGTGGGGGTCTGCCCAGTCCCATTGGTTGCACTTATGCTGGCGAAGTGAGATACTTGTGTGCATGCCAGCGCGTGCGTGGGTGGGTGGGTGTATCTTCCTTTCGCTGTACCTCAAAGGTGAACAGGTTCACAGTCTCACACAATTCGTTATACATGCACACAGCCCCTCCCCCCCCCCACACACACACACTGCAGTTACCTAAACCTCTAATTCCTTCTCTCTGCATTCTCTGCCTTTACCCATCGTGTCTTGCGTATCTCTATCGCTTTGGCTGACATGCATGCATACATGCACACTTTCATGCGCCCCGCTATCGCTACCTGTGGCCCGCTCGCTTCCCTACTGGTTCACGTTAAATTCTGTGAATTTTGTAGTGGCGGTTTGTAGTGCCTTCTGGTTGTTTCATCTTCGCGGGTGTTTGGCGTTCACTCTCGTTTCATCTACTCCCAGGCAACGATCGACGATAGGCAATGCGCGTCGTGAAATCAGGCAAACAAGTTTCAAGCTGTTTTCTTTTTTGCTGGTGAAGAGCGTGCCCTGTCTAGGCTAGCTTACACCTTGTGGCATACTCGTTGAAGCGGACTACTGTGCATCTCAGGTACCTCCCCCTCACGCCTCTGCAGGTCACACTACCGATACTTCTAGGCCCCTCCTTATTTGTTTTTGTTTTTTCGCAGAGCGCTGCAGCGTCTGTCCGCCGCCACCATGTGGACAGTGTCCCGGTCCTGTTTGGCGGCGGCAGTGCGTTCGACTGTGCTCTGCCAGAAGAAGCAGAGCGCCGCGGGGTACATGGCGAGTGCCGGCAAGGTGGGTAGCGAGGAAAAATGGGCGCAAGCTGCTATGGAGTACATTCACGAGAAAAATCACGTGAATGATGCGCGGAAGAGACAGCAGGACGTCGACCAGGAGCGCAGCATCTCTGGCGCCTACGACCGCTACTCCGCTGTATCGGAAGCAAAGTTTGACAAGCGCCTTTCGCGCCTCATAGCGCGCATGTCCGAAGCTCTTGAAGAGATGCAAAAGTTAGGCCTGAAGGAAGCACTGGAGGAGGCGGTGCTGCTCAATTCAGAGCAACCACCAGGCCACTACCGCCGCCCGTCCCTCACCCCTCCCTTGGTGGGGTACGAGCCAGGCTTTGGTCTTGATGTACCACAGCTGCGCAGTCAGCAAGCCGAGTACCCGCCACTGCGCCGCCCGACAGACTGGCTGGAATTCGGCGAGGGAGGTGATGACTTCCCGTACGTCGACACCCACAAGATCGAGGATTTGACAGCAAAGCATGAGGCACGGCTGGAGGAACAGCACGGCGTGTTGCGGGAGGCTGCGCCGCTCACCGGTGTGGAGGGCGAGGGATGGGAAGCTTATGTCGCGCTGCACCGCAAGGCACTTGCTCGTCAACACCTCATCATAGACCTGCATAACGACCCTGAGCTGCGCGCTAAGTACGATGCCGATGAAGCCTTCCGTGCTGCGGAGTGGGAAAAGCGAGGCATTAAGCCCCTGCACATTGAGGCGCCACTGGAGCGTGACGTGGAGTTTCACTACGCGCAGGTACCTGCCTACGAGGCGTTTCGCTCGCTGTGAGCAACGGCAATGATAATGACCTACGTAAACAGTGGTGCGAGCACATGTGTTCGTCATTTGGCTTCTTCTCTGTCCTTGCGAGCACCGCTGGTAAGAAGCAGTAGCTGCAAGTGAAGTACCTGGCGCAGCAGTGTCGTTTGCTTATCTGGTCTCATGCTTCCGTGCTGCACGCGCGTGCTGCTCACCCTTGTGCTGTGGTCAGGAGAGGAAGGTGTGTAGTAGGAGGGAGGAGAAACCGCTGCCTTCTCCTACTTTTAATTTTTACATATGCTTTGCCTATGTGTGTGTGTGTGTATGTGTGTGTACAGTGATAGTGCAGCTCTCTCTCTCTCTCTTCTCCGCCCCGCTTCACCCCGCCCCCTCAGCGTGGGCCTGCGCATAAGCGTCTCTGTGTGTAGGTGGGCAGCTCTCCTGGCAACACGAAGCGTTCAGTGGACGTATTGTATGTTTGTCCTCTCCCAACTGACACGTGCAATGTGCACCCTCGCTCAGCGCAAACGAAGCTCACGCTATGCGCCTGACTGCCTCTGTGCATGCATGAGTGAGCAGTACCAAGCTGAGGTAGCGCTGAGTTTGTCCTTGCGTAATGGTGAAGCTGCAGTGCCGCACGCCCCTCCTTTCCTGCGGTCTCTCCCGCTTTATCTGCGCTCTTCCATTTCTCTTTCATGTCATCACTGCTCTCTCTCCTCCTCCTCCTCCCCCTTCTCTTCCTACGTGTTTTCTTGCTCTACTCTCTCCACGCATGAATCCGCATGCGCCAGCCTCATTCCTCACACGGTGGTGGAGTAAATTCGTTGTTTTCTTTTTCTTCTTTGTGGGGAGCAAGAGGGGCCGTCTTCATGCGCGTATTGATGCACTAAGTCGTTCCCATCCGGATCGTGCCTCCCCGGTTTTCGAAACGCTCAGCATACACGCGTGCGCGACACACAGCACACCAGCCACCCCTCAAAGGAAACCGAACAAAAATAAAACAGAAAAGCGATACACGTGTGCGTACATGCAAGAGTAAGTGAGGCCTTCGTCACATATTGGATTCTCTCCAAACACCGCTGGCAGACGGAGAGAAGGCTAAGACTGCAAGTGTGTGTGTGTGTGTGTGTGTGTGTGTGCGTGTGCGCGCATGTGTGTGTGTGTCGTTGTTGTTGTTGTGCAACCCTTCTAATACTACGCTGCTTAACTGTAGAGTACGCCCCACCCCGCCCCGCTCCTTCCCTCTCAGCTCTTTCTCCCCCCACCACCACCACCACACACACACTCAACAATCGCAGCGTTACCTCTGTTCTTGCACAGCAACCCGTCGCCCTCTTTATTCCCCAGCGCATCAGTCAATCCTCTTCTTCTGTTTCTCATCTTTCCTTTTGGCTTCTGCTACTCCTCAGAAGAGATGCTCCCACATACCAGCACCTTGACAGGCGACGCCGCGGTGGCAAGCGAGCCGCCTCCTTCACCACGTCCTCGCACCCCCGGTCCCCCTATCGTCACCTCCGTGTCTCACTCCTCCATGCCCTCAACGGCCGCGACGCAGATCGTCAGCCGCTGCGTCTCCTCCCCACCACCACTCACCACTGACGTCGATATCAGTGGCCCGTTCCTGCTCTACGGCCCATCCGGTCGCTTGCTGAGTCGCTATGAGCCCTCCGACCTCTGGGGGCTGCTCATTTCCGAGCACACAGCGTTGAACTGCACGTACGCCCAGACAACAGTGCGGATAGGCCGAACCGGTGACTGCGATACCGTCTTAAACGACCCGCGAGTGAGCAGCACACACTTCACCATCTCGCTGGAGCTGGAGCCCTATGAGGACAGCAACCTCGTCCAAAAAATGTTCAACAGCCGGCACGCAGGCCACAGTGAAAGCAGCACTGACGGGAACGACTACGCAGTGCCTTTGTTGCCGCGTCGATCACGAGAAGGAAAGCACGCAAACGCGTACGGCGCCACCAGCTCGGCTGTGAACGGCCCGGAGAGCGCCGTCCCCAGTGATCTGACATCATGGTTGACCCTGCCCAGCCCTGCAACTACCAGTGCAGGGCAGCGGCACATTGAACAAGGGGCTACCGCCGCCACCGCCGCGATGAACTTGGTCAAGAACGGAAGACCCAAAGCAAGAGCTCTTCCAGAGACGTCACTACCTGGTTGGCGAGTGCGTCGCGTGTTGCTCACCGACTGTAGCGCTAACGGCACCTACGTCAACGACGTACTCGTCGGCCGCGGGAGGTACTGTGAGCTGCACTACGGTGATGACATCAGTGTTGTGCGGGTTCTGGAAAAGAAACGTTTTCATAGTGGCTCAACTACACTGACGACCCTAAGCAGCGAGGAGGACGAAGCACAGCAGGAGGCGGAGAAAGAAGTTGCTGACTTTGTGAAAGACAAACCCTGTGCGAAACTGCGGCACGGGAGCGAGGCAGCGTCACCGCCTCCCGCGCAGCACTTCACTCGATCGTCGCGCGACGTTCTCACTGGCTGTGGCACCGTACGTGTGGGAGATGACGGGAATGAAGAAGGCAACTCGCCCAACAGCGACGACCCTCATGTAGCACAGATGTTCACGGCGCTCCTCTCCACGCTCTCCACAGAGCACACGTACGTGGAGCGCTTTTGCTTCCACCTTTACCACGCCGAGGAGGTGGGGCGAGGCGGCGTCCCTATCACCGAGCCCGAGACGGTTGCTGCCCCTCAGAAGTCAGCGGGAGGTGGGGAAGCAAACGAGGAACGACATGGGGAAATCCAAGCGGAGCAGGACCAGTATGACGATGCTCTGCAGCATCCCCAAACCGAGCACAAACCCAATTTACTGCACCGCACCTCTGGCAGGGTACCACAGCGACTCTCCTCCACCTCATTCGAGCCGCACGACGGGAACGGCGGCAACCCTGCGTCGTACCACAAGTCAGTACGCTTCCCTGATGACCCGGTGACCGCTTTCGACTCACCGCCTGACAACGCCGACAGCGATGCCGTGGTATCACCGCCAGTCTCGCTCTCTACCCTTCAGTATCGTGGCCGACACACCTCCCTATTCAGCCCGCCTCTCCCTCCTCTTGCCCCGGTGCTGAGTGACACCGTCGCTAGCGCTGCCTCAAACCCGCACAGCAGCGCATGCTCGAGCTCATCCAGCGTGAGCTCGTTGAGAGCGCTCTCTACAGTAGTTACCCCGCATTCCCTTCTCCGGTCACGTCCGTCTATCCGGGAGAGCTTTATCGCCCCGATCAATCTTACTGGCCGCGAGCAATCGGCGGCCCCGTCGAAAGGATCCATGCAGGGTTCTATAACTGCCTCCACCGCAGAGATTCGCTTTCACGAGAGCATCGGCAGTAGTCCCGCGCTGCAGTGTAAGGCTGCTGCGCAGCAAGCGCTTGCCGCACGCTGTGGAGGCAGTACCGCAAGCAGCCAGACTAACGGTGGCCTCGGTACCGTTGGAACGATTCTGAAGGACATGCCAGCAGACATTCCCATTCGCTACGCAGTGCTGCCGTTGCGCCACCTGCAGTGGGGTGGTCGTATCGGCTTCGGCGCAAGTGGAGATGTGTTCATGGGTATCGACGTGTCAACTGCGACAGTAATTGCCATCAAAGTGTTGAAGGGCAGCTCACTTTTTCAGCCCTCGCCATCTGCCGACACGGCGGTGGCTACAGAGCACAGCAAAACCATCTCGAGAAGGCCAACAGCACCGTTGGTGCAGGACGACGCTACAATTCTCAGCTTGTCGGACATCAGCCTGAGCAACGTCACTCCCCCAGTCCCCGGCACGGCGACAGAAGTCTCAACCTCGGTTCCCCTCCCCTCTGGCTCTCCCACCACGGCACTGCCGCGGTCGGCAGGGCGAGTGGATGGCAAAGCGGACACTGCGGAACGCACGAGCATGTTACCGTCGCTCCGCTTCGCCTCATTGCAAGGCGACGACGTGAACGGAGAGTCGATTCAAGTAAGTGAAGCGCCCACACCGCTGACGTTAGTGTCCGCCGCTACGTCGTCATCAGCCGCCGTGCAGGGGAACACCTCCGCAGCGCTGGTAAGCGCCTCGTCCACCTGTTGCCCCCACGCACAGGCTCAGCAGAGGTCACCTCGGCTGCAGCCGCGAGATGAGCACTCTGCCTTGCCACTTCTTCGCAAGCACCTACGGGAGATTATCTTTTTAACGACGCTGCAGCACCACCGCATCGTGCACTTCCTCGGCTTCCAGTTCAGCAGCGAGGGCCGTCTGTGTCTTCTCATGGAGTACGTGGCGGGTGGCACCCTGCAGACGCTTGTCAAGAACTTTGGCGTCTTTGAGGAGAACGTGATTCGCCTGTACACGCTGCAGATCCTGGAGGGCTTGGTGTACCTGAGACGCAAGGGTGTTGTGCACGGTGACTTGAAGAGCGCGAACATTCTCGTGTCGGAGCAGGGCAACGTTAAACTGACAGATTTTGGAACGAGTCGCTTCTTACGCACCTGTGCAGCACAAGAAGAAACCGGAGAAGTGGCTGAGACAGGCAATCAGCAACAGAAGGCTGAAGTGCATCGCCGCAACAAGTTTCGAGAGGGCCACCACCCACCCGCAGATCGGCCGCGCCAGCCCTGTCATCACGACAACTCGGCTGGCGCCGATGCCGAGGAGGCAGATAGCGGAGGAGCGGATGTCAGCGTGGGCAACTCAGAACGACGCGGGGGCGGGTGTCGTTGCAGCAGTGACGTGGACCTCTGCTTGGATGACGTCGACAGCGCCGAGGACGACGGTCCGGAGCATCGCGTGCTCTGCGGAACACCGCTCTACATGAGCCCCGAGCTAATCCGCACGCAAGAGCCGTCCTTTGCCTCTGACATGTGGGCATTGGGCTGTGTTGTATACGAGATGGCAACCGGTGGGGTTTTGCCGTGGCGGCCTGTGCACAACTCGAGTGCGCCGACGGTTGTTTGGTACATTGGCCAGCGGAGCGAGGACGGTGAGGGTCCCTCGATGGACGATGTCTACACGGAGCGAGACCGTCTGAACCGCACCAGCAGCAACCACTCGCTTCACGAGACAGGGGATGGCGCGTATGACGAACAGAGCAGAGGGCATCGCGGCCATAGCGGCAGAGGTAGCGGCGACAGCGTGGGCCGCTTGGATCGCACTCCATCTCCTATGTTATTGGACCTCCTACAGTCGACGTTGAGCCTAAACCCAGAGCGGCGCCCCACCCCGGCGGAGCTGCTTCAGCATCCCTTTATCCGCAATGAGGCTTCAGAGGAGGCGCTCGTGCGCTGGCACGCTGTGGTGGCGGCGAACCGTTGTACCGAGATCCACGCGCTGAAGCAGCATGGCGAGGCGGTGGAGGCGGTATCGCATCGCAAGATGAAGGCTGAACCTGGCGCGGCTACCAACAGCACGTCGCGATCGGTGGGTGGAAACGCTTCAGGAGACGACTCGCTGCACGCTCGCGCCTCGCTCTCCCCAACACGCACGTCACCTTCGCGAAAAACCATTCATGTGGAGGAGCTGGTCGACATCACCCCTGCCAAACCAGGGGGCGAAAAACCTCTGGAGACGGCATCGAAGCAGAAGCCCCCTTTGCTACACCCCCCGCCTCCGCTAGGAGAGTCGATAATGCCGCCGTTGGCGGGCACACGGCTCTCCTGCTCTGGTGAGTCATCGACAGACCTCTTGGGTGACTCCTGGGAAGATGTGGAGTCACCGTCCTTGTTGCCGCTTCCATTGCCAGCCAGCCAGCCCAAGTTGCAGATGCCAAAGGCGCATTCCTCGCAGATCCCCTCGGTGCTTGGTGCTGGCAACCCCGACTCGCAGCCACTTATCTGCGAACCCCCACGGCGGCCAGATATGCGTGGGCGTCGCGTGGATGCGTCGCAGTCAGTAATAGGTCAATCTGCTGCAGCCCCAGAACTCTTACCTGGCGCGTCGTACGATGCGGCGACCGTGCGGTGGTATGACCCGCAGAGCTTCTCTGCGCCGACCAAGCTGCCCGTCTCTCGACCTCGCGCCTCCGCAGCGCCTCCTGCAGGTAGGCAACAGGCAGAACAGCAGGTGCCATACTCCATGCCAGCGACGCTGAAAAGCACGAGCAAGTCGTACATGCGTCAGCATCAGCTTTTCCTCAAGAAGAACGAGCTTGAACGCCGTCGACTCTCTTTTTTAGTGCCGCACGGCGGACGGCAAGTTCGCGGGCGCCTCCGTACCGAAGGGCCGTCGCCACCACAGCCGCAGCTGCTGCCCGTGTCCTCGGCCCCTGCTCAGGTGGGAGCTTCGATATTGCCCATGTACCCGCCTAGCTATCAGTGCGCGACGCAGCACGCAGTCCTGGAATACACCCCTGGCTATAGCGATTACAATCCCCAGGTGAACACGCAAACAGTGGAAATGTGCCTTCCGCCGAGCTTCACAAGTCAATCACTCGCCGTTCCAGAACAGCAGGGCGAACAGCGGAACGGGAACAACGGCAGCAACAGGATGGTGATGGGGGTACGGCTGCAGCGCAACCCCTCCAATCAAAATGCGCCTTCGCTGCAGCTGCGAGGCAACAAGCAGAAGCACAGCAGCCGAAGAGAGAGTGCTCGACACGCGCCGACTAACACTTCAGCGGCCAACGTATCGCCTTTACTGCACCCCAATAGCTTCGTCCCCGCCATCGCAATGAATTCCAGCCATGTCAGGGGCCCTGTACTCTCACACACGCTACAGCATTTTGTGCCGCCGCAGCAACTGTCCATGCAGAGACCCCACCCCGTTGTAGGGGGGTTGATCATGAAGACGGACAATCCTACTTTACCCTCCCCGCTACTGTTGAACTTTACTGCGTTGATGGGCCCTCTACAGGTGCAGGACCACCGATACAAACTCGGCTACAGCAGTACACCCATGTCGGCAGATCAGCTGGCCTCAAAACCACAGCAAGCGGGCCCCCAAGGGCCCATTCTCCCTCTTCCCTCAAATCCGTGCCACTGCCACACTACACATTCACAGTCCCCTATTACACGAAGCCTCGGCTCTGGCAATGAAGACGATGGGAACGCCGTCCAGCAGGCCTCGCTAAACAGTGTCACGGAGGTGGAAGGGGCTGTAAGCAGCACTGTCCAGTGGAACGCGCGATGTGGGAGGAAAGGTCGTCCTAACACCTTATCCTCTTCGAATCTGCTTCATCGCCAGGGCGGCCTCCAAACTCATCGGCGCGCCTCTCCGCTACTGAGGCAGCAGCAACAACAGCTCAGCTTGACCCACATTCACACGTGTGGAGCGGAGCATAGCGACACACAGCAGCAGCAGGAAGAGTCACGCAGCACGGAGCCCTTGTGTGTAGAAAGGTCGACTGGGAAGAGCTCGTCTACGCACACGGTAGGAAAGAAGCGGCGCATTCGCACATCGTCGCGTATACCCACCAAAGCGGTGAGCCAGCGACAGCAACAACGGCGTTTGCAGCAGTAGTGAGCTCAGTCTCCTGTGGACAAGGCAACGCGACAGTGAAAGCGCCAACGTCAGCGCGACGAACGGGGACTGGCACCCATACGTGCATCTCCCTGTACGTGTCACAAGACATGCCTCTTCTTTCCAACTCTGTGTGTATGTGTGTGTGTGTGTGTGTGGGTGGGTGGGTGGGTGGGTGGGTGTGTGCCAAGACACCTTCAAAGTAGCCGCACCTCTCTGGGCATCTGCGCGTGCTCTGAAAGCGCAGTAGTCATTCATGCAATTTGGCGCTTGAAGGGAGAACAAGCGAACACCTGCCGCACGCAACACAACTTTGTGCTTTTTCTCTCACGTGTTTTGTACTGCTCTGGGCACGCCGTTGATCTCTTTACTGTCTTTCTTTCGCTGGTGCAGGTGGAAGAGGTGATGATATATACGAACACGCAGCAATACGCAGACAGTGTCCCTCTCTCCTGCTGTCCACTCCCATCTCACTGATTCGGCTGGACTAGGCCCCACTATGCTGGTATGCGAGGAAGCAGAGAGGTGCGCCATCACCCGATCGCCCTCTGCCAAGGCGCTATTAGCAAACTCAAGTGTCACTTCTCAGGAAGTTTTGTCTCTTTGTTTTGCTGCCCTTGCGGCGCCGTGCTCGTCAGCCGAGGAAAGGGACGTTGCCACGGCGGTCTAGAGCCCCTATAGAAGTCCTCTGCTTCGCCTATACGGCAAATACACGCATACATCCATGCCGGCACGAACACCTGAAGTGCCATTCCTTCTTCACCTATGACATTCCCCCCACCTCCCCTCCCCCGCTTTCTACCCCCTCCGATGTGTGCGTGTGTGTGTGTGTGGGTGGGTGGGTGTGTGCCGTCGACATTCTTCCCAACACGTACACACCCCACCTATGCAGATGCACAGGCACGTACTACTGTAAACGCAGGCACGCAACTGCTCTAGTTTGGGTGAGTTTCGGGACCGACGACAACAACGATTTGTTGTGTGCGTGTGTGTTTGCCTTCTATCACAGCTTTGTGTCCGCGATGCCGATCGACCTCTCCGTCACTGTGCCCTCACCCACCCCTGCTCCTCAATGGTTGCAGGACATTGAAAATCAGCTTCTCATCCGCAACGCGGTGGAGCTAAAGCCTTCGCAGCTGATCTTCGACAGCTATACCACTCTTCATGCCTCGGTGCTACACCTACAAGCAGTGGAGGATGAGCGGCAACAGCTGCGGATGGAGCAGAGTCGGCTCACAGAGCGGGTCCGAGAGCTCGAGCGGGCGGCTGCCAACACGTCTGTGCAAACTTCGCGCGAGCGTGAGTTGGAGGCGAAGAAGGATGCCCTGCAAGATCAGCTGCAGCTGTACACGCAGCGTGAAAGTGACTATTATAAGGGACTGGCAGAGATGACGGCACTAAAGGAGAAGAAAGAGAAGCTGGAGCTTAGGTCAAGCAAGCTGGAAGCCGAGCTGGAGCAGCGCACAGCAGAGCTACAGTTGCTGCACAAGGAGTACACCTCCCTCCGCGACGAGTACAGCCGTGTACGGCTGACGGTCAGTGAGGCTGATCGCTACCTACGCGATGTTAAGACCGCAAACGAGAAGATCACGCAGCTGCAGTACCGTATCGTGGCGCTAGAGTCCGAGGTGAATATGCTACGACGCAGATTGCAGGCAGCCCTACAAGGGGAAATCGCCGCCGCCGTGGACGAAAACGCGAGCGCGAACGCGAACGAAGACGGCGAGGGCACTACAATGACCCCGAGTCCCATCTGTCGAAATTCCAGCCTGCATACGGACCCGCACACAGCCATCTCGTCGAATTCCCTCGGCGCAGAGCCCAGTCGCGCCTCCATTATTATCCCAGAGGCTCACAGTGGTAGCACGCTGCACGGGCTGTGTGTACTAGATGACGGCAAGCATTTTCTGACATCGGGAACAGACAAACACATCCGCCTCTGGAATCGTCAAAGCGCGCAGGCAGAGAAGTACTTTTCCTCAAACAGCATTGCCCTCGCCTTGGACAGCTCGTCCCACTACTTGCTCGCCGGCTGTGCCGATCACGTCGTGCGCTTCTGGGATTTGAACAGCTTGCGGGCGCTGGAAATGACGGGGCACACGGAAAAAGTTGTCGCGGCATGTCTCTCCCTCAGTGCCCAACACGCGTTCACCGCAAGCTCGGATAGCACCATCAAGCTTTGGGACATTCGCCGGCGCGAGTCACTGCGCACGCTGCTGTGCCAGAGTACGTGCAACGACGTCACTGTGGTCGGCGACACGGTCTTCTCGGCGCATTACAACGGCAAGATCACGGTGTGGGACCGCCGGACAGCGACGCGCAGCGGTGAGTTCGTCGCCCATCAGCGCGTTGCGACGTGTGTGCGTGTGAGTGCAAATGGGATGCTGTGTGTGTCCATGGGCAAAGACAACATCATATCGGTGCGCGACGCTCGCGTGTTCACCAAGGTGCTGTTCAGTACCGCTCCGGAGCAACTCACCGTGATGATGAACTGGGCTCGTCTGGCCATCGCCCCTACTGGGCATCTGTGTGCCGTGGGCAGCGGGCGGTCCTCGGATCTCCTCCTGATCCGGCTTGACGGAAGAAGGCAGGGCGACGCTGAGGCAACCGACAGCACTTCATCCCCAGAATCGGTGAAGGTTCTGAAGGCATTTGTTCCGGACTCACCATCTTACAGCAATCAGGACAGCGGTAGCATCAAGGGACCCATCTTTAGCACTGCGTGGGGCGCAAACGAAGGGGGCCCATTGGTGTCCATCAGCGATGACCACAGTGTGCAGGTGTGGGAATGAAATGCACGTTGCTGGATAAGCAACGAGGAGAAAAAAGTGTGTGTGAGGCGACGGTGCCGTGAACCCTCTACCCCCACCCACCCTCTCCGTCTCCTTCCCCTCAGCCGCCTCGCTCTCTCGCTCTCATCACCGCCAAAAGTGCTGTCCATTATAGTGCATGGATGTACCTCTCCTCATTGCTCTGCTAATATTGCCTTTTCGCTCTCTCTCTCTCTTTTACTTCGCTGCTCCTTTGCTCTTTTTAACTTTGAGCTCACGTTGGCTTTTTTGTGCTCTCCAGCGTGCGATGCGTGTGTGCCGGGCGGGGGGAGGGGGCGTCGATGTTGTTGCAAAGAAGTCGCTTCTTTTCGTTGTCTTTCGTTTCCTCCCACTTCTCTTTGGTGTGTCTGCGCTGCGTCACTCTCCTCCCTTCCCCTCCCGTTTTGCATTCGCTGTCTCGCTGAATGGGACACACTCAGTCCACACGTAAGTACAGAGGCGCAAGCAAGTGGAGCCGCAGTAATCCAACTAAAAAGACTACAGCATGACGTGTACGCTGTTTCCTCATGGGCGAGGGGAGGGGGGACACGGCTGGTGCCCTCCGCCTGCACGGACGCACTGAATGAAGGAGTGCAAATACGTACTCGTTCTGCTGCGAAGCGGCTTCTATGATGCACAGAGTGGAGGCCTCGGGCGTGGATGCGCCATCTTGCAGCGTGCTTATCTTCCTGCTCCCCTCCCTGGCACGGTCTCTGCCACCAGCACCCCTTCCCCCTCCCTTGAACATCTCACTTGCTCTCCTGCTTACTGCTTTCCTCATCCCACTCTCCCCTTGTCTCCTTTCTTGACTTGCTTGTCATGTGCGCTTCACATGCGCAACCGCACCGGCACCGGTATTGATCGAGCACACGCCATTTCCTGTATACTACACTACACACACTCAAGGAAAACACTCCTGCTGTGGTTGCTCCTCCTCCAGCCGTCGCTCTTCATCCTAGTCGGCTAACTGGTGCTTTTTCCTATTCCCCTTCTGTCTCCCCTTTTTTCCTTTCTGTGTATTTCGCCTCTCCTCCTCCCTCCCCCCCCGTCTGCAGGTGTGAGTCTTACACTGGACCTCCGCTTGTTTCTGTGTGTGGATGCCTGTGCCTGCCTGTTTGTCCGGTTGCCTGCCTGATTGTTATCGCGTGTCTGGATGCACCCACCTTAAGGGAAGTGTATATCAGTTCGCCTATCCCTCTCTCTCTCCCCTCCTTCACTGACACACCTAGCACCTCCTACCCTTCCACCTAAGTCGTCTTGCTCTTTTCATTCTTCTCTCACCTGTGCTCACTATTTTCTCCCCTTAACGCATTTCTTTTGTTTTCTTTCTTTCTTCGTTTATGTGTTGGTTGTTTTCCTACTCGTTTGCTCGCTCGCTCGCTCTCGCTCTCTCTCTCGTGTGTCTGTCTGTCTGTCAGTCGGTCGGTCGGTCTGTCGGTCGGTCTGCTGGCGACCCTTTTATCACCGCTGCCTTTCTTGCATTTTCTCTTTCGTGCCGTCCTCGTTCTCGTCGACGTGTTGCTTGTCACTTCCCCGTTCTTGGGTGTTTGTCTTGTACTTACTTATCGGTGTAGTGAAGGCTCTCGTTTTCTCGCGTACAACTTCTCTCTGGGCCCTGGCATAAAAGTGTACCTGCGCGCGACACAGCATCACTGCACGGCAAGCTGCAACGCTACTCTGTCCCACTCACCGGGACTCTTTGCTTCTGGCCTGTCTATCGTACGTCTGCCTGATGGCAAACGACTAAGCGAATTCCGCTTCTACTCTTTTCACCGTTAAGCGTGCTGCACTCTCTTTCCAAGTACGTGCGCCACACCTGCTTGCCTGCACACAGACGCACACACGCGAGCATTTTTGTACAATCGTGATTGTGTATGTCTCACTCCTATACATGATCAGGAGCTCGTCCTTCATCTTGTCAGTATTCCTTCGCCACCTGGTTGTGTGTTCCTCCCTCCCTTTTCCCCCACATCAGCACAGACGCGAGCGCACGCACAAACGAGCCATTAGCCCCTGAGTCACCTCTCTCATTCCCTTTTCACATTCCCCCCTCTTCCCGTTCAGTCCGAGCACGGTGCCTTCTCCCGCATCTTTACTACTACGCCTGGTCACCTCTTACCACTCTGGCACAGTAACGAGCTTCTCAAAGGGCCATCTCACCCCGCGCGCCCCCCCCTAATTCAACTTAAGGATTTTTTTCGGACCAAAAAAAAAAAGGGAGGACTCATTATAGGCAGGACTACACGTGAAGCGCTGTCGTACATTGGGGTCGAGGGGAAAAGCAAGCGAGAAGTGAGCGACACTGTTCTTCGCGTTCGCTTGCTCTTTCGCTCTCGGTGTGTGCCATCGGCGGTGAGGAACGCGGTAGAAAATTGGTGGAGCGAGCGAAGGCCGAAAGCAAGAAAAGGAGTGCGATTTCTTTGCACTTTCTTTTTCTTTGTGCTTGTGTGAATGGTAACTTTGCTAAACAGAAAACAGAAAAGCCTTTGCCGTGTAGACACGTGTACCACTAACCACGTATATTGAGCCTAGACTGCATAGTGCACCCTCCCCTCTCCCCCAAAACCCCACGCGCTCAGCTAACCGATCACGAAGAAAACACGCGCGCGTTTTCCCTTTGTTTTTTGTACTCCTCCTCTTCCCCTCTTTTCTCGCACTTCGTTTCGTTTGTCTCCTTTCATGTGTCTTCTTAGTTACCCTTAGCGCTTCTCTTATTTGGCTTGTCTGCCCACCTCCAGCCCACCCCACCACCCCCCTCCTCCCCCTTTTTTCTTTCTTCAGAGTGTGCGTATTTGTGTGTATTTGTGCGCTCACACACCCCTCTCACTCCCCGCACTCGCCATTCTTTTTTTTTGTTTTTTGTTTTTTGTTTTTTTTGCTTTTCGTTGTTGGTTATCAGCGGCATAACCGTCGCTTTGTCTTTTTCCCTTCAATTTGTGTTCGGTGTGCTGAACGATTCGATAGAAGAGCCCCCCTCCCCTTCAAAAATAAAACGCGGGATTGGACGGAAGAATCTGCGAAAGGGAAAAGAAAAAGCCTTCATCCTCACACACACACACTTACCACAATCGTTCATTGTTCGACCAACACTGTGTGTAGTCGTGTGCCGGCTGTTTGTGCTTCGTACTCTCAGCACTTCTCGTAGCCATTCCCTCCTCGATTTCTCTATCCTTCGACTGGAGTCTTTTCTTTCTTATCACCGCTGTGCATCTCTCGCTATTCCACTTCAGTGTCTCTTTATTTTTACTGTTGTCCGCTTGTTTTGTCTTTGTGGGTTCATTTTCTCTGAACGAGTTCAGCCATTCATTCGTTTGAGAATTGCAGCAGCGTGCCCAGTTTCTTTTTTCGTTTTCGTATGCCTGTGTCTGTCTCCACCGCGATCGAAGCCTCTTCCCGAGACATAGACAGAGAGAGAGAGAGACGCCTGCGTAACGGAAACAACCATTCGCTCTTCTGGTGACTAGGAGCCGCATCCAAGCGTAGGTGAGCAAGCACGAAGACTCCAAGAAGGACTCTGCACGCACCTCCAACACGGCCAGCGGTTGTCTCTGCCACTTAACAACTCTGCTGCGGCCCGCTATCGCTTGTGCAAGTACTGGTCAGCCGGCGCGCGTACCACAGGTCGAGTACGAAAACTGAAAAAGGTAGAGCCGCACATGTAGTTGGACGGTGACGGAGAAAATCTACATCACATCTCCCCCATCCGCACCCCACCGACTCACCCAGGCGCCGAGTCATCACAAGTGCTATCGCCACCACCCCTCACCGAGCCTTTCTCAGTGTGAAAGAACAAAAATTGTTTGCCGTTTTCTCTTTCCTCGTACACGATAGCGTCACTGCCACCACGACACAGGCACTACGCTTTGTTGCTGTTGTCGTCGAATCTTTCCTTCTGCATGTTGCTGGTTTTGTGTATGTACGGGTGTGTGTAAGTCGACTGTTCGCGTTGCCCTTCTCCTTGAACGTTTTGTGTGTGTGTGTGTGTGTGTGTGTGTGTGTGTGTGTTCGCTTTGCGCTGATCTCTGCCGACTCGCTTGCTAGGCTCAGTCCCACTTTTGATTAGAGTGGGGTGTGGTTGTGCTCTCCGGCATACCCACACACGTGAGCGACGCGCGAATTGGCAAAGCAAATCGATCGACGAAGGAAGGGCGAAAAGCTGCTCTGTCAGCAGTGCGAACACCCCCTCCTTTTGCCTCTCCGGCGGAAGGCTCCTGTGATTGACAGAGGCTGAGAGGGGGAACCCCTTCACTCTCGTCGTCCATCAATACAGCTCTCTTCCCTGATCTCATTCCACTTCGACTTGCGGAGTGTGAACCACTGTAAGTACGCCTGCTCGCCCGTGCGTGTTCGGACTAGCGAACGTTGGTGTTCGTCTAGGCTGGCGTTTGACCATTTTGCGTGTGTGATTTCATCCGCACTGTATCCTACCAGAAGACTCAGAGGGCGTGGCTGCAAATGGTCAGCTGCAGCATGATTAGTTTGAGGAGCGGCAGCGTTCTCGGGGCTTCCCTGAGCCTTGCCGTCACCACTATGGGTGCCGGCATCCTCACGCTGCCCTCCGCGTACGCAGATGCCGGCGTCATCCCTGCAACTCTAATCCTCATCAGTGTCGGCATTATCACAGTGTTCTCGATAGACTACATCATTCTAAGTGTTGAAAAGCTAGGCCGTAACTCCTACGAGGAGCTCACACGTGAGTTGCTTGGCAAGAAGGTAGAAGAAGTGGTGCGATGGATGCTGATTATTTACAACACAGGGTCTGCTATTGGCTACCTCGTCGTCTTCGAAGACCTTGTAGCGCCTATGCAGCCCCTCATCACCAGCTACCTGCCCTTGCTCACCACGCCGAAGCACTCGTTGCTTTCCTTCTGGGCCGTCGTCATCTTACCGCTCTCCTGCGTTCCCACGCTGGGAGCCCTGCACATCTCCTCCTTTCTCGCCATCTCGGCGACCAGCTTCATCTGCATTATAATCATTTTCCGCTACTTCGTCCCGGGCCCGACGAAGCTGTCTACGATGACCGCAAGCGCCATGACCATCGATACAGCGTCCGCCAACTGGTACTGGGGTAAGGACCCTGTATTGGCTCTACCCATCATAATGTTCTCGTTCGACTGCCAATCTCTCGTGTTTCAGATATACGCAGGCCTCGACGACATGCGACGCAGCGTCATGGTGAAGGTGGCTATCATCAGCCTCATCGTCAGTGGCGTGATTCACGCCTCTGTTGGTCTTTTTGGCTACCTCTCGAACCCGGTGGACGTGCGCGACAACATCATCAGCAACTACGACCCCAACGTGGATCGCCTCTTTAAGGTTGGCTACATATTGTACGCCACACCGATGATTCTGGCATTTGCACTGATGATGTTCCCTATTCGCGACTCGATTTTTATCTTGTGGTATGGCTACAGTTCCGCATCAGTGGCGACGCACGTGCCACGTAGCAAGGACTTTACTCGGCTTGTAAACCAAGAAGAAGAGCTGGAGCTGATGGTGAGTGCGGGGAATGAGCATCAGTATAAATACTGTAACGGTTTTGCTGAAAAGCACAACTACGGCAGCTCCCAGAAGGAGCTGCAGCACGTCATTGAAGCGAAGAAACATCACAACAAGATTGAGCAGATTCTTCTGCGGGACCATATCATCATTAGCGTTACACTGAGTACGCTGTGCGTTGCGGTGGCCCTTTTGGTTCCTGGGATCGTGTCAGTGGTCTCATTACTTGGAGGTCTTTGTAGCTCTACGCTGTGCTTCATCGTGCCTGGTCTGTATCGCTGGCAGCTGCACAACAAGAACATTGCTCCCTGTCAAACATTTCGGGAGGTGGTGCTCATGACATTCATGATAGCCTTTGGCGTGATCGCCGCAATCTTTGGCACCGCCGTATGGATCAAGAGCGTCTTCATGTAAGAATCATTATGTAGCGAACAGAGGGTGTTGGTCCACCACGACAGTGTCCTGCGTAATTGTCTGTACGTATGTGCACGTAAACTCGCAGTTGGCCTGCTGCTTCTCTCTGGTGAAACCACACGCCCTTATCGATTTGTGTACCACCGTTTGCATTTATATGTGTTTGCCTGCGTGTGTATTCTGGTTTATTGTTTGATCTTCCCTCATGCACTTGCTCAGTTGAACGT
Organism: Leishmania lainsoni; assembly: GCA_003664395.1. Classification (NCBI taxonomy): domain Eukaryota; phylum Euglenozoa; class Kinetoplastea; order Trypanosomatida; family Trypanosomatidae; genus Leishmania; species Leishmania lainsoni. The sequence goes on from RAIA01000005.1 coordinate 592,152, forward strand.
TAAGAAGCACGTACGTGTGTGCTTTCTGGACCGGCATCCGCTAGTTACCATACACTGTTCCCTTGCACACACATCACACACACACACACCATCTATCCCCCACAACAAAAACTAACGGAGGCTCCCTCGTCTTCGTGTGTTTTCTTGCTGTTGGTCTTCTGTCCGTGTTTGGCTGTTTGCTGATGTTTTTCTTCTCGGTCCTCTTTGTCTCTCTCCTCCGCCCGCTCCCCAACTTTCTTCGTCCACTGCCTTTGCTCCTGTCGTTGGCGCCGTTTTCCCCCTACTCACGCTCCCATGCACGCATTCCAGTGTACTACACTCCCCTCCTCCTTTCACAGCGAGTGTTCTGCCGGCTTAACTTTCGCCCTGCCTCTTGTACTTTGCCTCCTACGTCACACTTTTCCCCTCCTTTGCTCAGTTTTTGTTCTCGTTGCGCTCTCCTCCGCTCATGCGCACAGAGACACAGACGCCAAAGCACATACTACTTCTATAAAGCAACGCAACGCATGGAAGCCGTTATCAGGTGAAGGATCGGTGGGCACCTGTCTTTGACTTCTTTCTTTTCTGGGCAACATTCCCTCCTCTCACCTCCTCTTGTGTCACTGTGGCTTCGCTTGGTGGCTCGACGAGTGTGTCTCTTCCTCTTCGACTTCGCTCTATGCGCCTCTGCTCGCCTCTCTCCCTGTCGGATTCCTTCCTGCTACGCACCCTCGATCTCCTTTTCACCCCACCCCACCCCAATTAAGCGTGTTTTTCTGACTGAGTGCCCGCACCCGTATTTCGCTATTCCATGCCAAGCGGAGAGGAGACACGGAGATAAGCGGAGACGAGACGACCAAACAACAACAACCGAGAAAAAAAAACAGCAACGCAAGACAGCAAGCGTAGCATCAATGGGTACCAGCGTCTCTCTTGCACCTCCACCCACCCTTTGCCGGAGAAGCACGAGCAGCAATTCTCTGTAGGTGTCTCTATAAGAGTGGGAAAGGCAAGAGTGATGGAAAGCAGCAAGATAGCATGTCTAGAGACGTGTTTGTTTCTTTTATGCTACAGTGTGGAGATGAAGCACGCCACAACGGAGTATATGCATATTGCTCAGTGCGGGGAAGGGAACAGTAGGGAGAAGGGGTAATACATCCCACCGACAAATTCACGCACGAGCGTGTGTGTGCGTGTGTGCCCGTGGCAAGTGAGATTATGAAACGGGGCCCTTCCGGCTACGAGACGACGTGACGGAACGCCGCTCTGTCGCTGCTCTTTCTCTCTGTTACCTTGCCAGTACCACATACGTGACTCGGACTCCCGTCTTTGTGCGTACGCACCCGCTTACGGGTGGCTCTAATGGGCAGAGAGCGAAAGCCAATCGATTGTGTTGGGAGTTTTTTTCGTTATTCATGAGGTCATTTTCCCTTCTGCACTTCGTTCGTCTACTCCGCTGGGGAACCGCACTTACGATGTGTGTGTGTTAGCAAGAATTTGGCCTCTGTTTTCCTGTTCTACGTGGCGAGGGCCACTATCACAACAGGGCTCTCTCCGCAGGTGCATACGTCTGCTGTATTCGGCTTTTTCTGTCTACTTCACCTCTCTTTTGCTGTTTTTCCCACGGCGTGTGCGACTCGTCTCGTCTCGCTGCCTTTTCTCTGATCATTCTTTATATTTCGCTTCATTTCATTCGGACACCAATTCTGGCGCTGCTGGGCCCGCCGCGTGCGCCTCTCATGTCCGTGTGTCTTTGGTCGCCGCGCATTGGCACACGAGGGCGGGGTCGACAAGCCGGCAAAATCGGCGGTCTCAGACGCCCGGCCGCCACCGCCATTGCCACCGAGTAGGGCCCCGGAGGCAGCCCTGGTGAATCAAGGCGCGCTGTTCACCCAGTCCGCCCCCGGCGCCGGTCGAGCAGCTGAAGGAGGGACGAGATGGGCCGTTTGAACGCGTGACCCGACTGAGCGGTGGGCTGCATGCGCCTGTTTGTGGACTGGTGCGTGGTCGAGCAACACGATGAAATGAGGAAAATGTTGTTCCGACTCGTTATCGTAAGCGTCTAGTGTCGCCGTAGCCTTTTTTTCTGCGCTTTGATGTTATGGCGCCTCTCCCCCTTTCCTCTAACTGCTTGCCTTATCTCTTCCCTTGCCTGCTAGCCTTTCTCTCCTCTTTTGATTCCCTCACCTTCGCGGTAGTTTCTTCTACCCTCTAGCGCACGCTGTGGGTGTCGCATAGTGGATCAACCTCAGCGTCCGCTACCGTGTCTCGCCCGTAAAGAGGTCTGCGTCGATCAGGGGCAACACCAGTTCGAATTCACATGGCGCGTAGCCCGCGGCCTCCCCTGTACAAACCATGTATAGTGAAGCGATGTTGGGGAAAGTGGCGGGAGGGTGTATCCATCCTCAACTGTGGCAGGGGCTCGTTAATGTGCAATCTCGGTTAACAGAAAAGCGAGTAGGAGTGGGGCCTGTACACACAGATGAGTTGGCAAAGAGAAAGTTTAGGGAAATCCAACCAACATAAATCAAAGCACACCCACAAACACAGTGGAAGAGAACGCCATGAGGACACTTCGTTTGTTTGTTTCACTCCTGCTTAATTGCACTCTGCTCGTTCCCCTTGCTCCCTCGCTTTCTCATCAAACAGTCGCACCTCCAGATGTTTTGTTATTATCGTGTGGTACCTTTTCTCTCTCTTTGTTCCTGTAGCTCTTTGATTTTCTCTCTTTTCTTGGTGTTTGTGTTGTGTGGTTGTTGTTGCACTGAGACTGTATTATCGCGTCCGTTGCTTTTAATCGATTTCGGCGTTTTTTTTTCTCTGTGGATATGAACCCCTTGTCCTTGGACCGTTGTGTTGGCGCTCTTTTGGGAGTGCTCTCTCTTTCAAGCTTCAGAGCCGCCACGTCTGCGTATGTGCTCATGTACCCGTTTGGTTGGGTGTAGTGCCATTAAGATGCAGCGTAGGCCAGGTTCCGGCGGTGGACTAGAAGAAGGAGCGGGCGCTGGTCTAGTTCTGCGGCTGTCGTTGCTTGTGTGTGTGTGTGTGTGTGTGTTTGCTTGTTTGTTTGATTTTCTTTGCGCACTTCCGCCATCTCTGCAACCCCTTCTGCCTCTCTTGCCTCTGCGTCATCGTCTTCTCCTTGCCAGACTCGGCACTCCCTTTTTTTTTCTGCTTCTCTCCTCCTCATCCTTCTTTCGTCTGGCCATTTGTGTTGTCGCTCTCCGTCTACGAGTGGCTCGTATATTTTTATTGTTATTTCTTCGGTTCCTTTGATGCCTACCACTTGAGGTGGGCGCGGCACTTAATTTTTGGCGGCTTTTGCACGAGGCTCTCTGGTCAACATTCGAGTTTTTCATTTTCTCTCCCTGCAGTCTTTCTTTGGGCAATGGAACTGTCGGTGGATGGATTGAAACGAACGCATGGGACGGCACTCGGCACGCCTTACAGAGAAGCTCTGTGATCACCGTTTGTGTGTCCTTCTTGCTGCAACCTCATACATCCTTTTTGGATGGAACTCATCACGCGTGTATCGAAGTAGGCCTCTCTGGGGTCGCCTGCATTTTCTCTCTCCCTCCCACCCACCCCCCTTGCCTCCCACTTGCGGAACAATTTTTTCATCGCCACTCCCTTCCTCTACTAAAGCCCTTGATAAATCCGCTGCAGCGCGCCTGTGCACTCCACCACGCGCCGTTTCTTCCCTCCCCCTTCCGCCGTCGCACGGTGTGACTGCGGCGCAAATCGGCCTTATTTTTTGTTTGTTTATGACCAACATATGTAAAGGTGTGTGCCTCTCGGTCTCTCTTTGTTTCGTTGGTTGTCCCCTTTTCGACTCCCCCACGCCCTCACTCGTCCCCCTCCCCCTAGTCCTCCTTTTTTTTTGGGAGGGAGAGGGGAGTCTACCTCAGTTGGTCTTGTACCCTTTACATTTCGCTCGTCTTCTTTGCTAGGCACGTCTCTCTCTCTCCCTCCCTCTCTTGTAGCCATGCCGCGCAGTTGCCCCTTTCAGTTTTTTCTCTTTGCGTCTTCTTAAACAATGGATGCAGACAAACACTAACACGAACTCGCTCGTCCGCACGCGCCAGGCGAATGACGCCATCCAAGCAGTGTGAAACAATGGCACAAACACCACTCAAGGCCCGGTAATAAAATACGAGAGAAACTTCGTTGCAAAACTGAAGAATGTGCTGTCGGCACGACCTGAGTGAAAGAGAAGAGTAACCGCGCACAGAGAAAAGGAAACGAGAGGGTAATCTCGTTGCGTCGGTGAAAAGACCCTCGCACTGACTCGCTACTCCCTCATCCCCCTCTCTTCATCTGGGGCTCTCTCCTAGAGCCTTTTCCGCTCGTCTCCGTCTTTTGAAGTTGCCTCAGCTATCGCTCACCTGCCCAAGAGCAGCGTGTGATCTGTGCTGACCGTTTTGCATTCTGTAAATACATGAAAAGGACAGTGAAGGAGTATGCTTGCGGGGCTCTTTTTGGATGTGGGGTTGTCGAGTTTTTTTCACGGCAGGTGTCTTAGCAAACCCTGCCGGACACGCCGCCTCAAGACACTCCTCGCGTCTGCATCGCACAGCCCAGTCTGCACCCCTTGTCTGCTGGCATTTGCGAGGAGCTGAAGGCAATACACTGATTTCGTTCTCTCCATTGCCTTAGTGCTTCGTCACCTTTGGAGGTGCCTGCCATCTCACATTATCTTTTCGGTGCCGCTGCTCTTTCTCTTCTTCTCGCCTGCTCTTTTCATTGCGTCCCCTCACAAGACTGCTGCCCACCCACCCACCCCCCCCTCACCCCCTTGCAGGCATTTGGAGGTCCCCACGGTGCGAGCGCAGGCAAAAGGCGCCCTCGGCACTAACGCACGCAAGACAAAATTGGTGCAACTGCGGCCTACGTAAAGAAACACACATACGCATACGAAACAGCGCCGGAGAAGAGGGAAGAGATGGTGATGTGGCAATCAAGACGAGCACAGGGGGTCGGCAGCGGGGAGGGTGTCCACCACTTGATCCGCGCTGTAAGTCACCGGTGCACTCGCTTGCTGCCTGCATGCTGCTTTGTCGCAGCGGACACAGTCTGCCGCTACTGTAGCTACTCGACTAACTTCTTTCAGAGAAACCGTACTGAACCAAAGAGGCCTTTTCATTTTGTGGAGACCCCTCCGATAGAACGGAACCAGCGGTCAGGCGCCCTCCCTCAGCCCTCTTCAATTTCAGCGCCGGAGGTGAACGCGGGGATAATAGCGGAGTGGGTGCCGGACGTCTTGGGCTACCATATGCCGCTTGGTTTGCGAGAGCGATCGGAACCTGCGCCGAGGCCCAGTCTAGCCGAAGCAGCTGACTTCAAGGCCCTCACCAATGCTGAGACCCGCGGTACAGAACATCAAGAGCTTCAGAAGGTGTCGAGCACCACCAGAGACACGTGCGAGAGCAGCCAAGTCGGAGGTGGCGGCGGCGGCCATTGCGATAGTCACTCGGGAGGACCCTCGTTCTGCGGCCCTTTGCCCAACTTCGCCACGTCACCGGTATTCGAATGGAAGGGGTATCTGTGGCAGTGGCGTCCTGTGAAAGTCACGTCCGTAGCAGGCGCGGGACACCCGAAGACTTCCACCGTCTCCGCACCATTGTGTCATTGGGAGAGAAGCCCTTCACAGGACAAGACGCTCTGTAGTGCTGGCAAAGAAAATGACCGCGCTGAAGGAGTGTTGGGCGAAAGCCCGCAAGACTATTATCTTGTTCCTTTTTTGCTCTGTCCAACGCTCGAGGTGCGAGCTATGCAGCCCCTCATGCATGATAGCCTGCGAAGGGAACTTGCAGCAGCCCAAAGTGCTTGCCATCATCAGCGCCGACGTTGCTCAGAGGGCGCAAAGCAGTACCGTAGTGGCACTCGCTGCTGCTCAACATACCCTGAGTGCAAGCCTCAGCTATGGTCGATCCGCATGCCTACCCCTGTTGGTGAGCTCGCTATTGTCTCCTCAAAGAACTCTGAGAGTGATGCTGTGATCAAGCAGAGCACCAAGTTCGAGCTGCCGACCTTCTCGATGACTGAAGGTGAACCTCCGATGAGGGTAAGAGAGCGCACCAGAGCTTGGTTTGACCCTGAAACGACTCACCCAACACCGCCCGAAGCAGAGACATGGGAAGCCGCCACGGCAACCGTGCGGGATGTGCAAGGTGCCTCAACGGAGAGTGACACGGTCCCTTACGTGCATGTCTTCTGCTCTGAGATGAGCACTGCGTGCTGCGACTCCCCTTTGCCACAGACAGGCAACAAGGCACTCGCATCGCCCACACCTTCCCCACGCGACTTGTCGTGTCCGACGCTGCCCATCGTACGTCGCAACGTTGTGGGTGGGGGACTTGCGGAGCTCTTTCTTGCCGTGGACCGTTACGCTGCCTTGATTGCGCGTAGTGACTTGTCGCTGTCTGCCGCCTGCTGGGCAACGCTCTGTGACACGAAGAGCTGTTGGGTCGTGCAGCGCCTGCGCGTATGCCCACTAGAGATGGAGCGTGAACTGGTCGCAGCCACTGAGGCACACAAGCGCTGGCAGCAATACGCCATTTCACGCAACCGCACTTTAGTGGGGAAAAGCAGCCACGGCATTTGTTTTTACGACTATCCTTCCTTGGCGAAGTGGCCACGTAGCTGACGAGGGACAACGACAGCCACTGCAAGCGTCAGGCTCCTACACTTATGGACGTGTTGGGGGAAAGAAGGTGGTGGAGAGTGATTGAAAGAGGGGCATGGGCACGTGCGTGTGTGCGTTATGGGGGAATATCCGAGTGCCCTGTCAGAATAGGTCGTGAGCGCGTGCACATACGCGACAGTAGTAGTAGTAGTAGTAGTAGGGGGTGGAGGGAAGAGAGTACTTCACTCTCACACTGATACATTCTCCTGCACACCTCCCCTTTTTCTCCTCTACGTGCTGCTTGAGATCACCTCGATGTCTCCTCTGTCCGCCTGACGGCCTGTCGGCATATGTGACTGTGTGCACGTGTGCCTCCCTCACCCGCATTCCCGTATGCCCCCGCTTTTTTCTTTGAAATCTGCTACTGTATACCGCTACTTCATAATGCATTACCGCTTCTTCTCTGCTGTGTTGTGCCAAGTGATGCGCAGGCCGATCTTACCGCCAACCACACTTTGTCGTCTTCTCCCCTCTGCTGGGGTGTTTTCTCTTCTCGAAGCGTCACAACGGTTTTATTAGTGATGGTGATCGCATCGACCCTTGGGAACCTCCCACACCATATGCGTGTGTGGGGGTGTACGTGGTAGATGCGTTCCCCAAGCCAATCAACCCTGTTTGATGGCGCGTTGTTCGTCGAGACGAGGGAGAGACTTTCCTGCGGTCCTTCTTCAAACCCCACCCCCACCCCAGACCAGAAGAACAGAACAAACAGTGCTGCATACAACGCACAGCGGAGGTCCAGACAGATGAGTCTCTCTGCCCACTATGGTGCCCCGCTATACCTGTAACGCCACGCACTCGCCTTTTCCCTTGTACGGGCGTGACGGAGGGTGGCTGTCCCATGCATTCATCTTTTTTTTCCTCCCTCCCCCTGGAGAAGAGGCATACTCATCGCCTGTCGCGCCCGCAAGGTGCGCGCCTCCTTTCCGTATGTGGGACGGCGGTGCTGCGTGTCTCGTGTGGTGGACTGTTCAGTGGCGCAGGTCCCTTCATCTCCCACCGCCACTACCCTCCCACCCCTGACGGAGACAAGCAGTCACACTGATGCACACAACAGGTCGCCCTGCAGCACCCGCTTTTCACCCCGTCTGTAAGTCTTGCTATCACTTTTCTCTCTCTCTTCCTCACCCTGTTCATGGGCAACTCAGCAGCGCCACCACCACCACCACCACATTGACATCTCATTGTCAACTAACAAAGGCACAGAGAGGGGAACTCTCGACTGACCCCGTTGTGAAGGAGGGGAACGATAAAGAAGAACACGCAGCATATTGGGGCACGATAACGGAGAAAGAAGGAGAATAGAAAACACCGAGACAGTAAGACACACACACACACACACACTAGAGCGTGTTGAAGACCTTGTACCCCTCGAAAAGAAAAACACGCTCGCAAAGGCATCCACTGAGACTAGGTAAAGTTGTCGACTGTTGGTTTTGGGTGCCTCTGTTGTATATGGGTGTATGTGCATCAGTGTCGCAACTCATTTTTTTTCTTCCCTTCTTGCCTCCGTGGACAACGGGGTGACTGTAGTGTCACTAAGCGCTGCGCTTCCTTCGTCAGTCTTTGGTGTCCTTTCCCTCCGGACCTCCATCGAGTTGTCCCCACCGTCTCACGTTTCATCTGCTAAACCTCGCCCCTTTCTTTTCACGTTTGCTCCTGTTCCACCTCGCAGACTCCTCATTCACTTCTCTGCTCCTGCACCCCACCACTTCCTTTTTTCCCTTCTCTCCCATCCTCCCCCTCCCCCCCTCCTCTCCTCTCGTCAACTTCGGTGTCGTTTGATCCCCCCGTTTCACTTTATATTTACTGCAGTGTGCTGTTGTTTCTATTGGGGGACTTGTGTTGTCCTTTCTTTTTCTGCAGCTCCCCTCCCCTCCCCTCCCCTACCCCCCCCTTCTGTATTATTTCTCCTACCGCTGCAAACACAATTGGCCCTAGTGGGGCAGGTATCGGGCTATTCAAGGCATACAGCGAGAAATACTGGAGGAGCAGTAGATGTGCCTCTGCTCTAGGCTCTCCTGACACCTTCCACAGACCCAGAGCCCTCCTCTTCTCTTTCCCCTCCGGCCTGCCACCATTCTTACTCCTTTCAACTTTGCTTATTCTTTTGTTTCCGTGTGTGTGTGTGTGTGGATGTGTGGGTGTGTGTTTCCAACTTCTTCTGTTTACCGATCGACATACTTTACTTTTTGATGTCTTTCTTCTTTATGTTTTGCATATTTTTGTAGATCGCCCTCTCACCAAACTTAAAGACTACCAAAGCCTGACGCACGCGCAAGACGTAAAAGTAACTACATAAACTACGCATACCTAAGCATATATTGATTGATTGATATATACATATATACCCGTAGAGAGAATATTCCTTCCTCCATTAGGACTCCTTTATCGCACGATCGCTAATACATTTCTCTTTTACTGTTCGCTCGACGCATTAATTTCCCGTTTGCTTGCTTGCTTGCTTGTTTATTTGTTTTTCGTGTACTCTTCCTCTTCGTGTGAGTGTGTGTGCGTCTGCGTCTGTACGTATGGGTCTTCTCCATCGTGGCAATCCTCTTTAAAACTCGTCAATCCTCCTCCCACTCTGTCTCGTTAGTTCCTTTTTTCATCTTCTTCCGAAAGAGACCTCCGCATCATTTGTTTCGTAACCGCTGTTTCCTCTACCTCCCCCCCCCTCCTCTCATCTCTTTTGCTTCTTTCGTGCGCGCTGGTTGTGTCCCGCATTGTGTGTGCTTCTGTGTGCGTGTGGTTATGTGCGGTTTTCGATCCTCTTGTTCACTTTATCTGTCGTCGTTGTGCCGCTCTCTTACTTCCCTTCTCTGACGTCGAGTCGCACTCACCCCCCCCCTCTGTGTCTTTAAGTGTGTGCCTTTTTTTTCTCCTTTTTCCGCGTTTTTTTGCGACTTGCGCCAATTCACTTCCTCCGCTCTCCACCCTTCCCCCCACCGTCTCCCTTTCCTTTCCCTCAGCATACACCCCTCTCTCCTCCACAACTCTCTCCGTAGGGCCACAATCTTACCATCGCTATTCTTTCCTTTTATTTTTTTTTTCGCTCTTGCACCTCCTCATCGACGGCCCTCCCACTGGCTTCGCTACACGGCCCCTTTCTGCCCCCCTCTTCTTGGAACTCTTCGCTTGCACTACTCTCACCCTTTCTTCTTTGCTCTCTCGGCTCTGCTGGTCTTTTTGCCGCGTCGAGTTGCCTGTTTGAGCACCTCACGCATCCCCGGGTGCTGAGGTCGCCCTTAACAAAGCATATTTGTCGCCACCTTGGGTGTTTGTGCTGACGTCTACAGTAGTGTCCTATTTGTGCGTGTCCTTCTCTCCCGAACCCCCTACCCACGTCCCGCCCTGTAACCGGCTGAAAGATTCAACATAGTCACGCCCGCGCACACAAGCACGGTTACAACGATACTTGCACCATCAAGCACTCGACAAGAACGAAAGTGTGTTGTGTAGGGATAAGAAGCACTTTGGCCTTTAGCAGACAGCAGTGTGCATTCACTTGACTTCCGGAATTTTTGTTGGCATCCGTGTGTGTTTGTCCTCCCTCATCCCCACCCCTATTTGATACCAAGAGTCGCCTGTTCTTGTTCACGGCTTGAACTTCATCTACATCGACGTCCCTTGTTTCTGCTTATTCTCTGTATTGCTTGGAATTGGGGGCTTTTGCTCGTCGCTTTGCATTAGTTTAGCTCCGCGCCTCTTGAGTTTTACTCTTTCTCGCATCTTATTCTCTGCTTCCTCTACCTTAGCGCCCTCTCTACCACCTCCCCCCCCCTTTTCGCTCCGCTTGCACTCTCCTTTCTGCCACAGCTTGAAGGATAAATTCGTGAGTGTGTGTGTGTGTGTGTGTTTGACCCCTTCGCGTAAGTGCGTGTGCCGGCAAGCATATACACAATCACGACCCGTGTTGCTCTTGGTGTTCTTTCTTCTCCCTCCCCCCCCCTCAGACGTACAGCAAGCACACAGGCACGCGTCTGCTCTTTCACTCGAAGGCTGACACAAGCACTCAACTTTCGAAGGCTATTTTTACTTCCCCTTTCCTTTTTCGTTTTGAGCTGTGCATGCGTCGCTGCACCTCCTTTCGTCTTTCGATCTCCTTGACTTCACACGCACAGACACACACACACTCTCTCTCTCTGAGTAGCTAGTGGTGTGTCTGTGTAGGTGTTGCATGCAGTGTTGAACTGTTATTTTTCTCGATTGTGTGGCTGGTACTCCTCTCCCCCTCCCCGCCTTTACTTCATACGTTTTCTTTCATGTTGTTGCCTAGCGGTTCCCTTTCAGCTGGGTAGGGTCCGACCTCAGATCTGGCGTTTGTTTGCGCACCGCTTCTTCTTTTGTTTTTTTTTCTGCCTAGATGACTAACGCCGCTGACATCGATCACTATTGTGCTTCACCAATAGCCCTCGTTCTCTCTCTTTCCGTAACGCAAATCTCTTTGTTGGCGTGGCTGCCGTTAACCTGCAAAAGAAAGTGTGTGTGTGTGTGTGTGTGTGTGTGTGTGTGTGTGTGTCATTGTTGTCTTTTCTGCACCGCGGCGTAAAGCAGTTGAGCAGCTATGCACAAGTCCTTCACCGGCGTGAATGCGCCTTCGACGTCGCAGCAGCAGCAAGTCGTACCGTCAGTTCCACCCTTTGCCCGTCATCATCAAGTAGCCAAGAGCTCCATCCTTGACATCACGGCGACGTACGACGCATACCTATCGATTCTCAACGCCGCACAACACTGTCAACCCTCGAGCACATACAGCAGCAGCAGCAGCGTAGCAGCAGCATCAGCAAAGTGGAAACGGACGTCTTTTTCTCATCGTTGCGGCACCCTTCAGACACCTTCTCACCCTCCCTCCAGCAGCGGTGTGCAAAACCTCCACAGCGTCAGCCAGCAGCCAGCGCAGCAGCCACATCAGCACTTATACAACGCCACCCAGCAGTCGCACGAGCACGTGGGAAATATCATCACACCCGTTCTGGAGTTGTCATCGCCATTGCTGCAGCAGCAACTGAAGTCGTCGTCCGCCGCCATACTCAACGGGGAGTCCCCTAGTGTGCACTTCGGCAGCGGTCCCTACTCACCCTTCACGCAGAGAGAAGGGAACACAACACCGCAGCAGCCTGAACCTGGCCACAGCATTCAACCGCACTACGACAGCACAAGTCATCATAGGCTTTACCACACAACCAACGCAAGCAGTGCATGGCATGCTCTACAGGACCCGGCGACGCTGCAGCAGAACCAGCAGCACGGACTGCTGGAAGCCAGCGATATGTGGATCACCGCCACCGCTACCATCCCTCCCTTGCCCTTTACGCCCTCCTCCATCCGATCCCTGACGGCCATCACCTCCCCTGGGAGCTCGTGCGATGTAAGTGGCAATGTCATGCCAACACTGCGGGCTCCAATTTCAGCGCCACATGTACCTGGAACAGCCCTGCCCATGTCTAGCCAGTCGCAGGCAGCGCACTCGGTCGTGTCACACTCTCCACAAACAGGGCCACCTTGTTTATCTGCCGTATACCCGTCCATGCACCCTATCCTAATCGGCCACTCGACAGTGGATAGGGGCACAGCAGCAGCTTTACAGGCAGCTACAGAGAAGGCGCACACCTCGCTCCACCGCTTGATGGACGCCAACGCACCTGAATTTTCAGGCACGACGTACTACCTTGAAGCTGTGCACGGCGGCGATAGCGCCGGCAACCACTCAGCGCAGTCCTACCCGTCGTTCATCACGACGGCGTCGCGTCAGCTGTTGCCTCGGCAGCACTACCTACAGCTCGCTCAACAAGAGCAGCAGCGGCAGCAGTTGGCTGCAAAGCAGAAGTCAGCGTACACATGCCTCCCTGCGCATGATGGACAGATCGGCCACTTCCTCACCCATACCGCGACGGCCTCTACAATGAGCCAGACACCGCCTTCGATGCTGAGCGGTGTTGCGCCCTTGACCTCGCTGAACTCGAGTGCCGCCTGTGCTGAGCGAACCAGAGCACTGCAACAGACATCCACCGAGGAGCTGAGCATCTACAGAGACCAGGGTAGTTGGCACCAGCTACATGCTCAGCAGCAGCAGCAGCAGCAACAACAACAACTACGCCCGATTAGCGCGCTACAACCGACTACCGACGCGCGTGGGATTACTCGCCGGAACCGAGACAGGGCTGTTCTCTTCGTGGGGCAGCTTAACTACGAGGCCACGGAAGCAGATGTATCGCAAGTGTTCTCCTGCTACGGCAAGCCGCTGAGTGTGGTGGTGCTGAAGGACAAGGGCAAGGCGGCCAAAAAGGGTGGCGACAGCAGTGGAACACCCCACCGAAAAGTGGGCGGCTCGGCGTTCGTGACGTACGGCACCACGCTGGAGGCTGACACGGCTATAATGGCGCTACATGGTCGGTACAATGCTAAGGACGATGACTCCGAGAACGTCGACGAGTCCAAGTACCTGCAGGTGAGCTACGGACAGCAGACGGGGATGATCTCGAGATTTGGTGTTATGCATGCGGAAAAGTTGCATGCGGAGAAGCCGGAAAACCCAATTCCATTTCTGGCGACAGACCGCAGGAAGGGAAAGCCGTGAAGCACACGAGAATCCAAAAGAAAGCGAGCGAGAGGGTGCATGTGGGGGTGTGAGGGGGATGAACAGGAGCGAGAAATTACGCAGAGACGCCAGCAGACGTGAATGTGGATTAGCTGACAATGTCTTTATTGTCGGCGGGGGTGGGGTGTATGGCGTATGACTGGAGGAGCATGGCCAGGGGGAATCGCACACAGTTACACTGCAGTTCACAAATAGTGCAAATGAAAAGAACCCCTCTTCTCGGCTGTATGAACGTGTGAATGACGGCATATATGGTCTCCCCTTTTTCCTCCCATCTTCTCATTGGGCGCCCGGGGTGACGGATGCTTCAGCGTGATATCAGGGCCCAGTACACCCGCCGCACTGGGCGAAGAAGCCAAGCAGCCCTTATACCTGCCAATGCAGAACCACATCGGGTGCTGGCGGGGTCAAGTAACCATGACACAGGGAACTCAGAGCAAGGCACCGCTACTGATGTGGGCGGTCAGGTCCTGGATGGCGTGGCATCGAAGCGACTTGCAGCAGAGAACATGCTTCTACCATCCGTATAATGAGGAAAGTATCAACGTGACTGGAGCATATCCCACCCAGCCCTCACTGTGTACTGGTGGGGGGCCTGAGCCACTCTGAGGGATGCACCAGGTGGCGGCCGGCACAATGAGAGCGGCTGTGAGATGTCCTGCGAAGTGGAGTGCAGGTGGAGCTTGAGCCAGCGACCGCGCCCCAATGACTGAGACGTCATTGCTGTACTGAGTTTGTCTCTGGTTACTTCGCAGCACACGCTGGGGACTTTGGCAAGCCGAGCGAAGTGGAGTTCAGCTTATGCACTGTGACAGAAGAGACACATCAAGTGAAATCTCGAATCGCTCTGTCAATTCCTCTTCAGGTGCTCCTTTGTGTGTGTGTGTGTGTGTGTGTGTCGCCTATCGCTCTTTCGCCGCCCCCCCCCCCTTTAACTTTCTCCTGTTTTGATTTGTTGTGGCTGTCACTCTCACCCTCACGTCCCCTCGCTTCGTTGCGCTTTAGAACAGCCGCTCTAATTTTCTCTCAGCGCCTCTTTTCGGCGTTTGTCGCTCTGGGTGATTTTTTTTTCATTTGGGGGCCTTTTACGAGTCCGGTTCGTGCGCCTCCTCACTGCCCCCTTCCCCACCCGCCCCACTCAGCGTACCTCACGAACACCACACATTTACAAAGCGTTTCTTTTTTCCTCTTTTGTTTTCGTCAGCCTCTCGTCTCGCCTGCGCAAATTTGCGCTTTCGTTTAAACTCTCGATTCTTCATTCCGCCTCCTCCTCTTCCCAGTCGCTGACGCTTCTCCCCCGCCTTGATTGCCCGTTTCTCCACATTAACTCCGTTGGCGGTAGCAATTGTGGGCATGTGTGGAGCCTTACCTGAGGCTGACGGAGTCGTGTGGAGCTCAGTGTTTTTTTTTTTCAGATTCTGTACGGAAATACTCTTGTTGCTCTGAGCCTGTATGTGTCTCTGCGTGTTTCGCCTCCTCCTCGGCAATCAGCAACTGATCATAGGCTCAGATGGCGCACAACACAGACGCATATGTAGACAGGAAGGCAGTCGCTCATCATCGGGTATGTACTCCTCCCTCTTTTGAAAATGGCAGAAAGCCAAAGCTGTGGCAAACAGAAAGTGGAGAAGGAAGAGAGAGGCTCCTTGCAGCACAGTCACCTTGCTCTTGACATCCTCTTCTCTTCACTCCAGCCCATTCCACGCCCAGTCCGCTGTTCTTTGCCGTTTACACAATATGCGCCCTTTCTGTTTTCTTGAATATAACGGCCTACGTATTGTTTTGTTCCTGCATGTTTGCCCTTCGCTTCTCCTCGCGCATACATCTATCATGCACTTACATGCAAACTAGATGTACTCGGCGTTGCATACTCCGCTCAAGGCGTTTTTTTTTCTCCTTCCGAGTTCTGTTCCTCTTCTCGAATCAAATCCTGCTCCCCTCCCCTCCCCTCCCCTCCCCCCTCATGCGCTTATTCCGCTAATTTCCCTCTCTTTATCGGGGATATCGAGCTCGCTTTCTGTGTCTTTCATCGCCTTCTCCACCCGGTCTCGCCCCTGCGAGTCCACGTTGTCTGTCCTTTTTGCGTATGTTCTCCGGCCCCTTATCCCTCTCTCTCTCTCTCTCTCTGTGGCCCCCTTCGGTACGTTCGGCTCTATGCCCATTGCATTGTGCCATTCCGTCTCGCGTCGTTGTGTATGCCTCGGTTTCGTCTTTTGCTCAGTCTTTGCGCTGTCTCCATGTATGTCTGTGTGTGTGTGTGTGTGTGTGTGTGTGTGTGTGTGTGTGTTTCTAGTGTAGTGGTTGCACTTCCGTGCCTGTCGCAGTACAGAGATTAGGCTGGCCGTCTTCAACGGCCGATCCCATTTCTTTGTGGGTGTGTCGTGCGCGTGTTTTCATCTTTCGTCTTTACTTTTATGGTTTCATCGAGTGCAGGCCCATCGCCGCACAGAAAGTGCAGTCCCGCCTTTCTTCTTCAAGAGGAGGAGAGTGACGTTGGGTAGTGCGTCATGCGAATCGGTTGAAGTTTTTAAGAGAAGATCATGTGAACTGCAACAAGATCAAACTCCGTGGTACTTCTCTCTTTCTCTCTTGCGGTTCGTGTAAGCGCGGTTCACTACATGTTTCTATGCCGCTGAGACACGCCCTCTCTTGTTGCTTCCTTTGAGCGCCACATCGGGGAGAGAAATTCAAGTTGTGGTCAATGAGTTTTTCGACTCTTCGCCTTTCCCTTCTCTCTAATCGTGGGTGCCACACCATTAGTAAAGCTGTAGTGGTGATTCTTTGTCGTTGTCTTCACCCTTCCTCCTTCCCTCTCTTGCCGGCCACATCTTGTCCCTCCCTCCCCGTCCTCTCTCCTGTCAGGATGTTTCTACTACGCACCTCCCTTGGCCTTTCGCTTCTTTACTTGCACATTCACTACATATAAGGAGAGAAAAGTACACACCTAAGTTAATATGATTCGCTTCAGTATTGAACCATGAGATGGATGTAATCACTGCCGCCCCCACCTCCCAAGAAGCGCAAATGCTGAATTCCCACTGGGTACCAAGGTTGAGCCCAAGTCCCGCAGTTTTGCGTGTCTCGCATTCTCGTAGTGTGGGCAACCAAAAATCACCCGCCCGCGCACACAATCACGCTCACATGTTTGCTCCCTGTATGTGTGTGCGCACGCGTGTGCAGCCGTCCCCCTCGATGACCGTGTGAGAGACGCCCACTAGCACTTGCTTTCCCTCTCGCCCCACCTTCTCTTGGAAGGAAGGGTGAATACGTCTGTGCATATGTGCCTGCTCTCTCTCTCCCCCTCCCCCCTCTCACTTTGATTTCCTCACTTCCGTGACGAAACCTCTGACAAATGCTCCCCTCCTCTCCTCCGTTGCTGACCAGCGGTAGAGCACGCGTTTCTCGCTGATTGTATTCGTCGTTTTTTTTTCTTTTTTGTCTTTTTGTTTTTGCATCGCCTCACTGCCTGCGCATCAGTGCTGCACGCTTATTTGGCACCCTCTCCATTTCCTCTCCGTAGAAGGCCAACACACTCCACCTATAACTCACCTCCCTCCCCCTGAGCGCAACCTCCCTCCTCACCAGCACCCTTTTGCTTTCTCCACTCTCTCCCATACCGACCACTCCCGCTGGCCTCGGGCACACACACACACACTATCGACAGCTTATCTGAGCAACTGTCCTCCACTATACGGATCAGGACGTAAAGTGAAATAGAAAAAAAAAGAGGAAGCATTTGCGCCCTCTAAGCGCTAACACATACACATTCGCATCACGAAAATGTATGTGCATCCGATTGCTCAGCCCATGAGCCAATCGCTCGGTTCGCCTACCATCGTAAACGGTGCTTATCGAGTCAATGCGATTCCTGTCCTACAGCAGCAGTTTCTGTACACGACGCAGCCCATGATGGCGACGCAGTCCATGATTCAGGCCATTCCTGCCACCACGCCAATGTACTCGGTGGCGCCGCCACGTCGGCAGAAGAATAAGGGCAACGCCGTGTTGTTTGTGGGGCAGTTAAACTATGATGTGACGGAGAAGGATGTGCACAACCTCTTCTCCCACTATGGCCAAGTGGTGAACGTTGTGCTGCTAAAAGACACCAAGCGCAACAGCAGTAAGGACACATCCTCTCCGCAGAAGAACAACAAGCACGTCGTTGGCAGCTCGGCCTTCGTGACCTACCCGACGACCGCCGAGGCGGACTTGGCCATCATGTCTCTGCACAACCGCTACTGCATGGACAACCGCGATAAGCCCGTGCAGGTGTCCTACTGTCAGAAGACGGACATTATCTCTGACTTTGGCTACCGCCACGCACTGCAGCTGCACTCCGAGAACCCCGCCAACCCAATTCCTAGTATCACCCCTACACCCTCTGTCACCTATGCCGTCAAGTTTGCATAACAGCGCAGAAAAGAGGGCGGCACAGAAGAAGAAAAAGGGAAACATGAATAATGTTTCGAGCAAGGGTAACAACGCGCCTTACAGGTAGAGGTGTTGTGTGCCTGGTTGTACATGGACCTGCAGACTGCTCTTTTCTCGCTTGCGCGTACCTAAGGTGAGTGCAGTGTGGAGAAGAAGATTGCACGAGAAGAGGAGAAAAGTATCAGAGAGGCTGGAGTGAGCATCGTGCAGGAATGTCACAACAATGGGGAGGCGTGCACGCTCGTGTGATACGAAGACGGCTAGGCAGCTGTGCAGGAGCAGTTGAGGTACACGCACATCCACACAGGCTCACACCCTGCTCCCCGTGTTTTCTGTCTCTCACGCTTGGAGATGGGGGAAGGGGGTACATGCATGTGGCTCACCTTTGCTGTCTCCACCAACTTCACTACGCTAGCCTCATTCCTGTGCCGTATTTTTGTGTGTGTGTGTGTGTCGTTTACTGCGGGGGTGGGGAGAGAGGAGCAATACGGCACGACGACGACGCCGGAGACGACGAAAAGAAGGGCACGCGTCCAATCGTTCAACGCGTCGGAGAGGGTTGAGGTGCGCCTTTACCGCCGGAACGGCAGAAAGTGCAGAGGGTGAATAAAGAGTGAAACGAAAAAGGAATGCGAAACAGACGGGAGGAAAACACGCATAGGAAAGCGAAAAGGGTCGAGAATATGCATGCAGCCGGAGGGACAGAAAGGGGAGCAGAGTGGAATCCGTGCCGTGGTGGAGGCACCTCATTCAACTCGAATGACTTTGTTGCTTCGCCGCGCCCCTCCTCCCCCCCCCCCCCACTGTGCCCTCGTCATGGTTTTTTTTTGTTTTTCGGTTACGTCGCTTTCTCGCCTGTCTCAGGAGGTCCACTCTGGCTTTTCGTTTCGCACACCAGTCTGTTTTGTTGCCGCCTCTCTCTTCTCAGCGGCTTTCCAGCTCTCTCTCTCTCCTTCCCACAGCCCTTACTCCTTGGCACGTTTCGTGTGCTTTAACGTTGTGGCCCGCATCGCTCTTTGTGTTTCGCTCTGTGTGGGTGTTATAGCACGATTGTGTGTTTGGCGGAGATTTGTCGCTGCTGTTCTCTTCAACGGCCATCATTGTTCCCCGCGCCTTTGCATCTCTCTCTCCTGTTTTGCTTCGTTGTTCTCCCTTCTACACGGTTGACAGTATGCGTAGGTGCTCCTGGGTGTAAAAGAGCGAAAAGGGGAAAGACCACCAGCGTTAGCTGGTATGTTACCGCGCGTCGTCTTCTGTTTCTCTTTTGATCTCCTTTCTGATTAAGTTTCACTTCGCTTGCTCGTTGTTGCTGCTGTTGCTCCTCTCTCTCTCTCTCTCTGCAGATCAAAGCTCGACACTCACTTCCCTCTTTGTCGTGCTTTGCTATCATCTCATCCCCCTCTCATGAGATCTGCGGTTGCAGCGCCCCCCCTCCTCCCTTGTTCTCCCCCATCAGCGTCATATCCCTTCTCTTGTATTTCTCTGCAGCTTGGTTCTCCCTCTTCTCTCTCCCTTTTCACATAAATCGTAAGTGATGAGAGGCCGAAAGAAAATCTCCTGCAGAAGTATCCATGTGTGTGTGTGTGTGTGTGGCTCTTTTCTGTTAGTCTCCTCCTCTCTCTCTCTCTGCTCTTCTGTTCCGGCAACGTGGTCTGAGAGTCATACTCACAGACGCAATTCACATATCAATGCACTTTTACACAGGCTTGTCCTCACCCCTCACTAGACCCGCTCAAGCAGAATTGCAACAGCAAGAGCGGGAAAACGCTGGAATTGTAGGTACATTAATCACTCGTCCTCTCTTCATCGATTACTTCCTTTGGTTTTTCGCTTTGTCCTTCTGCTTATTTGCCGCTTGCGTTGCCAGAGTCGTTTGTGTTTCGCAAGAGCGGAAATATATATATATCTACACATGTCTATACACACATACACACATACGCCCCCCCACACACACACACCGCACCTACATATACACGTATACACATCTATCTGTAGGGGCGGTGTGTCTGTGTGTGTGTGTGGGGGGGTGTCTCTGTTGGTGTTCATAAGAAAGAGAGAGAGAGAGAGGGGAGGGGAGGGGAGATGCGCAGAAAATGTAGGAAGCGCATTGCGTATGACTCCATGTGAGTATATCGGCTCTATCGTTTCTCTCTTCCCTCTACACGTTTCTTTCTTTTTTTCTTTTTTTCTTTTTTTCTTTTTCTTTTTTTTTGGTCTTTTGGTTTTTCATTGCGTCTCATCTCTTTATTTCGCCACACGCATTGCAGTACGAACTTGAATGTCGGTGTTGCGGATTGATGTGTTACGCTGTTGTGTGCCCTCTTTGTGTTTCGGTGCTCTCTCTCTCCCTCCCTCCCTCCCTCTCTCCCTATTACATGTTGTCTTGTCAGCTCCTCTGATTCTTTTCGTCTTTTCGTTCTCTCTTGAGCTGCTTTTTGTTTTCTTCTTTTCTTTTTCGGCCTTCGCTTCGTCGTTAATCGATAAAAAGTAAGACACAGGAAATGGTAAAGTGCAGCCCACCTCTACTGGCATATGGGGTGTGAGGGGGTCTGCGTGTGTATCTGCATGCCTCTGTTTTTCTTTTCATTTTTTGTTTTTCGTCTCTCCTGGGGTGGTACTTTCCATGTTGAGATGGTTGCTTGCTCACTTGCCTTTCTCCTCTCCTGTAAAGCACTCTTAGGTGTGTATGTTGCACCTGTGTGTACATTAGGTCCATACGTGATGTGGATGTAGACGATCATCCTCACCCCCTCCAGATAGTCGCATCACTATCGTTCATGCTTTTTTTATTTGTGTGTGCATGTGTGTTCCCTTCCGGGCTTTATCTTTTCTCCCTCTGCCGAACCGCCTTTACCCACTTATCTCTTTCGGATGCTGCTTGTCTCCCTGTCTCTCTCTCTCTCTGTACTGTCTTGAGGTATTCTGATGTTGCTCATCCATTACCCTCCCTTTTAGGGTTCTTTGGGTGCTCTTATTTGCTTTACTCTGTTTGGCCCCTCATGTTTGTGGTTGCCATTGCTGTGGTGGTGGTTCTCTTGTAACTCTTTTCCCTATAATCTCGTTTTTCTTTTCGTGCCCCCCCTCCTCCTATCTGTGTCACGGCGAGTGTAGTCTCTGTTTCTTCCTCTCCACATCACTGCTACTCTAGCGTTCTTATTCGAGATCGTGCTCCTCGTACACAGAGAGAAGGGGGCAGAGCTCGAACACACAAAGACAAGTACTAGCGCGCACACGGGCAGGCGATCCGGAGAGTATTTAAGGGCTCACTTCAAGCGCTTCCACAGATGCGCGCCATTCGCACAGAAGAATGCAAGTGCAACCTCTCACAACGAAAGGTAAAGGTGTAAAAATATCCAGCACCTTTCGCTCTCCAGTGCACGAGGTTGATAGTTCTCACAGCGTCTCTCGCCTTGACTTTTTTTCTTTCCGAGGCACATGCGATAGACCTTTAGCTGATCACCTCGTCTTCTCGTGATCAGTGTTGTTGTCGCGGCCTCGTTGGACTTATCGTCTGTCGTGTTGTCTCGCTTGCTGGTTTATTTTGGTGCCGTGTTCTCTTATTCTTCTCTAAGCTACATCTATACGATGGTGTTC
Source organism: Leishmania lainsoni (assembly GCA_003664395.1). Lineage (NCBI taxonomy): Eukaryota > Euglenozoa > Kinetoplastea > Trypanosomatida > Trypanosomatidae > Leishmania > Leishmania lainsoni. The sequence goes on from RAIA01000005.1 coordinate 613,442, forward strand.
ATCTCGCTTTCCGCCTCATTACCCTCCCCGCCCCCTCCTCCCTCTCCCTTTTTTCGTAAGTCTCTCTTCTCGCCTTTGAATGTTGCTTCGTTCTCTTTTGCTTTGCTTCCTCTCGCCTTCCCCCTCCCCCCACCCTCAGCCATTTTAAGCCGTTTCCCCTGCCCGCTTTGCTCTCGGATTGCATTTCTTTGTCTCTCCTTCACTTAAAGCTGAGTCTTTTTTTCGTGTATCTGTGCGAGGGAGGTGGATGAGGTGTGGGTGTGGGTGTGGGTGTGGGTGTGTGCATACCACCTGACAAGTGGTTGTCTGGCCCATATCCCGACCATCCTTCTCCCCCTCTTCTTTTCAGTCCTCACCGCTGTTGCTGCTGCTGTGGTGGTGAGGCAGAAGCGCTTTCATGCTTCGTCGTTGCTGCTCCACTCTTGAAAAGAGCAGAAGGTATGACGTAAGAGAGGAGAAATTCGTGAAGTGGCTTACGGCAAAAAACATTATATGGACTCTCTCCCCCACTCCTCCCCCTCCCCACTTATCGCCACCTCCCAGCGCCCTCTTGCCATTCTGCTCACGCAAAAGAAATCAGCCCTATAATGTTCCCAGAAACTGGATTAGGGTATGGGGAAAAGAGGGAACTGAAAGCGGTGAAGTCGTGCACACACCCTCACTTCTTCCCAGTAGGAGTGAAGCAAGAAGAATTGCAGCTTCGGAAGTGGAACAGGAGTAACAGAGGGCGAAGTGACGCAGATGGGCGAGGACGAAGAGTAGTATGAACTGGGAGAAAGCGATGGGGAGGGCTTTTTTCTAACCCCCTCTGACCACCACCGCTTCCCCACCACCTTTTCCTGGATTGCACCTCCATTCCACAACACTATTACAAATCCTCTAAGCACCACTAACAGCTCAGTGAGCCTTTTCCCTTTCTTGATTTCTTTTGAATCTGCGTTGCTTATCTTGTTTAAGTTGTCCTCCACCCCCATTATCGCCACTATCAGCCCCACACATCACGGAAAAGTGAGGGGAATAATTTGTCATCGAGAGCTGTTGGAAATGCCCGATCACATCTTTTTCTCCTGGGAATGTGTGTGTGTGTGTGTGTGTGTGTGTGTATGGGCTTACTTTCATTGTCCACTTTTTTTCTCCAAACTGCGTACTTTGTCCTCTTTTCTTTGTTTTTGTTTTCGTTTGAGTGTGCGACTCACTTCACCCTTCTTGTACCGTAGCTTGTCTCTTCCGCGTTTTGTTTTCCTGGCTCTCTTGTTATGGCGAGAAGGCAGGTATGTGGTGTATACATGAAGCTATCCACGGCGTACACGAGAAGGAACGAGCAAGGCGTATCTACCCCCTTGCTTCCCTATTCCCCTCCTTTTTATCCCTCCTTTTCTTCTCCTCTGCCAGCGCTGGTATCGCTGTTGCTCAGAGGAGAGTCTTCTTCTCTCTGACAAACTCACACCCACACATACACTGGCGTCCTCCCTCTTGTTTACTTCACACTTCTTTCTCCACGCTCTTGGCTCGACCGATCGCCTCGTCTTCTCCCACATCTAAGCCTTTTTCCTCGATGATGTTGCCATCATCGCCCGCGTTGCCGAGCTGCCTCTCTTTCTCTTTTTTCTCGCGCTCCTTTAACGCGGGGAACGCGCGTTTTGTCAAGGCTTCTGTCACTCCGGTGGGACTTCGCAGGGTGAGGCACTCCTCTTGCTCTTTCCCTCCCCCTATCGACTGCGAAATAATACGTGCGAGGACGAATGGAAAGGGTGTGCACACAGGCAGCACGAAGGGGTACAAATACACACGAAGGGCGAGAAGAAAGCAACCAAAGTAAAGACCAGAAAATGGAATCGCTTTCGCTGGGGTGCGGTTTGCTTCTTTGTAACTCTGTGTGTGTGTGTGTGTGCCTGTTCGCTTTGCTTTTCCTTTTTTGGCTATTGATGAAATGCCGCGCTTTGATGTAGCGTGCGGCACTCCACCTCTTTCAATCCACGCTGGAAGTGGAAAAAGCGAAAGACATACATACACTCAGCGGCCTGTAAAGAGTGGCGAAGGAAATGGAAAGGAGTGAGGGCTTTGTGGAATGGGTTAAGGTGAGCAGTACAACAAGGGAGCGGAGTCCAGAAAATGGAAAAGAGGCATTTGGGGCACTTGTCGCTGCATGTAAAACGAAACACACAGAAATGTCAACGTCGACAACATGTTCAGTGCCTGTATCCCCTCCCTCTTCTCTCTGTCCTCATGATGTACTTTGTGGTACCCACTAAGCCCCTGCTGCCTTCCCTCACCTTGATACTCTTCTCCTCGGCTCGGACTCCTGCCGGATGGTATCTTCGTTTGCCGCTGTGGCTCCTGTATCTGGCATCTCTGTGGCTTCTGAGTGTACGTGTTTCGTTTTTTTTTTTTTGCTTGCTTGCGTGTTGCCCTCTACATCGCCCGGTCTCTCTTCTTTTCCTTTCGCACAGGTTTCTTATTTTTGTTTTCCGTGTGAAGAAAGACACCCGCCCGTAATGCGTGCAAGTGTCTGCGTGTGTGGGTGTTTGATGGCTTCTGTTTGGCTCTATTATGTTTCTGCATTCCCCCCTTTATGTTATTTCTTTCTGATTTTCTTTTTTTCTTTTTGGAGGGGGTACAAATCTTTTCTCGTTTGTGGCTCTCTTTTTCTTTTGCCCTGGTCTTCCGGAACTCTTTCTCTCTCTTTCTCTTCACATTCTTTGCTGTGTTTGCATCTGTCTGTTTTCTTTTCGTTCCCCCTCGCCTTCTCTATCATTTCTTTCGCTGTCTCCCCCCCCCCTCCAAACCCATCTTTGAGGAATCCTGCATCATTGCAACCGTTTCTTGCCGTGTGCTTGCTCTGTTTGTGCAGTATCTATCGCCACCCACTACACATATGCTATTTTGTTTTTGCTTGCTTTTCGTTTGCTTACTGGCGACCCGTCGGTATTTCGAGCATACGTTTGTGGATGCACTCTCTCTTCCCTCGCTTATTCTCCTCCTTAGCCACCTGTACTTCAAGGCTGCGCCTCCTCTCTCCCTTATACTAGAAAGGCAGCCCCCACCCCCATCACCACCCATCATTCAGACGTGCATTGTTTTGTTGTTGTTATTTCGCGGCGGCCTCTCTCCATCCCTCTGTCTGCCTTTTGGGGGGTCACTTCCCCCACCCTCCCCCCTCGCCCCTGTAGGAAATGCGCGACCACACGCTTGCGTATGTGTACGTGCGTGAGTGTGCCCGTCAACGACAAGGACAAGAGGGGAGGCAACAACAACAAAAAGAAACGAAGAAGTGAGAAAGGGAAGGAAGAACAGAAAGGCAAAGAGTGAGCCGACGGAAACCAAACCAAAAGTAAAAGGAGAACAGGCAAAGCACATTGATCTCCTTGTGCACTTTTTTTTCTTTGTCTTCCATCTCTCCCCAACGACCTTAAAGGAGGTGGTCGCACGCTACATGTATGTCTGCTCGACGCACACCCCCACACCCACCCACACACGTACACATACACGTAAACGCTGTACTCGCTCATACCAAGAGGAGGGGGGGTGAAGTGGAGACGAGGTACACTGGCGCCCAGTTGATGTTGCGGATGTCGCGCCGCTGTCTTTGCTTCATTATTTCATTTTATTTTATTTTATTTTCTGCCACTTTCGTCCTAATGAGTTCAGGACGCGAAAAACTGGAGAAGAGGCAACTAAAACAATCTGCGGCCCATGACGCGATGCCAGTTGGTTCGCTGTGGAAACGCAGTGTGCTACACACGTGCATTTATTCCCTGTGTGTAGAGGTGTAACTGCAGAAGTATGTCCTCATCGACCAAAAGAAAAGCAAGAGACAAGCAAAACTACTCGTGCTTTCCAGTTTTTCACTTCGTCTTATTACTATTTCTTCCTTTTCCTTTTCTGCCTCTGCACTTTTATTGATCGTTACTGCGTACATGTCAGCTGTCTTGCCCACGTCTCTCTCTCTCTCTGTGTGTATGCGGTTATGTGAGTGAGCACTCGCTCTTCCGCCAGCTTCGTCTTTTTGCTTTCGACTCTTATCAACTACGGGTGTGCGGCCGACTCAAGCCATCTCTTCTGCACTTCTTTCGTACGTGTTCATTTTTGCTTGTTCTTTCCTCCCCTTAAGAAGCCATTGCAGCCTTGGCGTCTTTGAATTGCTTTTGATTTCGCTGCTGGAGTATTGGTGAGCGTGGGTCTGTGTATTGCGCGGTCGTCTCTCTGGTCTCCTCACAGACGCACACGAATATACAGGCAAACATGTAAGAAGAGGTATCATTCTTTCCGCTTCATTGTGTCTTCACTTCCCTTTTCTCCCTCTGTTTTTCCTTCTGGCCTACCGCACATAAACGCCAAAGCATGGCGCACACACACACATACGCGCCTTACACATGTAATGAAGAGTAGTGAGGCTTTTTTTTTATCGGCGAAAAGAAGGACGCGAACAGCTCGTTCGACACATACCCCCATTCACCAGTAGAGCGTTTCCATCCAGACGACCTGAATTCAGGCACCGCGCAATAAGGGCATGGGTGAGCTGTGGTGGTATGCGTGCATCTGCTGACGTGTTCGTGGTAGAGTCACATGTGGGAAGGAACAAGAAAAAAAAACGAAACGAAACAAAGAGAGAATGAAAGTGAGGAGAGGATAACTTCAAGTGACTCTCTCTCTCCCTCTGCCCATTCACTCGCTGCTTTTGTATGTGCATGTGCTTTACTCCCGCAATCCTAACTGTGCTAGGGCGACACCTAACGAAAAGCTCCATTTTCTTTTTCCTTCAAAAGTGAGAGAAATTGTGGTGTCTCAGTATTTGCATGCGGACATCATATTTGTCCTTCGGTGTTCATCTCCTTCTGCCTCTCTTCTTTATGCTGCTTTTCGCTGAAGCGGAAACAACAGCAGCAACAAGAGCGAACAACGAAGCTATTCATGCTTGTGGTTCATTATATGGTGCTTAACGACTAGCGATTATGTTCACCCCTATACATATCCTCTCTCTTTTCTAAGTGACTGTCGAATATCAACGGACTTGACAGCTAAAAGGAACACAAAAGTAACACTGAATATGCGACTGTGTGGGGGGAGGGGGGTTACTCGAGCGTGTGTGAGAGTGAGAGCAGTGTGTGTGTGTGTGTGTGTGTGTGTGTGTGTGTGTGTGTTTGGAGGGGTGCTCATCCTCTCTTCCTCTGCCGTTCTGCAAGCTTGTGTGTGTATGTGTGAGGGAGTGTCGCTTTTAGACTGGCAAATGTACTCGTCTTATTTCTTCTCTAATTAAGCTTTGACCCCCTCTTCCGCCTCTTTTCTCCTCTTCTTGTCGTGTTTGCTTTGTGTAGACATTTGGACGCATCTACGTAAGCACACGCGCATGGGTGTGGTATCTGCATCTCTGTTCTTCTCTTCTGCATCTGTTGTTTCATGGATGTGGGGAAGCTGAGAGAAGCAGCACGCGCTATTCGATATAGAGAGGGCAATATCGCACTTTCAAGGAAAAAGGTGGCACCGGTCTGAGGACGCAAAGGAGCGACCAAAATCTGTGCCTCTTCGTGAATCTTCATTCATCAATAACGCCGCACACGTCCTCCTCTCGACTCCCATCCCGTTTTCCTCCAGCAGAGTCGTAAAAGCACAAAAGTAAAAGGAAAGCAAACCAAACGAGAACCAGAAACACTGTATGCAACACTTCAATTTTACAATTTATTCTTGTTCCTACACTGCATTTTCTCTATCGATTTTCGATTTGCCTGTCTCTGTGTGTGTGTGTGTGTGTGTGTGTGTGTGTCGATCTCTGCGGCTAGCTGGTTCCTTGTTATTGACTCTGCTGCTGTAGCCGTTAATGGCTGCCGTTGTCTTCGACTCTTTACGAGTGTTACTTCTGTCTTCTTTCTTCCTCTCTTCTCTCTCTGGTTGCCCTCCTTCTTCAGGTGCTGAATTATCTTCCACTTTCTCTTTCCTGCGTCTTTGATTGTTTTCTGTCGACCACCTCTGTACTTCTCAGCTCTCCCGCATTTCCGCACTTCGGGGTGCCTGTAACATGTGCGTAGGCGTGGCGATGTGCACTCCATTGTTTCCACCGGAATCTTCAGATTCCTCACAGGTGTGGACCAGAGTAGCAGGAGAGTGGAGGACGGTGCTGATAAGGGAAACGTGAAGGCCTGAAGGAAAAGGCACACGCACATATATGAGCAGAGCTTCTTGCCAATGTTTTTTTTCCGCTGTATGTGCTTGCCTTGTCCAACACACCCCCTCATGCTTCCGGTCACCTCACCGTGGTATCCAGAGTCCATTGCTCACTCTTTGTCGAGAAGCTGAGAGTCTGCAGCCCGGCCCTGGACCTTGGGTGCGGAGTGGTTGGTGTCGGCGGATAGGCCTGGACTGGCGCTCTGTAGAAGAAATGTGCAGTCACGGTGTGATCATGCTTAGATCAGCTCATTGCAAAACGCATCGACGACGTGACCCCCATGCACATGCACCTACCGCTTTTTCTACCTTCTCTCCGTTGCGGTGATGTTGAGCGTAACCCTGGACCTAGCCGGCGCTGTACGCAGTGCCTTTGCAGTGGGGCTAGATGACGCCAAACGGCGTTAGCTGTTCCGGCTCCTTTGTATCCCTGACGCCCGTCTGTACTGTACCGGAGACATATTACACCTCTTCCCCTTGGGTTTCAGCCTTCGGGTGCAGCAAGTGAAAGGAAGCGCGGCGGTGATGTCACCGTGCCCACACAGCAGGACATGCATACAGGTGTGGCCCCTCCCGTTCTCGAGGACGAAGCTGAAACAGTGATCTGGCTTTACTGTGGTAGCCCTACTGAACGAATGCATTTCACGTCTGGCTGCGTGCGGAAGAGCGACTGAGTGACACAGGAGGTTCTCGACCAGGCACCAAGCGGCGCTGCACGCAGTCCTCACGTTGCTGGAGTAGGCACCGGCTCGCACTCCCCCCCACCCGATATGGGGAACATGAAAAGACAATACAGCTGGGCTGGGACCATTCTGCACGGTTGGCTCAGTGGCAACGACTTGGCGGGTGCAAGCAATAAAAGACATCCCGACATGGCACTGCACAGGCGGGGCCACGGTGTGGTCAGCCTAGCGCTGAGTGACCGCCGCGCAACCAAGCTCACTCTCCACCTGGAGGCAAGGTATGGCCCAGAGCCGCCAGTGATGACTGGCGCCCAATCCATGCTCTTTCCAGAAAGCGAGCTGGCCACTGCGCCGCGCCTTGATTGCCGAATTTGCCCGCAGAGACAGTGCCTCCCACAGCGAAACAGAAACGAAGACGCGCAAGCCTCAGAGTGCGGCGCTGACCCCCCCCCCCCCGACCAACACGACAAGCCAAAAGCCCGCCAGAAAAGGGAAAGCAAAATCGTCTATGCAGCCACACCCATCACATGTACACAACTGCCAGGTATCCCTCATGGGTCACGTAAAAGCTCCTGGTCAATAGCCACGCCCACCAGGAAGGCTGTGTCATGGGGTAGAGTCACTTATAGACCGCCCTGGACGCCAACGCTAACGCGATTGGGGCCAGCTCTCAAGTAGCTACCCTGGGCATCGCCTGAACACCGCCCTTTCTCGGAGGCGCTCATCAGCGAGCTGAAAAGAGCGCGCCCCGAATGATGGGTACGGTCCTGCAACGCCCTCACCACGGCGACCCTCAATCCGTGGCACGCATCCATGCCACCCATGCCTTCCCCGTCCGCGGTCCACTGCAGCTCCCCCCCACACCGAGGGTCGCCAAAATTCACTGTGAGCATGTCGAAGTCATAGTGACGCTCGGCTGAAAAGGGCCGCTGAACATCTGCAGCCAGCTCGTCGCCGCCGGTCGCATCCTCTCTACGTGGAGAGAGAGGCTCACTGTGCCCCCGCCCCCCCCCCGAAAGCCGCACAGGCCTGATGATTATTCCGCATTCCGCGGTCCTGTGGGGCTGACCAGAAATCTGTGCAACTTACTCGAACAAATGGCCTCGCGACGACAACGCGACCATGTGGAGGGCAGGCTCCAAGCACAGCGGTCAGACTTCCATCCTCACCACTCTACCGCAGGACATCCGGGCTTGTTCCTCCAGAACGTAGCCCCACACCAGCCAGAAACGACGATCGGAGAACCGTTTGTGGATCGCGCTCGCGTGTGTGGTGTGGTAGATCACGGAGTAATCATCGAGGCTCTGAATAAGTCTAGCGTAGAGGCGCACCACACTCCCTGGATCATGAATGTCACTGGGTAGTCGTCGCGCCTGTATTCGCCTCCACACGACGAAATCCAAGATAGCCGAGTTTGCATTCAGGGTCCCGCAGGGTTTGGCTCTGGGCCCTCGTTGCTTCCTCATTGTGGTGGACTCGCTGGGCGTGGTGCTCAACAACACACCCGGGCTGCATCACGCCTTCTTTGCTGATGGCGTCGCACTCCTTACATCCACCTCACCCAAGGGCGTCACATGAGCTACACCACAATCCGCCCTCTGGAGGGTGGAGCACCGGACCGACACGTTGCAGAGCTTGTCTGCACAAGCAACGACTCGCGCTGCTGTGCTGGGGGAAGTCTCTGTTCGCAGGAGTAGGGGGTCCGTCAACGGATCCCCTCCGCTCTTTATGCATGGCACTAATTCAATCAAAGCTGCACCCTGCGGCGCCATTGCGTGGTGGTACAGCGCCAGCGCAAACTGCAGGAAAGCCCTTGAGTACTTTCATGTCAGCACAGCCCCAGTCATCGCGGGTGCGACAACATACGCAGACACCAGAGACCTGCTCAAAGAGGGCGAGCTACAGCCCCTCGACGCTATAGCGCTGCTGGGCCCGCCGCGTGCGCCTCTCATGTCCGTGTGTCTTTGGTCGCTGTGCATTGGCACACGAGGGCGGGGTCGACAAGCCGGCAAAATCGGCGGTCTCAGACGCCCGGCCGGCATCCTCTATTACCTGCACGGCGGCCGCCACTGCCATCGCCACCGAGTAGGGCCCCGGAGGCAGCCCGGGTGGATCAAGGCGCGCTGTTCACCCAGACCGCCCCCGGCGCCGGTCGCGCAGCTGGAGGGACGAGATGGACCGCTTGAACGCGCGATCCGACTGAGCGGTGGGCTGCATGTGCCTGTTTGTGGACTGGTGCGTGGTCGAGCAACACGTCGAAAAGGATTCTCTTCCGATTCGTTTCCCTACTTGGCTTTTCACGAACACCGATACGGATGCATACGAGGCGCACATGAGGAAATGCACTGACATGCTGCACCGTGTGTAGTACAAAGTAGAGGTGCTGGGTGCATGTTTGCTCTTTTTCTTTCCCCTCATCGCTCTACCCCTTGGTCATGATGCTCGGGAACGTTGATCGGCGCTGTGGAACGTCTTGTTGGGGGGCATCAGGTGTATTTTATTATTATCATTATTGCTATTAGGCGTGTGTGTATTGTTGTGTTGTTGTCCTTTGCTTTGTGCTGGTATGTAGTCCTGCACCTCTCTCCAACCCTTACACAGCTTTTAACTTGCACGCTATTTTCCCCTGCACAACCGTGGTTGGTGGCTGCGCTCCGGCTGATAAAGAGGAGGGAGGAACAGCTGCTACCGAGTCTCTCTTCTTGGGTTTTTTTGTTGCCTTTTCTTTTCGTTTTTTTTTTGGAATGTTTTCTCATTCCTAGCTACCCTCGCATCGTCCCACTATCTGAATCACGTATGGCTGCTGAACCGCGTCCCTTCTGGTGCGCTCTTTCCACCGAAGCTCTGCTGGCGTACCACGTTTCGCTTTGGCGCCTTTTATCGCCTCCCACCTCTCCCCTCTTTGGCGACCACCGGAGACTGTGTGTGTGTGTGTTTGTTGTTGTTCCTTTTTGTGTTGGCGGCAGGCACCCACTCGCCATCTCCTAAGTGATGTGCGATCAAAGTGTAGGGATGTTGTGAGTGTAGAAAAATCGCTCAACATGCGTCTCTGGGTAGGCGATTGTGAGAGAGATTGAAAGGAAAACACGAAAGAGATGGAATGGATTAGCGAGGCTAGAGCAAGTTGCAAGAGAGAAAGCGAGATAAACATTAATACCGACGATAAAAGGAAGGCTGAAACAGTGTAAGGAAGGACTTTGTGTTATTTCCACAGATTACCTTCATTTTTCTGCTTCGGTTTTCGCCTCTGTTGCTTGCGCCCACACTCACGGAGACACACACTCACATGCATGAGGCGTTGGTGTGCTGTATCCGCACCCTAGGGGTGTTGCTTCGCTTCCCCTTCCCTCTGTAAGTCTACTTGGCAAAATGCACCTACTGGAGTATTTCATCGATGAACCGACACGTGCGATAGTACGCTCACACCGTGCCGACCAATGAGACTGGAGGTGACTTTATATATATAAGCATATGTGCCCTCTAACACTTCCTTTTTGTATGATGTCTCTTGGCCCGTCGAGTGCAGTCTCTCTCTCTCCTCTCTTTTTTGCAATGCATCATCATCTGCACGATCTGGAGATGTACGGCGTTGTACGTACCAATGTAGTAGAGGAGTGTCTCTCTTTCTCTCTGTGTTCTCATCTTGCGTACGTGAGCGCAGATGAGCAAAAAGAAAACTTCTTTTCTTGTGTTTTCGTTTATGCTGGTGTGCATTACTGCGCTGAGCTGTATATCTCGTAATCTACAGCGCACGGAATCGAGAGAGAAAACAACTCTCTTTCGTCCCTTTTCGTTTTACCATAACACCAAACGAGAGGAGTTCAGGAAGGCATTCATATCAGCAATGTACTTGCTTTGTTTTTTTCTTGCCGACATTGCTCCCTCCGTCTCCCTCTCGAAGTCTCTCGCGGACTCACAACCGATGTGCTTCTTTTCTGTGCGTCTGCATGTGTGCCATTTGGTTCTGTTCTCGGTATGACTGTCGGGGTGCTCCTCGTATTAAAGAGGAATGCCCCCTTTGACTTAGCCTCTCCCTGTCTCCGTTTCCTGTTGTTGTTGTTTTTCCTTCTACACGCACGTCATGTCGTCGGCGTGTCTGCAGAAGTGCCGGTAGTGTGTTGCCTTTCTTTTGTTGTTGTTTGTTTCTTCTTTCATCGATAACTCGCTACCTTGACCACATTTCTACCTTCAACCCGCGTCCATGTATGGGTGTCTGCACGATGCATGTTGGTTTGTAAAGAACGACTGAGCTCAGCTTTGCCGTGCCGAGACACGAGCGTATAGAGGGGTTAATCCTTTGTTCTCTCGTTCGAAAACTTCAGAAACAACCAGATCAGGCCCTATCATTGACCCCCCCCCGCCTACGCATAACGATTTCAATCAATTGAGCTGCACCTGCTAACCCTCTTCTGCAGTGTTGCCCCGAGTCGATGTCTATGAACACCACTACCATGTGACCTAAACTTGCACACCACTCTCTCCTCATCCCTGTACCTTCCCCTCTCGGTCTTGACCCTTCTAGTGCTTCGTTGGACGTCCCACCCACCCCCTCAGCATACCCTCCTCCTCAAGCGTTACCAGTATCCGCTAAGACGCCAAAATGGACTCGGATCCGAGCGAACAAAACGAGAACACTACCAGTAGATGAGTGCCAACGCCACTCGACGGAGATCCTGTATCGTATTAACAGTAATGCGAGACCCAAGACAGTGGTGAG
>RAIA01000137.1:0-78257 GCA_003664395.1 Leishmania lainsoni
AGCCGATCAACTTTCCCAGATCCAACACCACATCCCACCTACCACCCCTCCCCCTGCCTAAGGTCAAGTGACATTCGATTGCCTTTGTGTTCTTACACGTCGCCAATGGAACCCTAACCCTAACCCTAACCCTAACCGTGTACCCTGCCGCTTCCCTCGGGAGGATTTTCCAGGTTCAGTGAAAAAGACTGTCGTGGTGATTGCAATGGTGGCCATGAAGGCTGTAATGCAGCGTATTGCCGGAGCGGGAAGCCTTTCTTGGTGCAGAAGGAGGGTAAAGCATGCAGGTTCACCGTTGCGAATGTGGCATGTTATAGGGACGAGGGAGTCGAGAAGGAGCCCTTGTCGTCAGGGTGTATCGCCAACGGTTCAAGCACAACGCCAGCGTTGCTTACGTCCATGCGGTGGACGGTGTTCAATGTTTCAGGAGCCCTACGGAAGAAGTATGCATGGCTCATGGTGAAGTAGTGCGGAGTACAGGCAAAGGGAGACCGCACCTCCTTGGTCACCTCACGCAGCACACAGGGATGTGAGTGGCCAAGAGAGGAATGGTCTCCGCGCAAAGCCTGCAGCGGCCCGTCATGGTCTGTGGTCTACTCACGCAGAGGTTTCGGCTGAACGAAATCACAGCTCCACAGCGCGGTGCGAACTCTGTGTACACGTCGGTTGTCGAAGATACCGCTTTTCTGGCAAGGTGCAGGCATGGTCATCCCAAGAGTGCTCCTTGCGGCACGCCATCACCGTTGGAGCCCGCACGTTCCCGCGCATACCGCTCATGGGGCACCCCGTTGTCGGCATCATGGTGGCGCGCCGGGTGTGTTGCCCCATATCCCCCCCAGCGCGGCGCCCCTGCTGCGCACAGTAACGGCTACCACACTGCGCAGGAACCGCACAGCACGCAAGTAGCGACACAGGAGAAAGCAGCGAATCCGGCACAGCTGCGCTCCAAGGCGCATGAGGAGCAGCGGAAAGAAAGTGGAACGTGGATGAGCGGTGGGCACGGGACGCGCAGACGTAAGTTCTCGCGGTTGAGCCTTTGCTGGTAGCGCACCGCGACGTGACACGCAGGCACGAGCAGAAAAAAAAGGTCCCGGAGAGAGGAGCCGGGCCGGTGCAGCAGTGTAGGAAGCAGAAAGCGGACGACTCTGCAAACAGGGTCGCCTCCGCCACATCGGATTCTTGGAACTCCTCACGCACAAAACCCTCTCCAAACAAAAAGACACACCAACTCACCAACGCGCCTTCGCAGAGACATACGCCGCAACAGGTTGACTGAGTTCGCTGCGCAGCACACCTCACATCCCTTGGAGTGTCTCTTGGGGATGAGCAGTGGCGTTCCTCAGCCCTCTCTCCCAGAAAGAGAGGTGGCCAGCCCATACAGCAAAGGGATTGACAGAAGGATCAAAGGAGAACCACGTTGCCGGTGGCATCACTTTGCTCGTTGCGGATAGCGCAGGCCCACCGCGCACGGCCCTCCTTTCCACGAGGCACGCGAGGAGGCATCCCAGTAGTAAGAAAAGGAGTCCACAGAGCCACACGGCACACGGCACTACAACGTTCGCAGACATGTGGATCCGCACACAGGCGATTCTGCGCCATGTCATCTCACCTCTTTCGACACCGCGTCCGCCACAGCCACCCTTTCAAAGCGCGAGAGGAGAGAGGGAGAAGCGTGCGCGCACATCCCGACGGATCCACCGCGAGCAGCAGAGCCAGTCGCAGCCTTCAGCCCAGAGTTCTCGAGCCACGCCTTGCAGCTGCCTCCACAGACCATTTCAAATCCAGCGCGTAGGTTCGCTCAGGGACAGCCACGTCCGCCATGACGCATCCCGGCACATTCATTCCGTAGACAGATGCGCACGCCGGCCGTGAGTGTGGCCCATGTGCTGGGAGTGCATAGGGCCTCGATTGGGCCCACTCACTGCTCATTGGGACGGCTGCGGTGCCCATCGGACTCGCCATTGCGGCATCGGAGAGATCGAAACGGAGCAAGCCAAATGCCCAGGTTGAGAAACAGTGGGTAGTAGTGCAGCCGGAGATGGTTCGCTCGCTCCATATCGGCTTGCTCGCCGCACTATCCTGCGCCACTTCCCCGTCCTGGTAGAAAGGCGGATGCGAGGAGGGGATGCTCAGCGCGACCGCGGCCAATGGGCAACGTTGCTTTCTCAGCGTCCTCGGCAAGGAGAGTCCCATCCGCGGCTGCCGGCTCCACTAGGGACAGCATGTGACGCTGGGCGCTTGCACGAGAGGCTCCTCTGGCAGGCTGCCGTCCTACACGCAGCCATTGCAGAATATCGCATCCATTATTCCCAAGCTCTCTCGAGTTCCCTAGTCATGGGTTTTCACTTGGGAAGTTGGGTGTGCGTCGCACATCCGAAGGATGTGCCCAGGCCCTCCTCTCCTTGCCGGAGTCACCTTGTGCACCTTGCGCTGCAGGTGCCACGCAGACTGCATTATCGGCCGCTGTGGCCACAGTCTGCGCCACCTGCTGCAGTGAGTGTCTTCTCCGGAAGCAACTCCGCTTTCCGCTACTACAGGCCTCGCACGTCCTTCATGAGAGAGCGCAGGTGGCTCTTCGCTGCATCACATGGACTGCACACCACACGGCACTGTTCGTGCAGAACACTTGGTGGGCAGCGTTTTCCCCAACACCCCAGTGCTGCAGCCCCGCACATCGACTACCTTCACGACTGAGATAGCGTCGAGCTTGTCAAGAGACGGAAGGCGCAAATGAGCGAAGCGCGAACTTTACCGTCAGCCATTCGCGTGCGAGCCCCCCCCCACACACACACACACATTCGCGCTCTGCCGCCGACCCGCTGCTGCCATCACCTACGCCACGGCGTGATCTTCACGAAGATTCGTGGTACGACATTACTCCCCGAGAGGTTTACACGATTCGCCACACGCACAGACCCCACTCACGTGTGCCTCCGCAGTGCGAAGGGAGGGTAAGGCGGACAAGCGCGGTTCCAAGGGCGGGAGATGGTGCCTTCGGTGAACAGTCCAGGGCAGGAGGTAGTGTTTTGCAGGACGCTTCAGGGTGGAACTCGGGACGTTTGGCCGCCCTTTCTCTATGCTGTGCCGTGAAATGGGCGCACGTAATGACAGCCGAAACGATGTGAGGAGAGTGGAGGGACGAGGAGGGGGGAGGGCGACGTGGTAATGACGGCGAATCTGTCAGCTGAACCACGGCGGTTGCTCGGCCGCATCACAGGTGGGAAAGCACTACATGAGCTTTTGTGCAGGCTCGCGGGCTACCCTCGAAGGCTAACTCATCCTTACGCACGTAACAGAGCCTTGCAACACAGCACCGGAGAAAGCCACAGAAAGGTGATACTCGCTGTCCTCTTGGGTGCTCAGGAGTGCCGCTTTGCACTGTGGCTCCCATTCTCCCCTCACAAGGCCTCGCTGCCCACTAAACTCATCGGTGAGGACACACATGGCCACTACTACGGTGAGCACACACAACTACCAAAGAAAAGAACTCAATCGAAAAAGACCCCCACGTGCATTCGAGTGGGCGAGAAGGGGGGAAAACGAATACTGCAAAAGTGCAGTGAAAAGGAGAAGGGGGGAGCCAATGAAAACGAAAAAAAAAGGCTCTCTGATGGGTAGGCGGAAAATTAAAAAAAGTGCAATCGGAAAACGCCCGTTCGGAGTTGCTCTATTCGTGAGGGACCCCATAATGGGAAAGAAGAGAAGCCGCAGAAGGAAGATACGACCCATACATCGAGCATTTGTTTCACATGAAGCAAGAGCACCATAAAAGAGCCTACGCACTCTCTCCAGGTGACCCGCCCAATCGAGAGGTCTATGACTTACAACTGGTTTCTTCCTACTCAGTGGAAGTGAGCGCACATGGATGGAGGATCGCCTGGAGGTAGAGGTGGGCACATGTGTGGGGAAGTTAATGAGCACAGAGATGGCACAGGAAAAAATGAGCCTTGCGGCATCAGGACGGAAAGAGGGGAAGGAAAATAAAAAGGAAAGAAGGTACTACTCGTGGTACAACACAAATCCAGCAATCGTGAGGCTCGCGCTAACGAACAAGACTTAAAGTCGCCAGTCGAGCTTATGCGCTCAATATGAAGAAAAGAATAGCACAAAACTGGGGATAACAGCAACGTAACTACAGTCAACCCGCCTTGATGCTGCTAAAGAGCGCCCAAAGAGAAGCCAATAAGATAATATTACCTCGCAGCACTCACGCTCGCGTCCACTTCAAATCGTCTCACCACTTCGGCACAACTTCAAGGTGAAAGGGCGCAAGACGCACAGGTCGAGCTGATGCATTAGTAAAGTAGGCGAAACGGCTACTACTAGCCCGACTCCCAGATACACTTGGCAAGGTGAGCTTTGCCGCGTTTGTACCGAACATCATACACCGCGACGTCGTCCTCCTCGGCCACAATGTACGTGGTGCGTGGCTTGCCGCGTACCCAGCTCAGGTTGAGTACGCTTCCCAGGCCCACCATGGTCTTCGGTACCTGGGACGCCACCCAGTCTTCCATATACTTTGTAGCAGTTGCCTCAATTGCATTCACGTCGAGCCCCTGCTCAATCAGGCGCTTCGCCTCCTCTGCCACCTTGAGCTCGTTCTTGTGGAAGTAGTGGACATAGTAGGGTATCGCTGGCATTCCAAAGTGCGTCATCACCGAGTTCCATGTGAGTCGGGAAGCAACTGGTCGCAGAATCTGATGTGCCCGGGACCGTCTGTCCGCCATGTAGCACACGCGCCTCCCCGGGCACAACTGCCTCACGGCCCCGAGGTGGTCTTTCACCTGTTTCCCCACAAGCACATCCTCATACTGCATCATCAAGCTGAGGTATTCGTTGTGCAGGCTGGAATTGTACGGCTCGGTCAACAGCTGGAGCAGAAGAGCATTGCTGCCATCAAATGGGTTCAGCGCAGCTTGTAGGAGGCGTCGGTCCAGAATGTAACCCACCCCGTTGCCATATAGGATGCCGCTGATGTAAAGCCACCACACGCGATACAGGCAATCCTTCGTGACATCGATGCCCAGCGTCGCCGATATAACGTCGCCGTGCGGAATGGTCGCTGTCAAGTTACGCGGTCTCCCCCACTCGCCCTGTTGCATGTAGCGTAGGTCGCTGAGGTATTGCGGTACCTTCAGATACATGTCGTCATCGCCCTTCATCAAGTACGGCACATCTGGGAAGGCACTGTACGCGTAGTTTAGCCACATCATGACCTTTGGGCTCATCCCGACTTCCGTAGGAACACCCCACGAGTTAGGCATGCCCATCTTCTTGTTTGTAGTCGGACGGCGGTCCGTCAACAAATCGAGCCATAGCGAGTTGCGATGGTGCAGCGCATCCTGCCACAGTGCAGTGGACACGTGGCACATGTACCGTGCCGCAGAAGTGAAGGTGGGTGTCGCCGGCGGCGACAGAGCAGAGGAGAGCTTCGCAAGTGACGAAGCCCCGCCCACAAATCCCTCTGGGCTCACCACGGAGGCCTTCACACCGCTGCAAGGCGACTCCCACACGGCGCCATCGTATTTGGAGACGCTGCGCCATCCATCACGCAACACCACGCGGCGCTGCACGTAGCTGGGTCCATTGGCGGCGGAGCCGCCCTCCACCGCCAGACGCTGTAAGTTCGCTGCAGCGTACTCGTTCACCGTTGGAGCGAGCTGCGCCGTGTCCACGGTGTCGCGCGGCGAGTCGTCAGAACGACGCTCCGCAGCAGCGAACACGTACAGCTGTAGCAGCGCGCCAGTGAAGTTATTCTCGGCGCGCGCAACCTCGCGGTACGTCAGCCACGTCGCGCGCTGTGCATCCCGCAGCGGGTAGCGCATTGGCTGATCTGTTGAGGGTATGCCCATCACCACCAGGTGCTGCGGCTGCGTACTCTTTCTCTTCCACAGCGACGCGTTGGCGAGGTGGCGCTGCTGCGCGTACGACCGCGTCACCCATGGCCACAGCGGCAGTTCGGCGGCGACGTCCACGTCGTCTGTCACACTCGCCATCGCAAACAGCATCGGCCCCATGAGGCCCAGCGGCGCAGATGTCGTCGCGAACACAGGAAGTCCTTTGGCCTCCTGATCTGGTCTACTGCCGGCCATTTCCTCATACCCCCCTGCGACCGCCGCACTGTACGCCACCCTGTCGAAGCACATCGTGCAGTGCTTCTCGATCACGCGTAGTGTCCACGACGGCAGCTGATCACTCCTCAGACGCACCTTACCGTCAGCGGCAGCGGCATCAAGGGCATGCTGTGCTGACGCCAGACGTTGCAATGCACTCTCGTGCTGCACCAGCACAGAAAACGTATCACGATCTGAGAGAGTCAACAGCTTCCTCTGTAACTCTATCGATCCGTGGCTCTGTCTTGAGTGGCCAGCAGTTGCAAATGAGCCGATGCACTAAAGCGTAATCAGGACAGCAGGTAGGGTGATTAGTGCAATCAGGCGACGGCGCTGAGCGTGTGAATGCACAGTATGTGCAGCAAATCCCCGAAGATGTCTGCACAAACGAAACGGGAGGCTTAGTGCTGCCTCATCCGGCAAGCCATCGTCTCTCTCAAGTGAAGCTGTGTCCCCCTCCCTACTGCCCAGCAGCCGAGTTTGATCCGGCTTCGCCCTGCTGCGTGTGCAGTCGCAAAAGTTGGAGGTGTTCGCAGGGCAGTTCAGCACAGAACCGTTCTGAGAGACAAGAGCAGCGTGGCGGTGCATGGTGTTTGGGGGCTCGACAGGCAGGGCCCTCCTTATAATGTCTCGCTCGTTTCTCGTGGCAACGCGGTTGGCTCACGTGGAAATGAAGAGCGGAGAAGGTGCCTGAGATGCGCCGGAGAGTAGCGCGACGAGCGCACGGGTGGCTGCGCAAAGAGAAACGGCAAGGCCAAGAAAAGTGCGCGGTAACGCAAAACAGTGGTAGGGAAGAGTAGGGACTGTGACAGTGCAGTGGCCAAGGGCGCGCCAGCCAGCAGATGGGCCACTTTCCGCCAGCACGTGTGAGTGTCTAATTGAAAAATGGTCGGAGTATGCGGAAAGGCAGGTCAGAGCGGGCGGCGTGGAGGAGGGGAAAGGGGAGAGGGAGATAGTGGAAGGACTCGCCAATCAGACGAGTCGACGAGGCAGTGGAAGGCGCCACTGCAGCGAACCACATCGGAGAGACGCTGTGAGAAAAGAACGATAACTCGCTTCATTGGCTGGATGAGCGGTTGCCGTAGAAAGCGCGCCTAAGTCCCGTGTATTTGCGACAGAAACTGCCAAGCCTTGCCTTCGCAAGGGCGCGAGCGGCACGCGCTCGGTTTACTCGCCTCGTTGATATTCGTCGCCGTTCGATGGAAAGCCTTCCATCGTCTAGCAGGAGGAGGAGGGTCTGCGCGTACGCAAGTGGGGCACGCGGCAGCCCTGGCGATGCCCCCTACGCGAGCAGCTGCAGAGATGCAAAAACACAGACACCAAAGAGGGGAAAAATAGTAGAGGTGCAAGGGAAGATGGTGGAACCCCTGAACAGCTGCATTCCGGTAGGTGGGGAAAGTAAACCGACAGCCTGACGGTCTAACCTTTGGCGCGAAGAAAGAGTACGTGGTGTGCGGTGGGCGGACAGCACGAAGCAGTGAAAAAGAGCCGCTTCGCGACACGCTCTACACCACCGCGAAGCAAAGTCACTGGTGGCATAGGCCAAAAGGCAAAGAAGCAGAAAGGCGAATCAAGCAGACCTACAGCAAATGTGCGATTGGGCCTTTCCTCCGCGGACACAGACACCCGAAACGAAAAGGGGTACGGCAAAGAATGCGGGATTTCATATGCGTCACACTCAGCGCTAACACATGCAGATGCGAGTCAGGACGCAGCAGGAAGGAGCATACGCTGAGAAATAGAGGAGGAAGCTCCACAGGTGCATGAGACCGGAGAAGCGTGAGAGATAGTCACAGGTGACCGGCTGTCAGACCTTGCGTTTTTTTTTCGCCTCATACGTGTCGCTATTCGCATGATTGCGCTGTCCTTCTCATCAGCGCCAATGTCGGCGAAGCGGGACCACTGCCGCCTGCCACCTGTCTCGAAAAGTTGAGCACCAGATGCATGCAAGCCGGTAGCGCGGCATCCTGCGTGTCCTCCAGATTGGGGTGCCTTGGTCTGTGGGTCCGCGTGTCATGGGTGAAGAGTAAAAGTGAGGAGACGAAAAGAAACGCAAAGAGTGAAAGGAGGCACATGGAACTGTGGCATAGCGGATGAGTGAGCAAGCGGTGGGGAAAGAAACAAGATCGAGGAGGCAGCACAACAACCTGCGTGGTCATTTTTGGTGACTGCGGGCTTGGGGAGGACGCAGCTGCACCGAATCTCCCTAGACATGGACGCCAAAAGTGCACATCGAATATGGTAGCTAACCGCTTCTCTCTAGGTGTGTGGTGGGATTGGTGTAGTGCCCTCTTTTTCCCCTGCCACCTGCCAGCAGAAGGGAGGAGATTGCCAGCACGAGAGAGAAGAACAGCCATAGTGGGGGAGGGGAAGTCGAAAACCAAAAGACGAATAAACAACTGCGCGAAGAAAGAAAGCATATCTATGAGTGTGCGAAAGGGCGAGGCACGACTGATTTACGCGTAGCCGTACAGGATGTGGCCGCGCTTGCGAAGCGCGTTCACGACATCGGACGCCGTCACTGTCTTCTTGCGTGCGTACTCGGTGTAGGCCGTGCTGCAGCGCACAATGTCCTCCACGTAGGCCTTCAGCACGCGGCGCACCTCCTCGTAGATGTCGCCCGAGATGCGCTTCACGCCACCACGGCGCGCCATGCGGCGGACGCAGCCGCGCGTGATGCCGCGGATGTTGTCGCGCAGCACCTTCTTCTGGCGCTTCTGGCTGCCCTTGGCGTCAGCGGAGCGCTTACCCTTGGCCATGGTGGATGTGTTGGTGGAGAGATGAAAGCTGTGTGAGCTGGGAAGCGTGACGAATCTCAGTTGAGACAGAGAGGAGGAGGAAGTGAGCAGGTAACATAGATGATGCATACGAGATGAAATCCAGTAGGAGACCCTCAACGGCGATACGAGCCACACAGAATGGCGCAGGGGTGGGAAAGAAGAATGCAAAGAAGGAGGCCCTCCTGTGTCAGAGATCCGGGCGGGAATGAAAAGGGTGGTGCACGCTTCGCAAGGAACCATTGCGGACTTCTTCTTTTCGCTTTCAGGAATGCACACCACAGTACATCACATGGTATGGAGCACGTCAAGTGTCGCAGCCGAGCCAAAGGGCTCACAACAAAGGCGAACGAGACATAAAGTTCGCGACTAAAGGACCAAGGGCAGTCACGTCTGCGGAAAGAGTGCGGAGTACAGTGGAAACTAAGCGGCACTGTGCAACGAAAGGGAGAAGAATAAGATCACTTACTCAGTTCGTCGAGGAAAGCAGTGGGGCATGCTCATCAGGTACATGAGGTTCCTCTGGGTGGGTGGTGCAATTACGCGTGCCATGGAGTTGTGCGCGCTCGGCAAGAGCCTCGTCGCAGAACGCCTTGTATTGAAGGTGCACATACAAAGTGGAGAAAAGACTGGTGAAGAGTAGTCCGCTCATGACGGCAAAAGGAACAAAGATGCACTGCCGCCCAAAGCAAATGTTGCCTCCCTGCTTCGTTGCCTCCTTCGTGTACCAGGCACCATAGAGCATTTGGTTCAGCAATACCGAAGCGGCAAGCGAGGGGAGTGACATGAAGTTGTAGTGGTTCGCGACATCCTTCGCGTACAACGTGCGCATGACGAGCACAACGGAGGCCGCAGAGAAGCCGTTGCCGAGAGCTGTCAAGCCAAATGGGATCAAGAGCAACTCCTTCCGCACGAAAAGAAGCATGAGGGACGCTGCAAGCACAATGAGCGACGGGATAAAGATCGCAATAGTAAGCGGGATGCGCTCCTCAGGCATGCGCTTTTGTGTCCACACTTCGAAGATGCTCATGATGATTCGTCCTACAGCACTGCCGGCGCCGTTGAAGATAGTAAGGAGAGAGGCAATCTCCTGTGTCATGGGAGTCTCAGAGGTGGCGGCATACACAAAGCGGGCGTTGACAATAATGACTATCTGGGTACCAAAGATCGAGAACAGAGAGTATGCGAGGGCCCACAGCTTGAGCGTGCAGAGGCTCTCGATGAAGGAGGTCTGATACTGCGGTGCAATATGAATAGACTCGTCAATGCTGGCTGCGCTGAAGATGGCTTGCTCTGCAATGCTCGTGCGCGTCGTGTTGATGCGCATGCTAAGGCGTTGTGCAGCTGACATGCGGGGTCCCGATGCGGCAGCAGCGGCCGCCGCCTGCGTCTCGTTTTCCTCAGGCAGCTGCTCGGCAATAGTTGCACTACCCACGTCCAACCACCGGAGCGGAATGGCGATGACTGAATAAAGCACCATCACGCTGATGGTGAGCAGAGCAAAGGCAACCTTGTAGGAGTGTCCTAGCTGCATGTACGCCACAACAGTGCTCTCTACAGGGAGGAAAATAATGAGAAAGGCAACAAGCACAAAGCCGAACACAAAACGACGTGGAGAAGGCACTTTCTCCAAGTAGGCGCGCTTCGTGGCAAGCTTATTCGCCTTGTTCGCTTCTGTCAGATACTTCTCTTCGTAACCTGTCAGCTGATATGGTGGTAGCTTCACGAAGAGGACGCATAGAACCCCGACAATGGCAGTAAACGCCGAAAGAAAGTAGAAGAAACCGGTGATATCGCCCTCGAAGAAGCCCAGCTGAATGCAGCCGAATATGGCAGAGCCGAGCCCGATGAACGTTTTCATTACGGCAATCACAGCGCCGCGACTGCTGGGAAATACACTCAGAATCGTCATGAGACCTGCTATATCAAACATAGAAGTACCAACGCTGAGAAGAGTGCTAAAGATCGTGAAGCGCGCGACACTGCCCTCCACAACATCGGCGAAGGCCAGG
The DNA here is from genome assembly GCA_003664395.1 of Leishmania lainsoni. Classification (NCBI taxonomy): domain Eukaryota; phylum Euglenozoa; class Kinetoplastea; order Trypanosomatida; family Trypanosomatidae; genus Leishmania; species Leishmania lainsoni. The sequence goes on from RAIA01000137.1 coordinate 10,903, forward strand.
CCGAACAGAATTCCACCAGCCGGCAAGGATATCATGCCGATCAGGAAGAGCGGCCGCGGGCCGTAGTAGTCGTACAGGACTGCCAGAGGGAAGACAACAATGCCGAGAATGCTTGACATAGTTGTAATGACAGACATTTGCTCCTGCGTGAAGTTGTACTTCTCTTGCAGTTCGCCAGAGAAGAGGTTGTACACATAACTGGTCGAGGTGCAGATGCATGCATAGACGCCGATGAGCAGCATAAAGAAACGCTTTGGTTCATGGATGTTGATGGTGATGCTGTTGCTGGGCCATAGTCGCTGCGCTAGCGAGGAACGCGTCTCCTGAACGCTGCTTCGGCCCTCTGCATACACTTCCTCGACGACCGACATCGTAATGTAGTGGCAAGCTGGAAGATGGACTCCGAGAGGACAGTGGACAGTACTGATTGAGATGGTGGCGCAGCCGTGCCCCCGGCAAGCTTCAAGCACGTATTCCTCCTGATGCGGTGTACAGACAAGAGAGAAGAGATGGAAAGAGGCTGGTTTGCAGTGATGAAGGTTCTTGGAGTGATTCGAAAGCAGCAGAAGTGGAGGTGAAATCGGCGAGAAGGTGGTGAAAAAAGGAGTCACAGGCGTGAGGCTCTACATCAGCTTCCCAGCACTGTTCACATGCGGGAACTTGCATAAGGGAGTGATTGGCGAAAAGGATAGTCATTGAAAGAGGTGCGAAGCACAGCTCACTTTTCTTCACTGGGCTTCACGCCAACATCCAAGTCGGCGTGTGGGCTAGAAAAACGAAACCGTGGTGATGTCACTGCCTCGGAAAAGACAGTGGACATGAAAACAGCAAATGCAGAGGTGTGAGAAGACAAGGCAGAGAATCGGTGCACGTGCTCCTCCCAGAGCGTCTCCCACAATGGCTGGGGGACGAACAAGCGACAATTCTTGGCTTTTATCACCCCGCTGCTCGTCTTCACAGCTGTGCGGTTCGGAGTGTGTTTTAGGGAGCTGCTGTGGTCGCTGCTTTTTGGGCGACGGACTTTAAAGAGACCTTTAGCGCCGATCAGGGATAAACTTTTCAGCAAGATGCAAAGTGAGGAGGCGCACTTTTGCATGGGGTGGGAGGTGGTTGTGCGTCCCTCCCCCCGCCACCATCTTTGTGTGCCCAAAAAGGGCATCGCGATGCACAACCACAAAGAGCTCATTGCAGAGCCGCCGTTGGCCCCGATGCTGCGTAAAGACCAATGAAGTGACGTTCACGATGACGACCGCAGGCCCGTTAAAGGCGACGCTGAGTAGCATCACAAAAGGGGATTGCGCTTCGCGTGGCGCATGGCTGCCCTGCGTGTCCCAGACGATCGCGCTGTTTTTCCACAGATGGGGATCCCGCCCCCTGTGTTTGGCAGGGCCCGAACCCCAGCGACACGCAAACGCCAGACACCGAGTTCTGATCGTTCGGTGCCCCCGGGCAAGGGAAGGGGGGGGGGCGTAAACTGCTGTGGGCGAAGCGAAAACCAACCGCATGGACGCGGAGTGCAAGCGTGCATTTGAAGCTTTGCGCCTGGAAAGGTCCTTTCAAAGAGTCAGTGCTTTTCAAGCGTGAGCATTCTTCTTTTGAGCCTTCATCCACGGTACTCCACAGGTGCACATATCTGGGAAGAAAGATCACCCGCACTGGCACGCAAGGAGGTGTCGGCGTGCTACCGCGGCTGTTTGGCCATGCGGTCAGCCTGTGAAACTCATCGACACCTTTCCAGGCGCTTCTGGCTCTCTTCCATCGCGCTTCTTGATGGCCAAGGAAGGAGGTGAGCGGCTGCGTCTTCTCAGCAGCTCCTGCTTTAAAGCCTACTTGCCCTCTACATTGGCCCGCAGCACTTCTTGTGACTCAAAGCAAAGTGCTCGCTACTTACCGCATTCTCTTCCCACTCTCATTCTCTGCTTTTCTACGTGATACGATTGCAGTTTACCCTTGTCACTCACACCTCTTCGACAGCTCCCTCTGCCTTGTGACAAAAATGAGTGCTTTTTCGTCAGTCCTCGGTGCGCCTGGCGCGACTGGCGATCTCAAGTACGTGAAGAAGAAGCTCATTGGCACCGGCTCCTACGGCGAGGCGTGGTTGGTGGAGCGCCTCAGCGACAAGGCGATCTTCGTCGCGAAAACAATGGACCTTGGGAAGATGTCGTCTCGTGACCGCACGTATGCGTACAGCGAGATCAAATGTCTTGCGAGCTGCCACCATCCAAATATCATCAAATACATCGAGGACAAGGAAGATAACGAGCATTTGCTTATTGTAATGGAGTTTGCGGACTCGGGTGACCTGGACCGCCAGATCAAGGCACGCTCGACCGACTTCAAGCACTTCCAGGAGCACGAGGCATTGTTTCTCTTTCTGCAGCTGTGTCTGGCACTAGACCACATCCACGCCCACAAGATGCTGCATCGTGATATCAAAGGAGCGAATGTGCTCCTTACTTCCACGGGTCTCATCAAGATTGGTGACTTTGGGTTCAGTCACCAGTACGACGATACCGTCTCGGGAGTGGTCGCGAACACCTTCTGTGGTACACCGTACTACCTTGCACCGGAGCTCTGGAACAACCAGCGCTACAGCAAAAAGGCCGATGTGTGGTCACTGGGTGTACTTTTGTATGAGATCATGGCGCTGAAGCGGCCATTCACGTCGACGAATATGAAGGGTCTCATGGCAAAGGTTCTGAGTGGAGACTACGAGTCGCTACCCGAAGTGTACTCGGCCGACTTTAGGGACGTGGTTCGCAAGATCCTTGTCTGTGATGCGGCGCAGCGGCCGAGCGTGCGGGACATCTTCCGCTTTCCCTACGTGCGGGAGGGTCTCAAGGTCTTCATGCACACTATGAGGAAGAATTCGCGGATTGACAACGAGGTAAAGGAGGCGCTGATGGAGCACGTGACGGTGATCCTGTCTAGCGAGTTCGTCGAGGAGCCAAAGACCGCCACTGTTGGTCAGATCAACAAGGATGTGTTTTTCTCTGGGTACCTGAACAAGCTGAAGGGTGGTGACAATCATTCGTGGAAGAGGCGGTACCTCCAGGTGCAGAAGGGTCATTTCATTATGTCGGACAAGGAGTCTGACACAGAGGGAAAGGCGCTAAGTCTGGAGCACATCCAGAGCGTGTGCCCTGTTCCTGTGAGCACGGCAAAGCGCATGCATGTCTTTGCACTTCACACAACAAGTGGTAAGTCGATGTGGTTTGAAGCCGCATCGCTGGAGAGCATGGAGGAGTGGATTCACGCCATTCAGCGCGGCCTCGGCGTTGCGTGATGGGGTCAAAGTGACAGCAAATGCAAGTTTTTTCCTTTGATGCGGTGTTGTCGGTATGTACGCCAATCTCGTGCAAAGGCTCATTTACAGGGTTGTGCTGCCATCACAATCCCACTGCTTATGATGTGCGAGGATGTTTTTCCCTTACTCCTGTTTTCATTACGCCTTACTTATCCGGTGAAGCGCGTTACGTGGCCATCACTTCCGTATTTCTCGTAGGGAGCTATAATGGTGGTGCTGCTGTTTGGCATGTAAAGAGTGATGAATCGGTTGCAATTGTGGATGAGTGGGGAAATGGAAGGTCGAGGGATGGTATGGCATCCACGTGTTATAGGCCACTTGCCACTCATCCTGTTTGGTTTCTATCTCTTTCTCTCTCTCTCTCTCTCATGTCGTGATAGTGCTTAGAAACACGTAAATCAGTAGCTTGCAAAGAGCGATGATGACAAAGCGTCGTACGGAAGTCCGTCGCCTTATGCGACAACCTGCTTCTTGTATGCCGTGTGGATAATGGCGCTGAGGTGTCTTGCTGTCCGCATGAGCTCTTCTTTGTGCCGGTATTTGGTGATTTCACTTGTGCTATCGACTGAGTGTATCACCCGTGGGATGAGATGAGGTGCTTTTGGAACTCTCCGCAGGCCTCTCTGCCATCATGACGAGCTGTGAAAAAGCGTTTCATTTTCTTACTTCCATTTTCATGTTTTCTTTTTGGTACCAATGATTACCGCTCTGCATCTTTTAGCTCTTCTTGGGAGGATTGACAAAAACACTCGCTGTTGATTCTCTCTTTCTCTGCGTAGCACCAGGTGTGCATGGTGATGTTACAAAGTGTGGCTCGAGTGCTTGGCTGCAGCGCACCAGCTGTGTTCGCAGTGCATGGCAACCGTGTCTTCGTTCCAGCGGACAACGGTGTGGTCGTTGTAGAGGACGGTTACGAATATTTGTGGGCCCCGTTTCCCATTGGGAAGTACTCGATCGACAAAATCGCTGTCAGTGCTGCAGGCGTGCTATGTTTAGCGGAGAAGCGCCTGCATGTTGCGCTGCATTTCTTCGATGCGGACTCTATGCAAAGCCTCGGTGATGTGGAGGCGGAGGTCTGCGTAAGTATTGCAGATATTGTCTTTTCTGCTGATGGGAAGGAGCTTTTTGTCCTTGGAACGGTTCCCGACACAACTGTGACCATTTTCAGGCGAAGCACACCAAATGGCTCCTACAGTCTCGCAGACCGCGTGCTTCTCCAGCACAGCGAAGAGCCAAAAGGGCTGCTTTCCTTCGGTTTCGAGGGGTCTGTTGTTCGTTTTGGCATATGGAGAAGCGGCTGCATTGCGGGCTACGCCCATGGGGAGGACGGCAAGAGTTTTCAAAAGTGCTTCTCTGTGGAGGCGAGCATAGAGAGTGCGTGTGTCTCAGGACCGAGCACGATGTGCTATATCACGAAGGAGGGGTCTTTGCATGTGTACTCACATGAAAGCCGGACGTTCCAGGATGTGTGCGAAGGTTCGCTGGCACCGGCTGCAGCTTCAATGATTGTGTGGGATGGCACTGTGTTTATTTTCACACGCTCAGGGGACCTCCTCTCCGTCAATCTATGTAATGGCACTCATCACCGTCGTTCGCTTGGGTGCCTGCCTTCCTGCGAAAGTCGAATTGTTGTCACGAGCGCAGCGGAGCTGCTGCTGAGCACCCAGACGGGCTTACTTGCAGTGGCAGTTCCAGTAGTGACTAATGGCGGAGCTGCCGATTCGCGCCTTGTGAAGGGCTGGACGGAGGCCTCGACACTCCGGTGCCTTTCTGTGAACAATGGGGCTTCGGCAGCGTGGGTTCTGCGGGATGGCAGCATCGCTCTTTGTAAAAGGGACGATGTGAGGGTTTTAACACCTTGCGGCGTGCGAAGGGCGGCTGTACATGCGTGCATTTTGAACTCCTCTGAGATAATGATCCTGTTCGAGGACGGAACGCTGTGCTGCTTTGACTTCGTCGGTGAGAGAGAGGTGTGGTCTCACCAGTGCTTGGAGTGGGCTCCTATGTTTGTGGAGGCGGATGGGTCTGGCACTGTCGCGTGCTGTGGTCGAGACGCGGTTCGGTTTTTGAGATGCATCGATGACAGCGTGGTGGACCGAGGCGTGGTTCGCACCACTCTTCTTGCCTCCATCTGCTTGGTAAGGTGGGTGCCGATGGAGACATGCCTACTGGTCGTGTGCGAAAATGGTGATGCTTTCCTTGTCGAGATGCCGAAAGACGGCGACTCCGAGACAACGCACACTGCAGAGGTGTTTATACGCAGCTCGTGGCGACTCGACTTCCCGATCACGGATGCACTCGTGTGTTATGTTACTCCTGACGTCCTCAATCTCTTTGTACACTCGGCAGACCACGATTCGAAGGTGTACACGCTTGACCGCCAACGAGAAGGTGACGGAAAGGTGTCGCGGCCTTTGTTTCTCATTCACGACCACAGCAGCGGTGGCAGTTGTCTCCTGCGTCTCAACGATACCACAGTCATTTCGTGTGGCCGAGATGGAAGCATCGCCGCTCGTGATTTGACGCCGTACCAGACACAAATGACTCCCATCCCACCATCGCGTGAGAAGCGGAAGCCGCTCTGGGTGCACGCTGTGCGTTCCTCATTCGGAGGCGGTATCACGACGGTGGCCACTACTGACACTGGGGCAGAGGTGATCTGCGGCGGCAATGACGGGGTTATCCAGTGTGTTACGTTGAAAGCAGAAGGTGCCCACGCTACCTGGCAGGAGCCTCAGTGGACGCACGCGGAGGCAGCGCCACTGGGCATCGTTGGCGACAAGATAGCCGCTGTACAAGCAGGCGGCGCTGCGCCAGAGCGGGAGGCACTCCTTCTTGCGGTGTCCCGCGTGCGTGAGCTGTGGATGAAGGTGATGAGCGACAAGGATATCGAGGTTCCTCTCGAGGCTTTCTTGACGCCAGAGCAGCGTGATCAGTTCGCCGCGGAATGCGACAGCGCCGTGTTTGATATGCGCGAGGGACATTACTATCACGCTATCCTGAACGAGTACCTCCAGGATACTCTCCGGAGGCGCTGCTGCGAGGCGATGGAGGTGACACGCATGAAGGTAGTGAGCATGAAGACGTCCGGGTTGGAGGTGCACAACTTTCACATCCATCGCAGGACACGGGCCGAGGCGTCGCTCTCCCGCAAAGCATTGTTTCTCCGCCAGCTGCAGAAGAAGAGCTCTGTTGGTCGACGCACGGTTCCTGGGCTGCAGATCATGTCAAAGACCGCGACGCCCGCGGATGGCAGCTCTAGCGGAACTGAAGATCTCGACGCCGCCATGCTGAACGACGCGGATGTGTACACTCAGAGCCGCATGGTTCTTCAGTCTCTCCTCGTCAAGGGCCGGTCTCTGGCGCTCAAGGATGCCTTCAACGCGCGCTTCACGGATCTGCAGGACTTGAAGAGACAGTCCATGATGCAGGTGGAGGAACGTACGCTGCGCTGTATTACGATTGGGAAGCAGTTGGGCAGCCTTCCTGCACAGCTCTTCACGGCGGTCGTGGACCCGGAGGAGAACCCAAACTCACTATTCGTTGTCGAGGACAAGGAGCTGAGCGCTGAGGCGCAGGCCCTCATCGCCCCTTCCATGGGGGCAACTGTTGTGTCTCCGGTGGATGAGGCGGCCTTGCCCCTGTGGATGGACGGCCTGGAAAAGGAGGTGGTGCGGCTGGAGGTGCATGTGCCGTTGCCAGACTTCGCAGACGACACGCGCGACACCTTCATCCCGCCAGAGGAGCGCACAGAGGAGCAGACGCGCATTTTTGAGGCTTACGCCAAGAGACTCAAGGAGGAGAAGGAGTGCGTCGAGGCGAAGAGGGAGGCGCTGCGAGGTGAGTTCCAGTCGTTGCAGGAAAAGAACAGGGAGACCGCCGCGAAGCTCGACGAGCAGCTTCTCCAGATTCGCCAGCTCCGGCTGAACACCACTGAGGAGGTCGATGAAGCAGAGCTGCAACTGGCGCTACTTTTTCAACATCGGCTGTGCGTCAGCGCCGCCTATCGACAGCATCAATCCTTGGCCCAGAAGCGCGAGGCTCTCCGTGACGGACGGACAGAAGCTGAATCTACCGTGGCGCAGCAGAAGCAATTGCTCCGTGCAGCACAGGCTCGGTTGGCCGCGGCGGAGAGCAAAACAGGCGGCTACGCGGCGAGTGTCAGGGCCTTAGCACCCTTTGAGGATGGCACCGCAGGCGAGAAGCTGCACCGGCGCTTTGTGCGATGGCAGCGGCGTTTTGTGGACGGCAGTGCGCCGCTGCCGGATGCTGACACGTCAGCAGCAGACTGCACGGCGGTGCAGTGGGCCGCTTTTTGCGATCATTGCCAGGCGGTAGCTGAGTTGCAACAGCTCGTCAACGATGCCGAGGCAGAGGTGCAGCGAGCTTCTGTGGACGTGCGGGAAGCGCAGCGACACTGCAACCTTATTACGGATGAAATAGATGTCATTGGAGAGGCAATGACCGCTGTGCGCGGCAGCTCAGTGGCGCGTCTTCTGGACGTCCACGCCCTGTGCCAGCTGCACCAGGGCCAAATTCAAGACGAGGGCGCCACGACGGCGACGGCGTTTTTGTCCTCCAACCTGCGGTGGCGCGATGACGTGGTCCAGTACAATGATCTCATCCTTCAAAGCGAAGCAGAGAGCCGTGCACTTCTGATCAAGGCGTTTGCGCAGCAAAAGCTGATGAGGCTGTTGGACTGGGACACAGAGCGGCTTAGGTACTGCACAGGGACACTGCAGCTGGAGCTGCGGCAGCTGCATACGCTTCGCGTCACCCGCCAGATGCAGGAGTGGTTGAGCGGCGACGCAGAGGTGTCGGAGGAGAAGATGCTGGCGCATCTCCAGCGCCATATGGACATGGTGGAGATGAACATGAGTCGAAAAGTCGAGGAGCTGCGTAGCGTTGGGCGCCGACTGAAGAGCCAGATTGCGGAGCGGGGGACAGAGAACACGATCATCGATGCCCAGTGCGCCAACCTCGACGACACAGTGCGTGCAAATACAGCAGTGTACCGCCTGATGGAAACGGGCGCGGACAGCTTGCACGCGCGTGCTGCACGGGCGAAAGAAATTTTCTGTACCAGTGAGCTAGAGGAGCTGGCTCGGTCACAGCAGGAGGAGCTAGTGCGACTGAAGCACGAGGTGGATCGTATGCGGGAGCGGACGTTCCCGTCTTTTGCCGTTGTGTCGAAGCAGACGCGCTAGCGGCTTGTACTGTGCCACTCCATTCATGTATGATAGTCGTGAGTGTGCCTGGGAAGAGATGTACATAAAACCGGCGTGCTCTTGTGTGTGCGTGTCTTTATTTTCCCGCTTGTCTCTCAATTACTGTCCGTGCATTGTTTGCTGTGGTGCACACGTAGCAACAACGACAGACTTACGCTTCAGTTTCTCGAAGGCGGTTGACGGGTATTCCACGAACTGCATGATCCTCTAGCGCTATGGTCATGTGCGCGTATTCCGCCAGCCGCTAGATAGAGCGGTGAGTACCGCGTGTGTTTCTGTGTGCGTTTGGAGAGGGGGGACACTCTGCACTTGTGCTCGCGGAGGATGTGCTGTACGCGCATGAATAGCGTCTTGTTTCTTCTATGATTTCCCACACTCGACTATTCCTCCTCCACTCTTTTCTAGTGGCTTGTGCTGAAGAGTTCAATGAACAAGACCAATCCAACAGTGGTAGAACGTGAGGCCCACCTTCAGAATGTTGAGGACACGCTGAACCGCATTGCCCACCACAAGGGAGTGCTGGGGTACTTTATCATGGAGCCGCAGAAGGGGAAGCTGCTTAGCTTCGCGGGCTTTCGCGGGAGCTCTAGGGAGGCGTATCGCTACGCTGACATCCTGAAGGGGTTCATCGACGTCACCGCCTCCACCGTTCGAACCATTGACTGGAATGACGAGATGACGTTTCTCCGAATTAGTTGTGGCACTGTCGACATTCTCGTCGCACCGGACACAAACAAAGAGTACACGATGGTGGTTGTCCAAGTTGTCAGTGGACGGGACGCCTGCGGCAACGCGTGACGAGATTGGCGCACTCACAATCGTTTTCATGTATGTAGAGCCCGCTGGAGCAGTCAAACCAACACTTTGGATTGTAAGTGGGAGCGCACCTCACCATCCTCGAACTTCATCCACGGGGGCTTTCGTAAGTGCGGCGTCAACACGCACGCTGCTGGTCTTCTGCGGGGGATCGATGCCTTTCTTCTCTTCACGTAGCTCATAACTTCCCTGACAAGAACGTCCGCTGCCCACTAGTGCTACTAGCGCCTCCTTGTCCCTCTCGTTGGTAGCCACCAGGCGACGTAATTACTCTCTCCTTGTCTGCTCTCTCCCTCACTCTTTCTTGGCAGCTCAGCGGCGCTCATGTACGCCGTCAAGCCATGGGGCCATGTCCTCCTCGTCGGAAGCTGTGTCGGGACGTACGCGATGGGCATCGGCATGCGATGGCGAGAATCGAATGTGACGATTATTGAACGGCGACAGAGCCCATCGTACGAGCGCGCAGAGGTGCGGCGCTGCGTGGTGACAGATCAAACTGTGAAGCTGCTGACAGACTTGGGGTGCACGGAGAGGAAGCTCCTCTCCGTGCTGCGTCCCGCTCGCGGGTGGCGCTTCCTCTCCCCTGACCTCACACTTCTTCGAGAGGGGTCCGTCTTTCCTGGCTGTGCGATCGGCGAAACGGCATACCAGTGCACGGAGGGCGTCTTGCTGCGCACTCTTCGCACAGAGTTTCTGCGGTTTGGCGGCACTATCGACTGGGCGACGGAGGCACACAGTGCCGACGCAAACAACGACGGCAGCGACACCTGGTGCTTGCGCAAGGACTATGGCCTCAGCACCAACGCGGAGGCCATCATCACCATGGCGAAGGCGACCCCCTTCACCGATGTGTTAGTTGCGCGCGACCCAAGCAGAATTGCAGTGCTCTTTGACGTGGAGCGTGGCGTGTGTAAGCTCGATAGCCGCGCTGCGAGCGTTTTGTTTGACCAGCAGTCCGATGTCTCAATAGTGGTGGGAAACGGCATTGCCCTGCACTGCTGGCGCTCCAGTGCTTCTGAGTGCGCGTGGCGGCTCGTTCGGAGCGCCACAAAGCACTTATCACTCGATGGAAGCCTGGATGGCATGCACGACGTTCTGAGAGCTATAATTCGAAAGTCGGAGAAACGCTGCAGCTCTATCTGCGCTCTACCAGGCACCACGCCAGCCATCAAGGACGAAGCTGCGCACTTCCGTGTCGGGCTGTTGGGCGATGGCCTTCTTCCTATAGACCCGTTTGAGTGGAGGGGTGACAACGTCCGCTGCATGATTGAGGAGGCGTCGAAGGTGTGTCGTCTGTTTTATGGCAAGAAGTACCACCGTGGTGACGTTGCCTCTCTGCTACGCGGGGCGGAGCAGGACTCCATCGCGAAGCGGGCGAATCTCCTCCAGCGTGATCTGCAGGATGCAGAGCACTTTCTCGCCATTCATCCTCTGCTGGAGAGCGAGCCCACTCCACTGGAGATGCGTCGCGTCTGCTCCTGAAGTGCACGGATGAAGGCGTGTTACAAAGGCTCTTTTCGTTTCACTGGAAGAGGCGCGTGTGGTCGTCATAGACACGTCTAGTTGTTCCTGTTTGTGGGCGCTGTGGGTTCGACACAGAAAGGGCATGGCTCATACTCAAATCGATGTTATGCGTGCGTCATGCGCGAAGGTATTGTCTTGGTAAACGTTCGCGGCATGTCTGTGTTACCTGCCTCCGTTAGGCGGCCTAGGCTGTGCATTTGTGTGTGTGTGTCTCGTACTCGGTCTGAGACGACGTGTTGATACTCTCCATGTTGCCTCGCTCACGTTCAAGTGCGTGTTGTACTGCACGCAGATCAGTGATGCTCTCCACTCCTCTCTCATCCGGCCGTTCTTGCGCACTGCTTCATACTGTATCGTCTCCTCATTGTACCCGCTGCACTTCATAGTATTGATGAGTTGTCAAGTGCGGGTTCACACAAGCACAAACGTGCCAGCTTCGTATCTGCTCTGCCGTCTTCTTTCGTTCAGCTGGTGTGTTGTCGATCGGCGCTTTTTTTACGTGCGTGTCCCGCCGTAATGCTACGCTGCACCGAATGCCGCCTCCAGCGCAAGATTGAGAAGTTGCTGGTGGCGAATCGGGGGGAAATTGCGTGCCGCGTTTTCCGCACATGCCGTGAGATGCACATCCGCACTGTGGCGCTGTTCTGCGAGGCAGAGCGGAACGCGAGGCACGTCGTAGAGGCAGACGAGGCCGTCTGCATTGGCCCACCACCCGCGGTGAACTCGTACCTGCGCGGTGACCATATCATCAGTGTGGCGAAACAGCTGAATGTAGACGCAATTCACCCCGGATACGGCTTTCTCTCCGAGAATGCGGATTTTGCTGACGCTGTCACGCGCTCTGGCATTGAATTCATTGGCCCACCTGCGTCAGCTATCTCGGCGATGGGCTCCAAGAGTGAGAGCAAGCGCATCATGGAGGTTGCCGGGGTGCCTGTTGTGCCGGGCTACTACGGCGACAACCAGGCTGCAGACTTCCTCGCGGAGGAGGCAGACAAGGTGGGATTTCCCATTCTCATCAAGGCGGTTTCGGGTGGCGGCGGCAAGGGCATGAAGATTGTGGAGCGGCGCGAAGACTTTGCCTTTATGCTGGAGAGCGCGAAGCGCGAGGCGACTAACTTTTTCAAGGACGACCGTGTCATTTTGGAGCGCTACGTGAAGCGCTCACGACACATCGAGTGCCAAATATTTTGCGATAAACACAGCCGAGGTGTCTTTTTTTTCGAGCGCGATTGCAGCGTGCAACGTCGGTATCAAAAGGTCCTCGAGGAGGCCCCGGCGCCTCATCTGTCGATGGAGACACGACAGCGCATTGGCGAGGTAGCGCTGCAGGCCGCGAAGGCAGTTGGCTACGTGGGCGCTGGCACAGTGGAATTCATCTTTGACACAAGCACTGGCGATTTTTACTTCATGGAGATGAACACGCGATTGCAGGTGGAGCACCCCGTGACGGAGGAGGTGTGCCGCATCAAAGGTGCACCGCTGGACTTGGTCAAGCTGCAGATCAAGACGGCCATGGGCAAGCCGCTCACATTTTCTCAGGAAGACATCGCGCTGGTCGGGTCCTGTATCGAGGCGCGCGTGTATGCGGAGTCGCCGGAGAGGGGATTTCTTCCCGAAAGCGGCCCGCTAACGTTCATCCGGGAGCCGTTTCAGGGGGTGCGTGGATCGACGCGCACCCGACTGGACACTGGGTTTCGTGAGGGTGACAACGTACTCATCCACTACGATCCCATGCTGGCCAAGGTCATCTCGTGGGGTCGCAATCGTGAAGAGGCATTGAAAGGCCTGCAGGAGGCACTAGGCGCGTACAAGGTGGCTGGCATCAACACGAACATCGAGTTCCTGAAACGATGCTGCGAAGCGTCGGAGTTTGCGCGCGGCGGCGTGACCACCAACTTCATCAACGATCACGAAAAGCAGCTGCTCACCGCTCCAGCTGTGACGCCGGAGGTGGCGGCCATGGCGGCTACCGCTTGCCTGCTCAACCACTGCGATAACTGGCGTGGTGCATTCCGCCTCAACGGCGACACCAAGGCCACCGTTCACTTTTACATTGACAGCAAGCCGGTAGAGGTGCGTCTGCACACGGAGGGCGCAAACTACCACAAGATCTTTTTCAGAGTGGGAATCACGAGGGGTCGTTTTCGGTCGGCTCCGGCCCTGTGACTTCGAAGCACCGTGACCAGAAGAGCATCGTGAATGATTTCACCTTCCTTTTCGAGAATGGCATGCGCCACACAGTCTTGGCCGTCGTGACGGAAGGCGACGTAACCATCATTGGCAGCTTTGGGCTGCACCAGATTCGGCTCTTGCCGCTGACGGATGGCTTTGGGAACGCATCGATGGGGACAGGTACCTCAGCGAAGATCTTGAGCCCGATGCCCGGCAAAGTGTCCAAGTTTATCGCGAGGCCGGGCGACATCGTCGAGAAGGGCCAGGTTCTCATGATTTTGGAGGCGATGAAGATGGAGCACCCCATCAGGGCACTGCAGGACGGCCAGGTCTCTTTCTCTGTGAAAGAGGGAGAAGTGATCGGCAGCGACCACCTGCTTGCCACCGTTGCGCAGAAGGAGTGAGGCAGAGAGACCTCAGCTTTGGGTTGCCCCGATGTGTTCGCGAGGGGTCCCCTTGAGAGCGCGTTTCTGCCTTTCCTTGTGTGCTGGCCACCACTTCTTTTTTTCTCATTCCTGCCCTTTTAGTTGGTGGAAATAACCGTAAGCCTGGTGCCTGGGCAGGGCGGATGCATTCATGTGCATTGTTTACACCTCGACACACATGACCTAGTGAGTGGTATGGAGTGGCATACCTCGCGAGCACACATCTTTGCACAAATGACAGAGAGCGTGGAGTTTCTGACTTCCATCTTCGCTGCGCCAGAGGCGAGTAGTGCAAATTTCCTACTGTGATGGAAGCCAAGACTCCCGTTTAAAGGCTCTCCAGCACCTCACTCAGACGACAGCTACCTACCGCGCGACACGCTCTTGATGCGCAGCAAGTTGACTTACACCTTTACTGTGCCCTTTATACTCGTTTGTCACCTCTTTCTGACCCTTTTCTTCGTTTGCGTTGGGGCGGTAGGTGAGCGCTCTTACCGCAGTGAAGTGGTTGGTGGCGTACTTCTTTCGTTTTCCCTCTATCGACACCGAGCCTTAATGTGCTCAGGAAACGCTCAGCTGCTTTCATATCTTCCAAGCAGATTAGCTTGATCAGCGTTCCCGTCACGACATCAGCGTCAGCGCTGGTTTCCATCAACCAGCAGGATTTGCGGTCATCTGCGACTTTCTACGCACTCCTTCACGCATCGCTTTTGTTTCCACGGGCCGGCGACACTCACGCCCTCTCACGGAAGCTCGAAAACATGCTTGCGGAAAGCGCGTCCGAGGATGCCAAGAGGGTCTTTTCTCCCTGCGAAGATGGGACGAGCTATGGCCTTCTGTACGACGGCACGCGGTTCCGCGTCCCGCACACCATGTCCGTGGTGGACGCACTCTTGACACCCAAGTCGTGGCGGAGTCCGGCGACGCTTATCTGGGTCGCGGTGTGCTTTGCTGTTGGGCTGACCGGGATTTTCCACTTCACCCACGGGCTCCCTGTGTGGTTCTTCTGCGCTCAGTTTGCCTTCTGGCGACTTGCGTACAATATTGGCATCGGGGCCATCCTACACTACCACTCGCGGTACGGCTCTTTCCTTAAGTTTTACCGTCGCATCGTCAAAGACTACCCGGTGACGCGATGCTTTCTGGAGGCATCCGTTGTTTTCGAGGGTAACACCGAGTACAAGGTGACCAGGTTTCCGGACGAGTTTAACGCTTGGATGCTGTTCCGCCAAGTGGAGAATGTCATCCTCGCTAACGACCTTGTCTCGTACTGTGTGCTTTCTGTTGTCTGCTGGGAGAAGATGAGCCTCAGCTCCCCCGTGGACATTTTTTGTTTGGCGCTTGGCTGTGCCTCCATCGCCTTTGCGCTTTGGTGCAAGTCGGATGCGCACCGCGTCATTGGCGACTTCGCCTGGTACTGGGGGGACTTTTTCTTCCTCCTCGACAAAAACCTCACCTTCGACGGCATCTTTCAAATGTTCCCGCACCCGATGTACACGGTCGGCTACGCCTTCATGTACGGCGTGCCGTTCATGACAAAGTCCTACACGCTCTTCTACATGAGCGTTGTTGGGCATCTGTGCCAACTAGCGTTCCTGGTGTTTGTGGAAAACCCGCACATCGACCGCACCTATAACGTGCTGTCGTCACCGTCTCTGGAGGAGCAGGAGCGGAATGCGGTGCTGTACGGGAACGGTGGCGAGGCCTACTTGGAGCACAACGAGCTCGTGGTGCTCATGAACTTCAACATCTTTCGCGCCAGTGACCTGCTTCTAGCTTTGACGATCATCTATCTGCTGGCGACGCTTCTACTGCCCCTCCCGGCGTGGATCTACGTGGCTCACGTGATTGCCTGGCGACTCTTCCACAACGGCTTCCTCGGCTACCTCCTCAAGCGCGAGTCGCGTGAAAGGTGGTTCTCACGCAACTACCCTTCGCCGCAGGCCGCCTTCAACAACTGGAAGCGCATCTACAACGCGAGCGTCACAATTACCAACCTGTCCTACTGCCTCTGCGCTGTCAAGTACTTTACCTGGGTGATGCCGCTTTTCGGCAGCGGCGAGGCGCGCTGCTTCGTGATGATGGTTGGCATGCTGCTTGTCGGTATCAACGCGTACGTGAGTTGGAGCATCTACATGGCCATTGGCGACTACGGCTACTTCTACGGTGACTTCTTCATCGATAAGGTACCGGCGAAGCTGAACTACAGTGGCATCTACCGCTACCTAAACAACCCTGACTCGTCGCTCGGAATGTCTGCCTACTACGGCATTGCGCTGTTGTCCGGAAGCCCTGTGGTGCTGGTGGTGTCTGTGGTGTCCCACGCAGCTGCGAAGATGTTTGAGGCTATCGTTGAGGAGCCTCACATGCGCAAGCACTACGGCGACCAAGTACGTGAGGCCGGCGGAATGCAGACAGAGTTTGCTCGCCGCATGAAGGCGTCAAAGGACGGACTACGAAAAGAAGATGCGCGCCATCAAAGCAAAGCTAGACGGTCGCAAGAAAGAGTGAGTGCGCAGGCTCTCCAACCGTTTGGGGGGTGGCCGCTCTGAGCGAAGTATGTGTGTCACGTTCCCCTTCAATGATTCCGTTTGACAGTGCAGTAGGGCAGCACCTGCGCGAACCCCAGCGGAACAGCGGCGAATGCTGACCATCCCCACTGTTCGGTGTCACCGGTACGCCATCCACACGCATCGTGCAGAGGGCAGTCTTGCGTTGGCGTGCTGGTGCCTGTGTTCGTGCCTGCAGTTTACCCGCTTTACGGTGAATGAGGCGTGTGGGCGAAGTGACTGCACCCACCACAACGGCTGGTTTTCTCTGCGCGCTGCACCGTGTGCCACACGGGCGCTGCTTTTGTCCTTTTTTCTTTTCGCTCTATCGTGTGTGGTGTGGCCCACTTGGAGGGCGGGGGCGAGGCTGAAATGAATGGGGCAACGGAAACGGCGGGAAATTGTGGAGGCTCTGCGCCATGCCGCCAAGGCACCGTTCCGCCGCCGCTCGCTCTTTTCTGCTTTTCTTCTGTGGAATTTGATTGATGTCTTTGTGGAACGAGAAAAAGTGGCAGTTGAGGGAAAGCGGAACTTTGATAAACGGCACCGACCGTGCTGCACACGCGACTGGAACGTGTGTCTCCGCCTCGGTTGTTGACGCAATGTAGACATGCTGGCTTGGGAAAGTGGTGGTGGTGTGTAGTGTCTTTGCTAGTAGATGCCCCTCTCGGATACGTTCACGCTGCTCTCTACCTCAATCTGCGGAGCCGCCTTGGTCGATCTGTTTCACGTCTTTCTCCTTCCACAATGTGTGTGACAAGCGTCAACGACCACTTGTCGTCCTTTCCCAGAGGCATACGTTAGCGACGACAACGGCGTACAACTTGCGCTGGTTGAGGGGATTCCTTTTTTGTTTTCTAGATTCCACGCTACAGCGGTGATAATCCTTTTCCCATGCCACTACCTCGTGAAGTTAGCGCGGATGCTGAGGCCGACACGCCGGATCATTCGCGCGCCGACTGCTCCTTGAACATCAGCCGCCGCGACAGCCTGGCGAGCTCGCGCTTTAGTAGCCGTCTCAGCCGGCGTTCCAGCGTGCGCGATGAGGTGCAGTCGGTCGACGAGCTCCTGCGCAAGCAGCGTGTTATTCGGTACATGCAAGAGGAGCGGGAACGTGCAGAGCGGTCGAAGCTGCTGCGCGAGGAGCACGACTTCTGGATCGAGTTCCGCGATCGTGAGCGTGTGGAGCGGCTGAAGTACATGTCGGAGCAAGAGATCGCGGACCTGCTGCAGCGGGAGGCAGATGAGGCGACGCGTGAAAGCAACGGTGCTGATCAAGCGCACCAGCGAGCCATGGAAGACGCGTTGCGGCGCCGCCACAGCATGGCGGATCTTCGCCGCAGGGAGGAGGATGCTGTGTTGGCTCGTCTCAAGAGCGAGGTGCTGACGGATGAGATTCGTCGCGCTGCTCAGCTGGAGGCGTTGGAGAAGGCCGAGGCCATGGCAGCCACCGAGCATGCGCGGCGTGTTTCCGTGCAGCTCCAGCAGCGCGAAGAGGACTTGGCAGCGAAGTGCAAGCAACTGACAGCGGAGCTGGAGGAAGCCAAGGCTGCTGCCACGCAAGCCCGATGCTACCAGAAGCGTGCCGAAGACGAGCTGGCAAGGGAGAGAGAGAAGACGCTGAAGGAGAAGGCTGCTGCCGAGCTGGAAAAGAGATGAACGAGAAGCTTTGAAGGAGCTAGAAGAGGTGCGGCAGCATCTCACAGCCTCTGAGGAGGAGAAGAAGAGGCTGGAAGCTGCGAGGGCGCAGGCAGTGTGGGATGTTGCGCAGAAGGAGAAGGAGCTCAGCAGCCTGAGGAGGTGCAACAATGAACTGGTAGCGCAGCAAGCGTCGCAGAAGGTTGTTGCCGAGGACGAGAAACAGCGCGCATCACCGTTGCAGGAAGAGCTAACGGCGTCGAGGAACGAACTGAAGAAGGAGCGGGCAGCGCGAAGCAATACAGAGGCCGAGCTGGTGGCGCTGCGAGAGCACGCAAAGGTTCTCGAGACGAAGCTGGCTGCCGCCACTGCGCCAGAGCCGAAGCAGGAGGCGGATACCATACGAAAACTGAAGGCAATCGCTGATGACGCTCGCAAGGCGCAGGCGGACCTGTTAAAGGAGCGCCAGGTGCGTGAGAAGGCTGAGGCTGCCGCGGCGGAAGCAAAAGGTGCCCTAGCGAAGGAACAGGCCGCACGCGAGAAGGCAGAGGAGGAGGTGCAGAGGGCTGTGGCGGCGTCAACAGTCACAGCACTGCAAATGGAAAATGCGGTCTCTGATCGAAAGAAGCTGGTCGAGGCGGAGAAGAAGCTGGAGGAGATGCGCAAGGCACGGAACAAGGACGAGGCCGAGAAGGCCGCGCTGAAGCGCGGGTTGCAGAAAGTGAAGAAGGACCTTGAGGAGGAGTCCGCTGCTCGGGCTCAGTTTGAGCAGCTCGCATCGAAAGCTCTCAGCGCAGACCATCACGTATCGCAAAGGGAGGTGGATGAGCTGCGAAGGGAGCTGAAGATTTCGCAGGAACAATGTGACGCAGCACGCCAGGATATCGTTGTGTGTCAGCAGAACGCAGTGAATGAGATCGCCTCTCTCAGGGCGTGGTGTGAGCGTCTACAGAAGCAGCATCGTCTGCAGCTACAGCTGCTGGAGGATGATGACGAGTTCACCCCACGAATGGCGACACCAACGCCGCACTCGCGCTCGCCGAGCTCTGCGCCCCGGCGGCTGCCGAAAAAAGGTCTCGCTGCTGGTCAGCGCCAGGCGGACGAGAGGGTGGCGAGCGACCAGCGTATTCACGAGCTGGAGGCGCAAGTGATGCGTCTGCAGGCGGACCTCCAGAAAAACAAAGAACAAGAAAAAAAGGCGCGCAAGGCGTCCGCCGAAGGGTCGAGCACTGATTCCCCCAAAACGTCGCCGCACGAAATGCTGAGTGATGCAACGACGGAGCAGGAGGTCCGAGAGAGGGCGCTGGTGAATCAGGTGAATGCCTTGGAGAGGGAAGGCGCGGAGACGCGAAGGAAGTACGACGACCTTGTTGTGGCCTACAGACGATCGGAAGCCGCTCGCTGCGAGGCGGAGCGGCAGGTTGCGTCGCTGCAGGCGCAGGCTGAGCAACTGCAGAAGCATGAGTCTCAGCCTCATACCCCAACGCTGGCGAACTGTGAACCGACGCGTGTGGAGCCAATCGTAGGGGCTGCCGAGGGGAACACGAGTTCACTCCCGGTGCGCGTCAGTAATTTGGAGTGGCACCTGATGGAGGAGCGCGCGACTCACGAGCCTGCTGAGAAGCGCGGTGCTGCGCCAATGGTCGGTGCCGAACTTGCGGTGAAGCAAGTGGGGGCAAGTTTTTCATCAAGCGTTGCCGGCACCAGAGCCACGCCCCAGAAGACGAAGAGCGGATGCTGCTAGTGGAGTGTCCTTCCTCTCGACCTTTGGGTTGGTGCTGCGTGCAGAGGGCGAATGGGCGATTGTGTGAGTCGCAACCTCTGTGTGGTGTTGCAGTTTTCCTGCTCTATGGCACGACCGTTGTGCAAGCGAAGACCAGAACGGCCTTCCTAAGCGCTGATAGGCTAATCAGTGGTTTTTTTCTCTCTTCCACATGTACTGAAGTCGTACTCTCACCCTGCAGCAGCGGCGTGAGGGCTGGAGAGGAGGCACGCGCTGTCGCTGCAGCTGGACTCAGTCAAGAGGAATCGACTCACGGCGGTTACCTTGCGAGCGACTTTATTTCTCTTTTGTGTGCGTGGTGCTTCTTTGGCGTATTGGAACTCCAAGCTGACATCCACCCGCACTCTTCCTCGCTGTCAGCCACATCGCTGTGTTGTTCTTTGTTATCCGTTGTGTTTTGCGTTTTTGAATCCCCTCGCCTCGTCCCATCTCTCAAGCCCTAATGCTGTGGCTTTTCCTCATTGTCTGACTCCCATCATCGTGTACACCCTCGTTTTTCCTCCTTTTCGCCTCACTGTAGACCCGTGCCTGCTGCCTCTGCCTTTAGAAGAGGCGCAGCGGCATTACATTACCTACTTCCATCCACATGTTGCGCTGTGTTTTCAGTTGTTCTCGCCCCGCTTGTTCTGCGGGAAACTTCGTGCCGAGCGACAATTCGAACTCGATCGCGTTGTTGAAGGTGGCGTAGTTGGTATCCTTAGTAGAGGATGTGTGTTTGTGTGGTCCCTTCCGCTTTCGGTATCCGTAGTGGTAACGGCATCAGTACAAGGCACATATGAAGGGCGCTGGTGCAGTTGAACGATTGAGAGCAAAAGTCCGCGGAGTGTGTCTTCTCCCTGGTCTACCTCATGTCTGTTTTTGAATGAGCAGCGCTGCTGGACTTTGTACGGCTTCCTGCAGCATCGACTTCACTGAGGAAGCCCTCGTGTTTCACTGTCGTGTGGTGCTCCGTGCGGTGTACATATTGTCTTCGTTGTTCTCTCTCTGTTGCTCATCCCCCTCTCTCTCAAACGCTACATGGTTGCGGCTCACTCAGGCCGCCCATCACCGCTGTTGGTTGTGTGCAGCGAGCCTGCCCTCCTCTCCATCTCACCAGTCGATGAGAATAGACGCTTCTGCGGTGCACTGCACGCGTGAAAGCTTCTCACAGTACGCACGCCAACGATGCGCGGACTCTCTGTGGGAGCTCAGGTCAAAGCGTGACGCATTTGGGGCCTCTGTGGAGTGGCTAGAAGCGACCTACAATCTCGGCAGCTCACTTGAGGCAACCACGCGGACGGTTGTCACCACAGTGTGTGTCTTTTTCAACGCCGACTACGCCGTGCCGCAATTGGGCTTCTACAACTCTACCGTCACGAGCCTCGCGGATCTGCGAGCGGCGGTTCCAAATCTTACACTGGTTAACATGCCGTCGTCTCTGGCACTGACCGATGCGATGGGAGCGTCACGTCAACCGCTAGCGAGCTTCTCATGGTGCCAGGAGCTGGGCCAGTACATGTGGCTCGTGCACCCCTGCGACACGGAAAATATCCTGCGCTGCAGGCGATACGACGGTGAACAAGGTGATGTGCTCAGCATCTTTCTGCGAGCCATGTCCAACTACTTCCCTTTTGCGCCCCCACTTGTGCCACGTGCGGGAGGAAATGGCGATGCGGCACGTACATGAGAGGCTACGCAGGGAAACTCGAACTGTCCGCGCGAGGGAAAGTTGTTTCTGATGAGCGCACTGCACTTTGCTACTGCGGAGTTGTACACCACGCTTTCCGTCAGCCTTGGCTGCCGTTTTCAGAGCCATCACCACTTACAGTGGTGGCGGTCGCAGCGTGCCGCTTTTTGAGCCCCCCCCTGCGAATGGGGTAGTCATTTCCGCTTTGCTGGGCTCCTTTCCCATGTCTGTTGTCGCTTCTTGCGGCGCTTTCCTCTAGTCGTTCTCTGTGTCCTGCGTGCTCCTCTACGTTCTTCTCGTCTCTCTTTTTCCTTCGTGCACCTATTTGGTCTCTGGCAGGGTCACTCCTCCTAGACTTAGGAGTAACAGCGACACAGCCACGTACACCATCAGCACTGGCCAACGTTTTCGTTGCCGTGCCCAGCTGTACGCTCACGGCAATTGAGCACACAGTGATTAGCGAGTATGCACCGCTTCTCACGGCGCTTACTGGGTGCGGCAGGCATCGGCCCATTTGACCCGTACAAGATCCTCGGCGTCAGCCCAGGTGCCAGCAAGGAGGAGATCAAAAGGGCGTACCACCGTCTGGCACTCCGGTTTCATCCCGACAGCGGGGCAGAGGGCAACTCAGAGCGATTTGCAGCGGTAAACGAGGCGTACGAGGCTGTGAAAGACGGCAAGTGGAAGGACGGGGCTCAGCAGCAACAGAAGGCACGGGCGCAAAGCGGCGGGGGTGGGTGGGATCCAAAGAGGCGCATGTACGTTTATGAGCAGCCAGGCTCGACGACGGATGGCTATGTCTCCGGCGATACAGAGAAGTACGTGCGCTTCTTCATGGTTGGCTGCTTTCTCTTTATATTTGTTCGAGTTTCGCTCTTCTTCTTCCTACCAGCCAAAAAGCACGACGGACACCAGGAGAGCGCACCTGGTCAAGAGTGTTCGGACGGCTCGGTGCCCCTCGGTTCTTTTGGCGGCCAGGAGACGACGTTTGCACCGTCCATCGCTAATGTTGCGAGTGGCTACCGAAGCGGTTCCGTTCACGCTGATGAGGAAATGGAGTATAAGTGGGTCGAAAATAACTCGACCACCAGCATGAAGGACCCACTGTCGTACCGGTGATGTCTCCATTGGCAGAGTCTCATTTTGCGTAGGCTGTGGTGCAGTCTTGACCGGCGCAACATTAGCTTCTTGGGCGGCATGCACTGCGACGCGCTGTCGCTGCCGGTGCATGCCTGCTGCGACAACACGCGAGTGAAGTGGAGGCGCCTCTGCGAACCTGTGCAAGTGTTTTCCAGGCAGGTTGTATTATCAGTGACTCTACTCCCTGCCATACAGCAGGCGTTACACTTCAGTCTACTCCCGGGTCTGTTTAAAAGTCATCCGCGTGGTCTGAAATAGCGCTGTGCAGGCGCGACAGCAAGGCGCTAACCCTTTCATCTGTGCAGGGCCCCTATTTCACACTCTGCCCACCCCCAGCCCTGCATGCCGTCTCACAACAGCTGCCGTCATGCCTGTCGTCATGTGGGGTGCATCCACCTCGTGGTGGCTCAGGCTCTCCCCACCAGTAGGGAACGAGAATGGGATGGGGGTCCGTTCGAGTTACGCTGGCACTCTGTCTATCATGGGGATGGCGCAGATGTCCGCAGTGTCGCAGGCTTGTCCGACTCCACTACGTCGTAGACGTGTCATCCTGTCACCGCAAGAAGTGGCTTGCCGCTGGTAGGGTTGAGGGATGGGGCCTGCTTGGCTTTCCCGCCGAGTGTGGGTACTGGACCCTGTATACCACGCTGAGGCGTCCCCCGTCGTCGGGGACTTGCCGCTGGAAGAAGAGAATTGATCCACAAAAGAACGAGGCTGCGGCTTTTACGAGCTGGCTGAGGCAAAGGAGTAAAGGAAATGTAGCGGCAGGTGCCTTCTCTGAATCCTAACTGCCACCTTGCCCATCGCGCACGCATTGGTGCTTCCCCCCTGGTACTCTTGGCGGGTGGGGGTGGGGGATGAACGAAGAGTTGGGTGCGACTCGTGGAAGCCTGAGGGCTCCTCTCTGACCCGCTCTCTACGCCTGTGCGTCATGTGGTTCTGCCTCTTTCCTCGTACTTCATTCTCACTCAACTCTCAGGGCAACTGCCACTGCGCTTTCCAAGCTTATCTTGTTACTAACGCCTTTCCTTTCACCGGCGCTCTTCTCGGTTTCTTCCAGCTCGTCGTTCACGTCAGCACAGATCACACGTGCAGTTCAACGGCCTTCACTCAGCACGACAAGCGGCAATGGCAAACGTCGCCCAGCACATACTCACACCGGCGGTCATCCGCGCAAGGTACTCCGGCTATGTCCTAAGCAACGGCGTCAAATGCGTCATCGTGCAGGATGAGAACGCGAAAATGCCCGCGGCGGCCATGAGCATCCATGCGGGCCAGCTAAACGACCCCGCGGAGCTGCCTGGGCTGGCACACTTCTGCGAGCACATGCTCTTCATGGGAACTGAGAAGTTCCCGAAGGAGGATGAGTTCGACAGTTTCGTGTCCAAAGCGAGCGGCTTTGCCAACGCCTTCACCGCGGATTGCAACACAGTGTACTACTTCAGCGTCAGCGATGGCAGCCTTGAGGGGGCGCTAGAGCGGTTTGTGGAGTTCTTCGCGGCTCCCAGCTTCAGTCCCGGTGCGGTGGCCCGAGAGGTGAACGCAGTGCACAGCGAGGATGAGAAGAACCACAATAACGACTACTGGCGTCTCGACGAACTAATTCGTGGCTTCTACGACCCCAAACACCCACGCAGCCGCTACGGCAATGGCAACCTCACGACCCTGTGGGACGAACCACAGGAGCGGGGGATCGACGTGCATGAGTCGCTCAAAGCGTTCCACTCCCGTTACTACTTGGCGAGTGGGGCGACAATTGTGGTTGTGACCATGAGGCCAGCGGATGAAGTACTACGGCTCATCGAGGGGCCGCTCGCGCGGATGAAGCAGGGGGCTGTTCCGCGCTTCTCTTTTCTCGAGACCGACGAGCCTCTCTTTACCAGTGCCGCACTCGCCTCCTGGACCAACCTGCGCACGGTGCGGAAGATGCGTGAACTGCGCTTGATGTGGCCAGTGCGGTCGCCGTCGTCGTCGTGGCGCACGATGCCGTCGGCGTACATTTCCCACCTCCTCGGGCATGAGTGCGACACGTCCGTGCTTGGGGTGCTGAAGAAGCGCAATTGGGCGACAGGCATGGTGGCCGGCTCGCATCGCGTGGACGACGACTTCGAAGTCCTAGATGCCTCTATCACACTCACAGTGGAGGGCTTCCGGAACGTTCTGAAGGTGGTGGACCTTCTCTACCAGGGCATCGGCCTGTCCATTGCGCACGGCGTGAATGTTGAGGTATACGAGCAGATGAAGGCGGAGGAGCGCCTCTTCTTCGAGAGCACTGATGTTGGCGCGCCGGCGGACCACTGCGTCACGCTCGCACAGAACGCCAACGCTACTGACCTGAAGCACTGTTGGATCGGCGGCGATGTGGTGCTTGAGGATGATCTGGAGGCGACTCTGGCCTATGTGCGTCAGCTGACACCGCAGAGCTGCGTGGTGGTGATGCAGTGGGGAGACATGCCGAGCGAGGCAGACTTGGGTGCCACAGCAGCACAAGAAGAACACGAAGAGAGCCATGCAGAGGAGCAGCGTGACGAGGAGGACGAGGAGGAGGATGGAGATGATGAGGGTACCGAGGACGAAAGCGCAGAGAAGGCGGCGCTGGAGGAGGATAGTAGCGCGTCGGCTGAGGAGCTGTTTCTCTCGCTGCCGGCCTTCGCACAGGTGCGAGTGAGCCAAGTGTCGCGCTTCCACAAGGCACTGTACCAGACAGTGAAGATACCGGAGGAACATGTGGCGCGGTGGCAGAGTCTTATCAACGGACCATATCCACCGGAGCTTGCACTGCCGTCTAAGAATCCGTTCATCGCCACTGACTTCACAATTTACCCACCGGCGGCTGTGAAAGAGGTGGAGGAGGTCGTTTCTCCGCACGCCGTGACATACGTGAGGAGGGACGCGGGGTACCACAGAACCTTCAAAATGGCGCTGCGGTGCAACGTCCTCTCACCCGTGGCGTACGCGAGCCCGCTGAACCGCCTGTACACGCGTGTCATGCACGGCATTTTGTCCAATGCGATCACCGAGATGGCCTACTACGCGACGCTCGCGTCACTCTCCAACGAGGTGGTCTTCTCGGCTACGGGGCTGGGGTTTGCAGTGGAGGGCCCGTCGCAGAGGCTGTACGAGTTTTTCTTTGCCGTAGTGCGCAAGGCGCTGTCGATCGAGGTGCTCCAGGGCACCGCGGAGGAGTATGCCACCTACCTGGAGGCAGGCGTGCGGAGGCTCAAGAACGTGGGGATGGACCAGCCGTACAAAGTTCTCCTCCAAATGCAGCAAAAGGCAACGCGCCACACGCACTACTTGTTTAGCGAGATGATCGCGTGCGAGCCTGCCGCCACTTATGAGGGCTACTGCACCTTCGTCAGGCAGTACGTGGAGAGCGGTCTCCTGCTCGAGTGTTTCGTTGCGGGGAACGTGCGCTCCACAGAGGATGTGCGTGCAATGCTAGTTGATCCGCTAGAGGATCTTCTGGAGGCCATCTCGGTTCCAATCCCGCTAAAGGCAACCATTCCACGTGTGCGCGACACGTACAGCCCGCGTGCTGGGGATGGAAAAACGAACGAGAGCGTGCTGTCTTCCTTTGATGTTCTCTCGATGCCACCATCGAACCCGATGGACCCGAACGTGGCGGTTGTCGTTGACATCATCATTGGTGAGGCTACTCCGCGTGTGATGGCGCTCACAAACACTGCAATGAAGCTCATCTCCTCCTCTTTCTTCAACGCACTGCGCACACGGGAGGCACTGGGCTACATTGTGTTCGCCCAAAGCACTGTCGACTACTACACAGCGCACGCACTGTTTGTAATTCAGAGTGCACTAGCGGACGTGGACTGCGTATATCTGCTTTCCCGCATTGTCGCTTTCTTGTCCGCTGTGGAGGCGCAGCTCGACACGCTATGCACCGCCGAGGAGGTCTCGAAGGTGAAGAGGGGCCTCATTGAGGCTCTAGAGAAGATGCCCGACTCCGTCGATGGTGACGCACAGCGTCTTGAGGGCGAATATCTCAGCGTGTCAAAATTTGAGAGTCGCCAGCTGACGATTGCGGCCCTCTCAACTATCACCGAGGAAGACGTCAAGTCGCACTTCCGCCAGTTCCTCTTCAACAGCCGTAGCGGCTCTCGTGCGTTGGCGCTGTGCATCAACAACGCTCGCACCGCTGCAACCGATCTTCTCGCAGCGTCAGGCAACTGCCGCGTTGCGCTTCCAGGCCTGCGGTCCAAGCAGGAGGACGGCGGCGATGCGTTGAGTGACGCATCAGAGGACACGACGATACTAACGCTTCCCCCCTTTTCGGATGGTTGCAGCTGTGTCGAGATTACCTCGTACGCTTCTGCCTTCGAGTATCAGCGCGGGCTCTCTGTTGTGAAGTGCCGCACTTATTAGTGGTGTAAAGGTTGTTCTGTACAGGATGGGGTAGCGGGGATGTTTTCTGTGGTGCCGCCCTGACCTGCCGCATTGTTGTACGTCATGCGCCACTGTTGCGGTGTGTTCTTCAGTCTTTGTTTTCAGTCTTGTTGGGTAACAGCGCTCCACCTCAGATTCACGTCAGGGTAAATAAGGCAAAGCCGAGATAAACCCGCTAGGACCCCGCAGAGAGTCATCCACACATGTGTACTGAATGTACGGGCTATCCCGTGTTCGCACGGCGCTTTACGTCTTACCCCTCGTCGGGCAGTGGTCATGCCAGCACAGCTGCCGCATCAGTGGGCCCAACATGTCTCTCTCCCTCCTTTAACAGCCTCTCACGATGGTGGCGGGCTCTTTTTATTCTCCGATTTGGTCTCCTCCATCGCGCACGCGGCGACAGCGTCTGTCTTTTCCGGGTGTAGTGTTCGGCGCCGCTGTCGTAACGACCGCGTTGGCTCTTTCTTGTCTCAAACCCGCACAGCAAGCGAATGGATGGCACACCCTGCACGGAACGAATCTGCTTTGCTCTCTCTCTCTCTCTCTCTTCAGCCTCTCTCCTCTGAGGTGGTGGTGCCTGTGAGTCGTAGGAGACAAAGGATAGAACGACAGCTC
Organism: Leishmania lainsoni; assembly: GCA_003664395.1. Lineage (NCBI taxonomy): Eukaryota > Euglenozoa > Kinetoplastea > Trypanosomatida > Trypanosomatidae > Leishmania > Leishmania lainsoni. The sequence continues at coordinate 38,173 of RAIA01000137.1, forward strand.
TCTTGTATTTCAGTTGACCCTTGGCGCTGCGATTGCGCGTACGTTGGTGTGCGGCATGGAGTCGGACGAGGAACCGCCGGCGGCTGTCGCGAACACCTCTTCGACGACGGTGGCTCGTGGCATGTCGTCGACAGTGCTCCCTCACCTACTACTGGCCTCAGCGATGGGGTGTGCCGAGAGTCGGACTCGCTGGCGGAGCTCTGCGCGCGCCTGAGGCGTAGGTACGAGGCCTTGTCGACGCTTCCACCACAGGTACCACCGGTAGTTTGCTTCTACGTCGGCGGCAAGCGCTTCGCCGTGTCCCGCTCGCTGTTAGAGAAGGACCCTGGCTCGCTGCTGTTCTCCCTCGCAACGCAGCACTATTGCAGCGCCTCGTCTGCCAAGGGGGCTTCAGACGCACGTCTTCGTGGATGCAAGCGCTATCGTGATGGCAACGACGTGATGGTGTCTGACGCCATCATTGCAATCCCGGGAAGAAACGCGCGGCTCTTTGGCATGCTTCTCAACCTGCTGCGTGGGTACAAGAATGCTATCCCAGAGGACTGGATGGACTCGTGTCGTGAGGAGGCCGTGTATTACGGCCTGTCAGGCTCGTGGAACTCCCGGTTCCACATCACATCATCGAAGTACTACTTTCGCAATTCCTTGCACAACTCAAAACTTGTCTCCGATGCCGTTGTTGGTGTTGCGAGTGAATTTTTCAGCGAAGGTCAGCACCACATCGACTTCAGCGTATCCCAGTGTGATCGCGTGGCTGTCGGCATGATCAGCTCAAATGTCAATGCTGCGGAGGAGCTGGCCGCGCCGTTGCAGGAGGGCAACAACGGCGCGTTCTATTGGAACGACGGAAAGCTCTCCTTCTACCTTGGAGAGTCACGGGTTGTCGAGACGGGGCTACCGTTCCCTGCCGGCGCGATCATTCGAATCATCTTTGATGCTGAGGAGCGCATTGTCCGCTGGATTGTTAACGGGGAGTACTGTGTGGCGATGGAGCGCCTGCCAGCAGGGCGCCAGTATGCCTTTGGCTCCATTGCCGCCCGTGGCTCTCAGGTGACCATCGTGGCGACGTAACGGTGCTGATCTCTCTGTCTTCTCTTATTGAATGGAGTTCTGTTGTGAGGTGTCACGCATGTGATGGTTCTCCTCGTTGTGTGAGCTGGAACAAGGGAAAGGCGACGGGCACAGGGGTGCCTGTACAAGGGCAGGAGGTTACCGAACCTGGTTGATGCTTCTTGGCATCCGCTGATTTCCGAGTGCTAGTCGTTATGTCCTCGAAGTAATGAGGCGGAGGAACTGCCGGTGGGGGGCCTGTGAAGCGGTGGCGCTACACAGAGGGCTGCGTCGGGTCGGCTCCCTTCTCGCTGTTGCGTCTGTGCAGTTCTCCCCCCCTCTTTCTCCCACACCCTCGTACACTCCGCCTCACTTGCTTTGCGCGTTGCACCTTTTCTTGGCTCTCTGGAGCACCGAAACGGTGTGACCGCGACACCACGAATAACAGTGGCACCGAGGAGGGGGGAGGGTACGCCGCTTTGTGGTGTTGTATCTCAAGTCCCTCTACTCTTCTGAGGCCGAGGCGACTCGCTATGCCTTTTGCTTCGTTGCTGCTTGTGCCGTTGATGGAGGTGACGCTCATCGCAAGCGTTGATATCTCCCAGACGGCGCCGTTTGTAGACGCCTTTGAAGCCACGTGAGCCGCGTTCCACTTGCAATACGCGCGTCTCAGCGTGGCGATGGAGGAACGTCTGCGGTGGTTGGCGCTCTGGGAGGATAAGGAGGGCACGCGCTACAGGGTGGGCAGTAAGATGCACGTAACTCTTATGGACTAACCCACGCTCTGGCAGAGTCATGCAGAGAAGCGCGTGTATACCGAGGAGCTGCTGCGGGCCTGCTACGATCGACTGGTTTCCCGCCCATCGACTCAGAGAAAGATTGATGTGCATCGGGTACGATTGCCAAGCGAAGTTCTGCAAAAGGGGGACTGCTGCAGCGTATTCAAAGCCTAGGCGATCGGACCGCCTCTTTATATCCGAGACTGGGGAGCCATGACGTGTAGTAGAGTACATCATAGGTCAAAGCTGTTTCTCCACTGTGTTCGTGGTCTATGCCATGCGGCAGCGGACATCTTGCCTGCACAAGTAGAGTCCTCTTTATCGGTTATCATCAGTGAGCCGCTCTCCAAGTACGCCGCGTTACGCCTTATATCACATCCTTACCGACTGAAGGTCACTCGCTGACGCTCTTCGCATCGTTATGGATGACGTAGGCCTCTGCCTCGCCGCGTTTTCGAGTATCCTGAGCACTTGCTCACCTACCAAGAGTGGATAATACGGCGTTGAGTGCCCACGCGGCACACCACCGCATCGCGCCGCATAGTAGGCACAGCTCTTCTTTCCTCCCATGTGTTGTATTGCCGATATCTCTTCTCTCCTCTTTCATTCACTGCTTCACTTCACCCCGTGAAGGCGATTACGTATGGGTATCTTCTCGGCCAGGTCAGTGTTACTCAGGTATCAGCGCAGCTTTTCACGTGAACACTTAATGTCGACAATGCCAGCGCCGCTATCGATGGTGCCCCTGACTGCAGTAGAGAAGGGGAGTAATACTTCCATGCGCGGCAGTCTGAACAGTGCTTACTTCGCTGGGTTGCACGTGTGTACGACATTCCTCATTCTGCTTGTGTCTTTGCTGAAGACAGTGATGCCAGTCATGGCGAAGTACATAGCGGTGCACCGCGACAAGCCTTTCGTCTTCACGGCTGGCAAGACAGCCGCAGCCGATGTGCTACCGTCCCTGTCGACAGTTTACTTGATCCACGAGTGCGCGGAGGCGTTCCACAAGATGTGCGCACGCAACGTATTCAAGGGCTACAATCCACACTCCTCCTTGGCTGCGCTGGTTGCTGTGCCGATGGTGCAGACGATAGATCTGCAGTTTACCGCCACTGCTGAGCGGTGGCCGAAAGCGAACCAGCAGAGCAACGTTCTCGGTATGGATGTGGTGATCGTGGACGCCGGCGGTGCTAGCACTGCTGCTGCACTTAGCACTGATGCGTCCGAATGTGAGCCCCGGGGCAGTAGAACGTGATGGGAAGGAACACTCAGTCAAAGACAGCTCTACGCCTCCTAAGATGTTGAGCTGTTTGAAGGAGACCTCACTGAACTCCGGCTTGCATGATGTCGTAGGTTACAAATCTCTCCTAGGGAACACCAACACGCATGCTTCCTTTCGCAAGGCATCTTCTCACCATTACTCCCATGTCCACTACGACGAGCCCGCTGCTCACGGCCACCAGCACCTGTCAGTTGCGCCGCCACCAGACATGGGCACCATCACCCGCGTGATCTCCGCCGTGTGCATGGAGTTTGGTGTGACGCTGCACAGCGTGTTTGTGGGCCTGACTGTTGGGCTGACGACGGACAGTGAGCTGAAACCGCTGATCGTGGCGCTTGTATTCCACCAGCTGTTCGAGGGCATGGCGATGGGGTCTCGTCTGGCGGATGCGAAGTTCAAGACCATCCTGGATATTGTCCTTGCGCTTGTGTTCGCCATCAGTGCACCTGCTGGCATGGCAGCGGCCGCGATTGCCGTGTCCGTGTCGCCGGCTGCGATGTCTGGCAGCGGCTTCGCCACCCTGGTTGCTGTGCTGGACACGCTGTGTGGTGGTATTCTGCTGTACCTCGCCTTCACGCTGCTGCTTGGCGACTTTGTGGCGGACGTGAGGCACTACTGCGCGGATGGACAGAGGTACCGCATTGCGAAGAAGATCACCCTGTTTGTGGCTCTGTGGGTGGGGATGGGGCTGATGGCACTTGTGGGCAACTGGCTGTAGTGTCAGTGTCGGAGCCCTTTTCGTTTGCTTGTTTGTGCGCTTGTGCACGTGCCTCTGTTCTACTGGTTGCCTACAGGGGACATACCTGCGAGCAACGTGGTATTCGCGCTGCGGAGTGACTTTGAGATCTCTCTGCTAGCGCTATTCTCTTCTCTTGTCCTACCTGATGGGAGAGGCTTATTTGTATATCAGTACCCGCTGCAATGCCTGCAGAAGCGTCATACAGGCGCTTCCTATTGGTGGTGAGTGCGTATCCACACCGTTTGTCAAGGGCGCTATTGGCTCGTACTGCTAATACGTTGTGGTGCGTGCAGTGGTGGGTAGGCGTGGCTTCAATAAGTCGTGCGGGAGCTGCGCAGCTGCAGGTTGGCTGTTTGATGCATTCGCCAATGCGCAGCTGCATTTTTGTGTGGCTCTTCCCCTCCCCTTTTGCGCGCCGTGCGTTCGTGGAGGGTGGTGCACATTGAGAGGGTCGGTGGAGTTGTCGATGGCACAGGGGCGTGGGGGTGTGTGAGAGCGTGTCTCTGCCCCTCTCTCCGACCTTCTCCGGCTCTGGTGCCTGTGCGGTGCCTCTACGTCTGCGTACCTTCTCTCTTCAACGTTCTGTGTAGTGTGTGTACGTGTGTCTTCTGCTTGTCAGTCTGATGACTGCAATTTGTTTTTCTTCTCCCGGCGCTCTCGACATCCCCGACGCTGCCCTTTCCCCTTTTCCTGCTGCTCCAAGTCTGTGTGTCTGCAGATGTGGCGAAGTCGTGCGTGGCTCTGCCAGTGTTGGTGTACACATGTGCGAACCTGCGTATGAGTGCCAGTGGAGATGCCCTGGCTGCCCTTTTCGCATTCCACAGAGACGTACGGGGGATCGTTGCCGCCTGTGCTGTTCGACGTTTTTGTCAATTTAAGGATGACGTTCTCCACAGCACCTCTCGCAGTGCCAGTCGACTCCTCGCTTGGGAGACCAAAGCCGAGAATCGTGGGATCCATCGTCCTTATTCACCCAGAATGCCGTCGTGTAGCGTGTGTAGCGCATGTCTCCGAGAGACACACCTGATCTGGGCCTTCAACTTCACGTATGCCCTCTCATTGCTGTACTGGAGTGAGAGGCTGCCCATGCGCCTCGGTGCTCCCTTTCGTGCTTCGTCGCAGATGTCAACGCGCGTGTGCATGATGAACTCGGCTGTGAGAAGCGCGTCTTCGTGAGAGGAGTGGAGAGCCCCTCCGCCTAACGCATCTTCTCTCCCTACCGCTTCTTTCCGCATGCACCCCCCACACACACACACACATGATCATTCACCACCCATGCGGAGAACTGTAGCATCATCGTTCTTCTCCGTCATATCCACACCGTCGTTCTCCCTCGACTACCCAAGAGCTAACCCCTTGCCCCTTCCTCCCTTGCCTCTCCGTCTGGCCCTCAGCTTCTTCACACCAAGACACCACACACCTAAGCGCGCGCTCTCTCTCTGTCCGTACGTTACCTCTCAGTGAACTTCTTTCGCAATCCGTTCCTCGAACGCACTAACGGTGATCTCCTTTCACTTCTACGCCGCTCTCTTTCTCATTCCCCCAAAAGAACGACTCAAAGGCGCACCGCTCTCCGCATTTTCTAAACCATGAACACAGCACACATAACTGTGGAGGAAAGCACAAGGTACCTGACGGCGCTCGGGTATCGTGTGTCGGCGCCATCCTACGCCGAGGTTGCGACTGCGGCCAATATGGAAGGATCCGAGCGCTCGCTATGCGAGGGCTTCACCGGGTCCTACTCGCTGGGCTTGCACATCGGTGCGATGTTTCTGATTCTCTTCGTGTCGCTCCTCGGCACTGCGATCCCGATTCTTGGCAAGTGGATCCCGTGGCTCGTGAAGTTCCCGTTTGTGTTCTCCGTTGCGAAGTCTGCAGCGACTGGCGTGCTGCTGTCTGTGTCGACGATTCACCTGATCTACGAGGGTGCCGAGGCGTTCTCGGAGGACTGCATCCCCGCGCCGCTGAAGACGTACGGCCCTCTGTACTTCTTGTTTGCCCTGATTGGTGTGTTGCTGATGCAGGCGCTGGACATGCAGCTGGCGGACATCGCGGAGCGCTGGATGAAAGCCAAGCTGAAGGCCGAGGCCGAAGAGACCAACGCAGATAACAATGTCGACAAGGCATGCCGCGGGCTCTCTCCGGCGGTGGAGGTCGGGGTGGCCTCGGGGCCAGCACAGAGCGATGAGGCCCTCATTGATGAGCGTGCGGGCGTGAGCTCTGAGGGCAATGTGAAGTCAACGGTATTTGTTGCTTCGCTGAAGGATTGCGAGGCGCCGCTGTCGCCGAAGCACCAGCACCACTCCGACGAGTCCGCTGCTCACGGCCACCAGCACCTGTCAGTTGCGCCGCCACCAGACATGGGCACCATCACCCGCGTGATCTCCGCCTTGTGCATGGAGTTCGGTGTGACGCTGCACAGCGTGTTTGTGGGCCTGACTGTTGGGCTGACGACGGACAGTGAGCTGAAACCGCTGATCGTGGCGCTTGTATTCCACCAGCTGTTCGAGGGCATGGCGATGGGGTCTCGCCTGGCGGATGCGAAGTTCAAGACCATCCTGGATATTGTCCTTGCGCTTGTGTTCGCCATCAGTGCACCTGCTGGCATGGCAGCGGCCGCGATTGCCGTGTCCGTGTCGCCGGCTGCGATGTCTGGCAGCGGCTTCGCCACCCTGGTTGCTGTGCTGGACACGCTGTGTGGTGGTATTCTGCTGTACCTCGCCTTCACGCTGCTGCTTGGCGACTTTGTGGCGGACGTGAGGCACTACTGCGCGGATGGACAGAGGTACCGCATTGCGAAGAAGATCACCCTGTTTGTGGCTCTGTGGGTGGGGATGGGGCTGATGGCACTTGTGGGCAACTGGCTGTAGCCGTCCCCCGCCTGTTTGCCCTGAGTGTCATTGTGAGGCGGCTTGTTTCCTCGTTTTTGCCTTCGTGCGCTCTGCGATGGGTGCGTTGCACGTCGGGCGCAGCGAGGTGCGTCCTCTTCTCTGCCGTTGATGTTTATTTTGCTTTGATGTGTTCACTTCTTCAATGTGATTTTAATGGACCAAATTGCCTCTGCGGTTACCGAGATGCCCGGACGGGAGGGGCAGGGCTAACCCGTCAGGGAGGCGCAGCGCCGATTTGCCCATCGAGGAGGAGCCGCGGTGGAGGCGCTCTTTGGCGTTTGGGTTTGTCCCGTCGCTCGTCTTTTTTTTGTGTGTTTCGTGCCTCTCCGGATTTTGCTCCCCTCACCGTTTCTCCTCTCTTTCTGCTCCTGAGCAGACACCCCCTCAACGCACGTCTGCCAGTCTTCAGTGAGGCTGTCGTGTTCCGGACGTGTGCGTCCCTGCAGGTCGTATTTGTTGACGGTCATGGGCGATGTGGACGGGGGCTGAAGGGAAGTGCGGAAGAGGTGAATTTTTTTACTTTTCATTCGAGGGCGTATTTTCTTCTGGCGGACGCACTGAGTCGCTCCTTTGACGTTTTCATTTGCGTTTTTCGGTGTGTGTGTGTGTGTGTGTGTGTGCGTGTGAGGCGTCTCGCTGGGATTGAGAACGGGTTGTGCCGCGAGCCATTTGTGCGTGTTGTGCTCTCAGAGCATTTCTCTGCGTGTTTGTGCGTTGGTGATGCGCAGTGTCGTTTACTCAGTCTCTCGTTGTGATTGTCTGGCTATGTTTTTCGTCTATTGCACGTGTTCACGTGCGCCTATCTGTGAGTGTGCGTGCGTGGCGCCCATACCGGAGTGGCCGACACGCAAGTGGAATTTCCCGCACGTACCCACGCATGCCGATGTAATTTCATTGCTAACGAACGAACGAACAACAATGCGTTCTCTTTTGGTGCGGATGTGTCTTCTTTCCTTCAATTTTTCTTCATCCAGTGACGTGGAGGCATGAGGGACATGACTCCACACAACGCGTGTGTGTGTGTGTGTGTGTGTGTGTGTGTGTGTGTGTGTGCCTGCGGGAGAGTGAGAAGGACGGCGTTTCTGCCGCACTTTTCACTGACCTGTGCGCTCTCTCTCTCTCGTATGGCTTCCCCCCCTCTCTCATTAGTCCCTCCGTTATTTTTCGTTTCTCAATGTTTTCCCGTATTTGTGGGTTTCACTCCATTCAGTCAAACAACTTATCGCACAACTGCGCGTACAACTGACGTGTCGCCTTCTCTGCACCGCTTCGGGGGTGGCGTGTTAGCGGTGGCCGCCGCTATTCAATGCGTCACCCGAGGAGGTGGAAGAAGGGAAGGCGGGACAACGTTTGTGCTTTCCGTAAGTGGAGTGACACCGTCACGAGCACGTGTGCCGTGCGTGTGGACTCCCTCTATAACACTGCCAACTCCTCCGTGTCTTTTTTTTTTGCTTCGACGGGTCTCCGTGACTGTATCCCCTCTTCGCTAGCCTCGAGGACGGGCCTGGTCGTGCAGCGCGAACGCTGGGCCAACCCGCCATGCGGATGACTTAGAGTGCGTTAAAGAGAAAATGAAAAACAAAGCGAAAGACAACCCTACGAGGATTTGATCAGCCTACAAGGCGCTTCTAGGGGTTCTTGCCACAGTTTGGAACCGGCGAAGTGGCGTGTGCTACTTCGCCCGATGCTGTTCCTCGTATGCATAAGCGCATCTATAGCAGAGCGGTGGCCCTACGCCAAGCAACCTGGTCACCAGGCGTCGTTGCGACTCCTGAGAAGCTGAGTGCATCCCGTGATGGGTGGAGCTGATGGCAGCGTCTCCTCGTCTTTCTCGTTACTGTCGCACTTGTGTTCCCTCTCGCTCTCTCTTATTAGGCATTTTTGTGTCCTCCATCCTCTCACGTGCGAGGCATTCGGCGTCCGTGAAGGAGTGGTGTGCTACGGCGCTGCAGTCGTCCGGTTTTGTAGGTGTGCGTGTGGGTGTGTGCTTGCGAGGAGCATCACGATGAGGCACACCCCCCACACCCATCGACGACGGTGAGGGCACGCACACAAATGAAAGACAAGACCGCTACCCTCAGCTGAATCGCTGACGGGATCTCTGCGGATGGTGCTGCTGCTATGCGACTCCGTGTATGGATGTGCGCAGGTGTTGTGTGTGCGTGCGCTCACTGGCATCTGAGAGGTCGACGTCGACGGTGCATCCCGTGGCTGCCTTTTGCGGAGTCTGAGGCTACGGCAACACATGTTGTGCTTATAGGATGTGAAGCCGCCACTGAAGTGCCGCTGCTTCTATACCCCCCCCCCTTGTCTACCTGCTTACACCGTAGAAGCACCACACAGCTCGCGTAAGCTGGCAGCGAGCAATAAAGAGACATCATCTTTCGATTCCCTCGCCAGGGTGCTGCATGAGCGATGCGTCACCGCATGCATGCCCTTACACACCGTTCGCGTGTACCTTCGATCATCGATGCTAGCTGCTGGATCATGTAAGGCTAATACTCTCTAGGGGATTTCGTCTCTTCTCTTCATCATCTCCCTCTCTTGGCATCGCTATTGTGCCAATAGTCTCGCTTGCACAGAGTAATAGCCCTCCGCCGAAGCGGCCTAGCGACCGTCTCCTTCCTCCCCACTCCAGCCAATTTTTGCTTTTTGCCCATCTGCTGGTTCACAGCTATACTTTGAGTCACCGATGACGGCCCCATCACTGAGCATTGAGGAAAGCACAAGGTACCTGACGGCGCTCGGGTATCGTGTGTCTGCGCCACCCTACGCCGAGGTTGCGACTGCGGCCAATATGGAAGGATCCGAGCGCTCGCTATGCGAGGGCTTCACCGGGTCCTACTCGCTGGGCTTGCACATCGGTGCGATGTTTCTGATTCTCTTCGTGTCGCTCCTCGGCACTGCGATCCCGATTCTTGGCAAGTGGATCCCGTGGCTCGTGAAGTTCCCGTTTGTGTTCTCCGTTGCGAAGTCTGCAGCGACTGGCGTGCTGCTGTCTGTGTCGACGATTCACCTGATCTACGAGGGTGCCGAGGCGTTCTCGGAGGACTGCATCCCCGCGCCGCTGAAGACGTACGGCCCTCTGTACTTCTTGTTTGCCCTGATTGGTGTGTTGCTGATGCAGGCGCTGGACATGCAGCTGGCGGACATCGCGGAGCGCTGGATGAAAGCCAAGCTGAAGGCCGAGGCCGAAGAGACCAACGCAGATAACAATGTCGACAAGGCATGCCGCGGGCTCTCTCCGGCGGTGGAGGTCGGGGTGGCCTCGGGGCCAGCACAGAGCGATGAGGCCCTCATTGATGAGCGTGCGAGCGTGAGCTCTGAGGGCAATGTGAAGCCAACGGCACTTGTTGCTTCGCTGAAGGATTGCGAGGCGCCGCTGTCGCCGAAGCACCAGCACCACTCCGACGAGTCCGCGGCTCACGGCCACCAGCACCTGTCAGTTGCGCCGCCACCAGACATGGGCACCATCACCCGCGTGATCTCCGCCGTGTGCATGGAGTTCGGTGTGACGCTGCACAGCGTGTTTGTGGGCCTGACTGTTGGGCTGACGACGGACAGTGAGCTGAAACCGCTGATCGTGGCGCTTGTATTCCACCAGCTGTTCGAGGGCATGGCGATGGGGTCTCGTCTGGCGGATGCGAAGTTCAAGACCATCCTGGATATTGTCCTTGCGCTTGTGTTCGCCATCAGTGCACCTGCTGGCATGGCAGCGGCCGCGATTGCCGTGTCCGTGTCGCCGGCTGCGATGTCTGGCAGCGGCTTCGCCACCCTCGTTGCTGTGCTGGACACGCTGTGTGGTGGTATTCTGCTGTACCTCGCCTTCACGCTGCTGCTTGGCGACTTTGTGGCGGACGTGAGGCACTACTGCGCGGATGGACAGAGGTACCGCATTGCGAAGAAGATCACCCTGTTTGTGGCTCTGTGGGTGGGGATGGGGCTGATGGCACTTGTGGGCAACTGGCTGTAGCCGTCCCCCGCCTGTTTGCCCTGAGTGTCATTGTGTAGCGGCTTGTTTCCTCGTTTTTGCCTTCGTGCGCTCTGCGATGGGTGCGTTGCACGTCGGGCGCAGCGAGGTGCGAGTATCTCGTCCTCTGCTGGCAATACGCGATAGGAACGGAAGTACTCTATGGCTGGTTGAGGAGGTGTCTTATCCATTGCGTGTGAGGAGGGAGGGGAGGTGGTGTGGTGTGGAGTCGCACCTGGTGGTGGGTGGTGAAGAGTGAAACGCTTCTCCTTCAGCGCGGTAGGTCCGACGCCTCGCACGGCCGTCAGAAAGGCGGGATTTAGTTTGGCTGGTTTTTCTCCCTTCGACGTGCAGCTCACGTTGTGCACGTGTGCACGGGTGTGGGTGCGCATTACTTGCGTGTATGTGCGTGCCTGCGTGTGGACGTGTGATTTCATCCAGCGGGGCGGTGAATTTTGTTTTCTTTTCAACTTTTCAGGGGTTTTTCGTTTTGCTCTCTCTTCTTCTCTGTACTGCCGTGTGCCGTGCGCGGTTTACCACATCATCGCCGTGCTCATCGCCTTTGTTCGTCGGCGCCTGCAGTCATCGCTATGAATTCTCCGCGTGGGTAGAGGACGAGGGGCCCATTACTGCGTATTGCGAGGCCCTTCGCCTCTTCAACTTTCTCTTTTCTCTTCTCCGACGTGCTGTTCTCTGTGTTCCCTTAGGGTGTCATACTAAAGGCAGCGTTGGATTGTTTCTGCGCTACGCTCTCTCTGCGCTCGTGTATGCGTCTGTCATGTGCACCTCGTGGTCGGCACTGTCAGCGCAGCACAAGGGTTTTTTTCATGCAGGTTTGACTGTTCTTCGGTCTCGCTCTGCACGCCTCGCAGCCTTCGCTACACTCAACCGTAGGCAACGGTGCGTGACCGCGTCGCTCTCGTCTTTCGGCTTGCTCTGTGTGGCGGGATTGTGCATGTGCGTGTGTGTATGCCACAGCACATCTTCGCCTCTCTGTTGCCACCCTTCTCCTGTGTGCTGCGGAAGCGTTGTCGCGGGATGTATCGGTCCTCTTTCACTTTCTCCCTATGTGAAAGTACGCTGTGAGAGGGCCTGACGAGTGGTGGGGTGGACGGTGCTGTGTCTGAACAGTATCTCTTGCTTTGCTTCACCTATTGTCTTCTTCTGATCTGCCCTCCTGCGCGGAGGACATGTCTGTGGATTGCCTGGCGCAGACACAACCTAAAAGCGTGTGATATACGCAGCACCAGGGCTCTGTCTCCTGTGTCGCTTGTGTCTCTGTGCCTCGGACGACCCCTGCGTAAAGTGGCCTGCTCGTGTGTCAGCCGCTGCCAGGGGATTTCGTTTCTCTTACCGTTTTAAAACGGAAGCCCCCCGGATGTTCACTAGCACTCCAGGCTCATGCGTATACAGCGCATCTGTCATGCTTCGACGCGGCCCCTGGTCGTGCACTCTCACGTACCGTATTACCACTGATGTGTCCTTTCGCTCTCTTTCCTCTCTTTCCGTGCCGTGGTGGTGGCGGTGCTGCACACTCGCGCACACCTCCTCCGCTCGCTCGAAGGCGAATTCGCTTTGCAGCGCTTCTTTACGCTTTTTGTGGCCTTTTCGCGCCCGCCTATGGCGCGTGTGGGGTCTCTGCGTCGAGCAGCGCAGGCATTGCTGGACGGAGCATCTCGCGACCTTATCGACGGTGGGACGCCTGGTGGGCATTGGATGGTGTGCAACGCCTCTCACGTGGGCACTGATACGCCACGGGTGGCGGGGATGATCGATACCGTTGTCGGCACCTACCCCGGAGACCTGCACCGAAGAGCAGCGAGCAATCTCCAGAACCGAGTGAATATGTGCGTCGTGCCGGAAGCTTAATGAGCGCACACTTCGGGAGTGCGAAAAATGCCGTAGCTCGTATATGGACATGGCACCGGGTGGGGCACCGAGGTCGCAGAAGGCCTTCTTACTCGGTGTCGAGTTGGCGGGACGACCCAATCTGGAGATTTTGCTGCTCCATGGAGACAGCGAGATGATTGGGGTTCAATGGCCTGCTGTCGGTGTTGTCAAGGCATATCTACGCAGTGCCGACAGAAGCTCTCATCCCTGATTGGCGGTATTTCACTCTCTTCCCGTCCACCGGTCGTCGTGTTCCTCAGCACGTCATTGCCGTGTGTCACGTGGCCGCCGGAGGCGGCATTTTTGCAGACGGTGAGCGGAGCCCGTCGCACCCATCTCGTGATGCACTGAATTGGGTGTCGACGATAATTGCCGACTACTGCCACTCGTCGCTGAGGAAAAAAATCCTGCCTTCAGTAGACACCTCCGGAAGGTGCGCCACACCAGCTCATGCTGTGCTTGCGAGCTGTACACTTCACGCACAGGTGCGTCTTCCCTGCTGGCTACGCTGCTGTCTTATGCGGCTTGTGGCAGCGGGGAAGCGGTGCACACGCTTGGATCCCCGACTCGCTGTAGAGGAGTTTGTGGCGTGGAAGAGTGGCGCCATGGAGACTTGTGGTATGCGCACAACTGTTCGAGACGAGAGGCTCACAGTCAGTCTGTGTGGGCCGAAGGCGATGGCGACGCTGAAGGCCGTGCCCACTTCTCTCCGCTGGGTGAGGAGGGGAGCCTTCTGGGCTCTGGTAAGGGTTCTGCAGCGCAGCGTGAGGCCGCACTTTTCCAACACGAGAGGATGATGGAGAGCTCCAGAGTCGAAGCAAAGGTAATGGATCGCTTGTTGGACTGCGACTCTCTTAGCAATGTGCTTGATGGGGTTGATAGGGAGTGCATCGAAGACTGGGTGGGGTTTATCATCTCGGGGTTTAGTGAGTTTTGCGCAGAGGGGGAAAGCTGCAGTGAATGCGTCGTAGAAGCGTGGATGGCTACAACTCATCTCTCCTCGCGCCGTACATGCGACGTGTGACACAACGTTTAGCGTGAGAGTCGTCGAGTGTGTGTGGAATGGCTGTCGATACGCACGAGGATGGGCAAAAGGGAGAGAAGGCGGAGGAACTCATCAGAGAACGAAGGAGGGACCGATTCGAGGATGAAACCCTTCAGGATAATGTTTTTCCCCTGTTGCAGGCGCTTGCGAACAGTCGTCCCTGTAGAGCGTAAACCAGAGACCAGCTGCCTTGCAGCCATTGATGGGTAAGTGAAGTGCTGCCATTGGCTCTCCCTCTCTCTGTTCCTCTCGCCCTTCTCTGCATTCCTTTTCGGTCTTTTGGTTTTTGCTTGTTTGTCTCCGACGTCTTGGAAGTGAATCAACCCACGAGTCAGCTATGCGCCTTGTTGACCTCACTCTTCCACTGTACGATGGAATGCCGGTCTACGACGGCGACCCGCCAGTGCACGTCACGAAGGTGTGCACCCGGGAGAATGACGGATGGGAGGTGCGCGAGCTACGGATGAGCTCCCACAGCGGCACACACGTTGATGCGCCTGTTCACATGCACGAAGGCGGCAGCAATCTGGACGAGGTCCCGCTGACACAGTTTTGCGGGCCTGCAGTGGTCGTGACGATTGCAGCCGCATCGTTTCCACCGAACAAGGGGCTGCTCTTCTACGAAGCCGTGCCGGCCGACTGTGTGCCGCGCATCGTGGCCGCCAACGCCTTATTTGTTGGTGGCCCCCTTGAGGAAGAGGCGGAGCGGCTGCTGCTGGGTCGAGGCATCATCACCTACACGGGGCTTGTGAACGTCGAGGAACTCATTGGTGAGTCGTTCACGTTTTACGGACTTCCGCTGCGTATTCGGGGCGGCGACGGCTCGCCGGTGCGCGCGGTGGCAGTCATCGACGACAAGTAGGACACCAACGGAGCCGATGGGAGGTCAAGTTCGGCGGACGCTATAGGGTGCCGACGGCCCTGTGCGCACTGGCATGCGTCGGTGAAGCCTCTCTGTGTGCGCAGCGGCGGTGTAACGGCCTTTTTCCTTTCGAGTGTTTTTCTTTCCACAGCGGCTTTTGTAGCGCCTACACACGCTACGGCATGGCGAAGTCTTTCGCGATCGTCTGCACTCCTCTCGTGAGTGTCCTCCGAATGTGTGAGTTCAGCGTGCGCCGCTTGGCTTTTGTTGTGTCTGTATTCTGGCACTCCATGGCATCAACCAACGGATATCGCCAAACGCGCCTTCTCCTCCATGGCTAAACAGGCGCGCATCTGCTGAGGTGATTTCATTCATTCCCGCACCACCGTTACCTCTTCTCTCTTCCTCTCACTTGTGCCTTCGTCTCAGTGCGCACGTCTCCCGACACACCGAAAACGTCGACTTAGTCTTACCGAGCGAGTCGCAGGCGTGCGGAAGCACACCGACACTGTTGTACTCCCAAATCACGTCGTGGCGCATACTTCACACAACTTCACTGTTCTCTCTCTAAACTGCAACTGAGCACTAGGCAAGCATGTGGCGTGCGATGCGACGGACGCCGTGTTTGCTGCCGCTGATGACGGTGGCACGGTGGCAGTCGATTAGTGGCCAGGATGCTGGCGCAGCTGCGGGGCCTGATGCGAATGGCAATGGAGAGGCAAGCAAGGCGAACTCTACCGCCTCGGTCAAGACACCAGATGCGGTGAGCGGCAGCAGCACGGCACAGGGCTCTGCAAAGTCAGACGCGTACTGCTTCCCTGCGGACGAGGTCTTGGACGCGGTGAAGAAGCGCGACTTCAGTGCAGTGCAGACGCACGCCACGAGGCTCGTGCAGAGTCAGTGGAGGGAGGAGTACAACGTGCCTGCCGCGTGCGTTGTTGTCTTTTTCGTAATGTGGTATTGGATCGCGTGGACGCGCCGCTCCATCCGCCGCAAGTGCGAGGCGACAGAGGCATGCGTCAAGCAGCAGACGGATGAGATGGTGGAGATTGTGCGCAACATGACGGAGAAGTGGAAGTGTGATATGGCCAAGGCAAACCGGCAGATGCAAGGAATCATCGACAAAAACAGCGAGTTGACGCGCGACATCGATCGAATGACCACCGCCCTGCGCTCCTGCTCTATCCGGCCGACGGCTGCCTCTGCTGCGGCGATTGCGCCGGCAGTGCCAGTAGTGAAGCGTGTTAATCCGAGTGCCAACGAAGAGACTGCAGAGGCTGCTCAAACTGCTGCCGCCGAGGGCAGCGAGGCACCACCCGCGGTGGAGGACTACAAGAACTAGCGAGCGTGCGTAGAATGAACCCGTGTCCTGGCGAAGTGGCGTGCTGTACTGCGCGTGTGTGCGCGCTGTGGTCGTAGCTGTTGTGTGGTTTTTCTTTCCGCGCCCCTTCCCTGTTCCCACACTCTAAGGATGGCATGGTGTCGCCTGCCCTAGACAGGTGTATGAGGCGAGGGTGAGGGGTGAGTGAGTGATCGGGCACGGCGATCAAAGCCGTGTGGGCCAGCACCGACTAGGGTGTGAGCCCACGATCATGTGGGCCCTACGCAACATCGTGGAAGTTCTCGAGCTCTTTCTCCACACGTGTTGTCGTGCTTTTGTTGTGTGTGATGTCGGTGATGCCGAACCGCTGCGCACCCCTGAGCTCGTGCATCCAACAGCAAAACAGAGAAGCGCTCGTGTGTGCGTGTGTGTGTGTGTGTGTGAGAGGGGAGAGGGGGGAGAGACAATGGGGAGGGCGCATGCATCTCTGGTCCATGCTGATCGTGGGGAGGATGCTTACACCATTGAAACGAAAAGAGAAGGTCACATCGACTGGACTGTCGCCGCATCGGGCTTTTTCATCTGTCTGCACGGAGCGTGACCTGGTCGATCCCAACTCCTTGCGCCGTCCCCTCCCCACACTGTAACGCAGACGACACACCTTTCCTGTGGTCTCTGCGTGTGTGCAGTGCCACTGTGCTCTTCTTGGACTCCTTCAGTTGCTGTACAGGTCAGCGGCGTTGCGCTACCTCTCTCTCTATCGTCCTCTTCCGTGGTCGTCTCCTTCAACTGTGTTTATCCCCCCTGTGGCACTCTCTCTCTTCCTCTCTCTACTCTGGCACGGAAAAGACGGGCTCGAGCTCTTGCGTTCACAGACTCACGCATGCAGAAGATCAACGGTGCCCATTCGGCACCTCTTCTCTCGTCGCTCGGCAACACGCTTGTGCACCGAGACTATCGCGAGGACATTCCCGACACAACACCGAAGAGACCCTCTTTCGGAGGTAGAGCTCCCAGGACGGCCAGCCCAGCCAAGCCTCGCGCGGGGACTATTCGCCTTTCTGCACAGAGACCGGGGTACGGTACGCGTTTGTGAAACGTCGCACCGCTTCTCCACCTGTGCCACGCCTGCGAAGTGTGTCACCAAGGATGCTGTCAGGGTTGCTAACCCATATTAAGCCACTGCTGAGCGACTACCTCGTCCTCATTCGGGAGGCGAGGCTCCTGCGTTGCCTCACCCTCGTCTACGGGCTCCTGGATGGGATGGCGGGCCTCGGTGCTGTGCAGGAGGCGGAGTAGACTCGCTGCGACCGTTTATTGTGGGTGACGTAATTCTCATCCTGGCGTCTGAGACGCTGCCGGATCGCACTACCAGGGCCGCCTTAGGCGAGAGCACGAAGTGGCGAAACGGGGCAGCGGCATCGGTACTGGAAAGAGATGCGCTGGAGATGATCTATGCTGATCTTCTGGGGCAACTCGCCGTGATACTCAGCGTGCGCGGGAGCGTGATGAAGGTAGTGGAAGGGGCCCTCGCACTGAAGAGCCTTCTCGCAGGCACGCCCGACGGAGAGGTGAAGCTGTCAAACGAGATCACGTTGCGTGCCGATTCCACAGTTGCGGAGTCCTCGCCACCACCTGGTGCAGTTGAGGTGAAGGGTTTGTTTTTCCAGAATGGCGTGGGGGATTATCAGTTAGCTCGTGCGCGTCAGGTGTCTCTGCGCCCCTCTATCAGTGCGGTTGCAGTGCTGCGCTACGGCTTCCTCTGCCTTACCGGTGTCTCGGTGTTCCTCCTGACTCAGTTGATGGAATGGCAGTCGGTGTGGCGAGGAGTGCTGATGGCTGGCATACGTGCTGACCTTCCGGCTGAGGTGATGGCTCGGCGGCTGTGGGTCTCTGCTTGTGACCCCGCGGTTGACAACGTTGAGCGCGACAGCACAGGGTACGGCGCGAAGGACAAGTCCAGTCATATGCCTGAAAGGAGGTTGAACGGGAGCTGTGCTGGCTGGTGCCCAAGTTCTCGATCAACATCGGGCATCAGGCGTGCCTCCGCTTCAGGCCCTCTAAGGAGACCACGGCGGCAATGTGGCGAGAAGTCGGGCTGGTATCGGTGTACGTTGAGGTACCGCAGTTTAATGTCGCCGGTGCCTGCACACTGTCGCTCCAGGGGATGAGCACGGCACCGCAGGAAGCCCTAGCAAAACGATCCGGTGCATCACCCAGGCGATCGTCTGCACGCTCCACTCTCACGGAGTGTTGCTGCTCTCCGAACACTTGTGAAACGCAGCCGAAAGGCGAAGGAGTACGCCATTAACGTTTCCTCGCGTTGATTTTCTCTTCACTGCCCCCTCGCTCCTCTTCGCTTTCCCGTTGAAAACAGCGGGGCAGGAGACTCACCATGCGATGCGGGCAGCGGAGGTTGTCGTGGCAATACTTGTCGCACCATTGTGGAGGGCGTGCGGCCTCTGCCGGTCGCTCGCTCAGTTTTAGCGACACGATGGGTTCTCCAGTGGTTCACTCGCTGTTTCGGTCACATTTCCGCCCTCTTACTCCCCATGCACCCTCCCTCCCTCTCTTCACATCGCGAGTTTGTTTTGCTCTGTACGTGCCGCAGAGGCGCCTCTCTCTCTCTGGGCTTTACTCACGACTTGTGCCCGATCAACGTGGCACCCCTATGCTGTTGAAGGGGGCGTGTGAGACTCCTGTCGGTGCTGGGGTGGGTGCAGCATCCTTCTTTCCTAGAACTAGATCCGCCGCCTCCGCTCTTTTCCTCCTCGCTCCAGTTTCTCTCAATTTGCGTGAATACCAACAGCACCGCCGTCGGACACCCTCCCCATTGGCTCATCTTCAATCGCCGCGAGCACATCCATAGACACACGCACACACGCGCACAAAGACTGGGGCGTTCAACAGCGACTTTGTGCTCCCTCGTGGCGGCTCTTCTGTACGCACCAACCTCATTTTTCCAGCTTCTCTTTATGCGTTCGCCGTCTCCTTAGTTGTGTCCCCCCTCCCTCTCGCTTGTTCTCTCCCTGCGCCAATTTCTCGCGGACGCGATGGAGTACAACGGCGCCACGCCTCCGATGCCTCACCTGCGGCTGCCAGACGACTACATATACAACCCGCTCTACTTTGTGCCCCACTCGAAGTCCACCCCCGAGCGCGGTATCGGTGAGGACAATGTTAGGGCGTCCCCACACCCTCGATCACACGCAGTGTTGCCCTGCACCACCTACCTGCATCGCCCACTGCATTTTGCGCCGCCGTCGTCACCCGCGACGCCAGTGCGCAGCCACCGCCACCGGTCTGGCAGCAGGAAGACCGGACCCCCGCATAGGTCAGCTCATTCTTTCCCTGCAGAAGCCTCAGCGCCTGGTCAGAGGGACTCGTCGTCAGTGGAAGTGGCGAACGCGTCGTTGTTGGAACTCAGTCCTATGCTGGCGCAGGGAGTGAGGGTACAACAGCGGCACTTGGCTGTCGATCACACCGCGGGGCATTCGGTGAAGGCTCCGTCGCAGGACGTTACGGTGGACACGACGACTGTCAACTTTCACACCTCCATTCTGCGGCGTACCCGCGCCACGCGGCTGCGTATCGATTACGTTCACCAGCGCATAGAAGAGCGCGACAAGGCGGCGCAGAACATCTTCTTTCGACCAAAGGGACAGTCACTGCCAACGTCCGCGCCGTGCAGTACCCCCCTCACGCCAACGAGCCCGCACGGTAGTAGCGCGGCATCTTTGCAAACGCCGCGGTCCACCAAAGCCACGCATCTCCGGCAAAAAGCCGCGACTCAGCGAATAGAGGAAGCCGAGAAGTGGGAGTTGGCGAAAGGCGCGAAAGAGGGCTTGGCGCAAGCAGCAATCGAGTCCGCTTCACGCCAACCATCGGTGTCACTGAAGGCTGGAGCTCCAATGAGCCTATCCTCGACGGTCCTGTCAGTGGAGCGCAATGGCAGCGCTCTCGGTGAAGTTGCTGCGACTTCTTCCAACGGCGCCTATACGTCACAGCATACACCGCGTCGCCGCACCTCACACACCGGGTCATCCGCTGACACTATCGTGAGTGCAAGAGAGAGGGTGAAGGCGGTAAAAAGTAGTGCTTCCACGCATTCTGCACCGAGAGAGGAGTGGCGGGCTGCCGTCTTGACCTACTTTGATAACCGAGAGAGAGCTCTAGACCAGCAGCAGAACGTTGCTGAAGCGCCGTACAGGCCATCTGAAGGGGTCGTACTCGATGCCCCTGTGTCTTTACCCAGTGTGAAGGACTTCCCTTGCAAACCAATCGATGAGGCACTCACGGTTCTCCGCGGAGAGTCGACCAATGTGGGCCCAATGAGTCGATAGCGGTGAGACTGACGCCTACCGCATGTAGAGATAACAAGCGCATGCCGCCTCGCCACCATTGCAGCGGCCGCTCACACACCGCCCAGTGCGATGCAGATTGCCCTTCACCTGTGGCTCTCCGCGATGTGCGCGGCACTGGCACCGCACCGGCGGTCCAAATCACAGAGTCCAAAATGACTCCGGGGGAGGATGTTCGACTGGCTCAGCGTGCGGCCTCGCCAAAATTGTCGTATCAGTGGGAAAGCGAAGCCACCCGTCTTCCTCCATGTCATCCATAGTGTTCACGTCGTCGTCTGCCCCTCGAGAGGACATCGCAGGCGAAGAGCTGCCAAAGGTTCGGCAGGACAGACCGCAGGTCCCCGCTCAGGGAAGTAGGGCTCTCGAAAGTTGTGGCGGTGCAGGTGACAGCGCACTGCTGCGTCGGGGCCCTCGCCCAGGGAGCGAGGAGCATTCTCCGAACACCTTGAGACTTCGAGCACCTACGACTGCTGCACCTTTTTCTGGCGAGCGAGGCGCGGAGTTGCCTCCGGTTGCGTCGTCAGCCCTCTCCTGCTTGCCTTCACCAATGCACTCCGGGGCATCCGTCTTGTCTGACGAGGCGCGGGTGCCCTCTGCCGCTGCCTCTGATCCTATCGAGGGAAAGACAGAGATTTGCTGTGCCGAGAGGGAGACTAAGAGAACATTGCACCCCAGCGGTACGAACAAGTCTCCAGCGCTGCGACGGCCTCTTGAACAAGCGCCGCAAAGCACACTCGAAGAGCCTTCAGTACACTCGAACGCCGGAATGCTTAGACGACCTGCAGCTTTCCCACCGTCAGTGCATGCGTACCGAACCCAGGCTCACGCACCTCAGACCTCTTCCGAAGAATCTCTGGATGACGTGAGTCTGAATCTGAAGTTACTTCCCAAGACTCTCACCATACAGGTAGCTGTGTCGCTAGCACATCTGGCGAGGTGGCGGCGCAACCGCTGATTCGGAGAGAGACGACTGATCAAAGCACGCCGATCGCTGCAGCTCCGCTTCAGCAACCGGTACGGGACGATGTGGCAGAGGGTGGTGTGGAAAAGGCACTGACTGTCGTTGAGGAGGAGCAGCCTGAGAGCTCTGCCCTTTCAACTGAATCCTCGTTTGTGTCGATCGACTCGTACCACGCAGAGGAGCTCGTGCGTACCTCCGCAGCAGCGAGGCAGCCTGCAGATGAGCCTCTTGACGCTGCCGCATTACAAGCCGAGCTGCTACGTCATTACCGCACTGCAAAGTCCTCATCTGCAGTGGTCGAGTCACGCCTTGGCAGCCGTGCCGGTCAAAGGACGAACCTTCAATCGCACGCGCAAGTCTCATCCCACGGGGAAGAAGCAATCAGAGCTGTAGATGACAAACTAGTGCTGTGTGGGCCCGACGGGCTTGTTCCCTCATCATCCTTGCTGCTGTGGAACGCGTCGGTAGATATCGATACCGAGCTCCGCAGCATTGCTCCTGCCGCGGTAAGTAGCGAAAGTGAGGCCAGCTGGAGTGTGGCGACGGACGTATCCCAGATGGTTGCCCGCGGCGGTGTCTGTGCGCTTCCTGCGTGGAGACTTCCCCTGCCGCCGACAAACTGCACGCAGGTAGCGGCCACATGGGAGACGCGTCAGCGGGCTGCTGTCGCTGCGGACCTCACCAACTTCTCCCCCACTGTCGAGCAGCCCAGCCGACTTGTGAGCGACCCTGTTTCAGAGAGCCAAACGCAGCTGTCGGCAGCTGTGGTGCGGTCGATGCCGCCGTATCAACCGCAAATGAAAGGGTCGGTGGGGGAGGCTCTGGACTCATTGCGGCTGCCTAACCTTCAGGAAAGCGGCCCCTGTAGTCCCGCACCGCCGTCGGCAGCAGCGAGAGCAAACGCAGCGATGGCTGCATCTGTGGAGAATGTCGCAACGGGTGGGGTTCGACGTGAGGTAGTGGCAGAGAAGGCGGCGGCACTCGCCGGCGGGAGGGCCACCGATGACGCTGCCGATGGCGCTGTTTCTTCAGACCCCGTTTCAGCGCTCGTCAGTGGTCAAAAGATGAATACCGGCGGTCTTTCCCTTTCGAGGAGCGCACGCCGTTATGACGCTCATCAACGAACAGTGGCGGCGGTGTGTCGGGATAAATTGTCATCCTTGGAAGATGCGGGTCAGCCAGCAGCAATAACGAATGCGGTGGCGGCATCGACACCGGTGAATGATCTGCCTCGCCCTCACACCACGCGGCTTCCTCCGAGGCGCTTCGCCATTGGCGGCAAAGACCGGCCAGTTGAAAAGACAACGGAGGACCTGACCGTGCGCGTGGAGAGTGTGTGTCCTCCAAACCGCGCAGAGTCAACCCATAGGATGGAAGAGACCGGCGATTTTGCCGTAGAAGGCAGCGCAGACCGACGAGTTCTCGTCCGCACATCCCTACCCACTTCACTGGCTGATACACGCGCAGAAGAGATGGTGGCGAAGACAGTAGGTGGGCAGAATGCTGTAGTGCTGTGTGATGCGGGAGAGGCTGCGCTATTGCCGCGGAGTGAGAGCATCGAATCAGCCATGTCCTCTGTGCGGAGGGGTGAGCAGAAAGAAGTGTGCGCTATTCCACTTAACGCAGCAGCAGCGCGGCGAGAAGACGCCACTGTGGGCCAGTCTCGCTCCTCTTCGGCAGGGGTTGGTGGTGCAGAGGGCGTCAGGCACTCGGGAACGGTACACTTTGGCTCTTCCGCCTCCTTATTGACACAACTGCGCACGCCTGAGCGGTCCTTCGCAGTTACCTCTGCTCTACCGACGGAAAATGGCTCGTTTTCCCTGCGTGGCATGGAGGCGGGGCAGTCTTCTCTGGAGCGGTCAGCGTCTGGGCGGCGTGCCGTGTCGCTGAGCAACGGGCGAGGCGAAGAGGAGGTGGGCGAGGGTGTGCCGCACAGCCACGCGCCAACGCCGCTACTCTGTCGCCTCCAACAACGGAGTAGAGTGATGCCGCCGTACGATGAAGTGCGGCAGCCAACTGACATTGCCGAGGAGGAGGGCAAGAGCGACGCGCCGGTTACTCAGCCGTTTTCCCGCTCTGACGCGTCGACGCGGTGCCTGTCCGCTCCTGCAACGGAGCTTCAAGAGGCCCAGAACGCACTGGAGCAGGCGAGGGAGACAGCGGAGGAGACTCCGGCGGTACCTTTGGACAGCTCAGCAATCAGTGCTCCTTTAGCAGGGGAACAGTGCAGTGTAGAGGAAGGCAGGGGGACGGCCACGGAGAATATCATCGCTCTCGAAAAATCGACCCTGACTAGCGCCGACGTAGAATTGGCACTGGCAGCAGTGCCGGATCTGTATTCTCATGACTCTCCTGCGCGTGCATTCTCCTCGCCCACATCGAACGGCAGCCCCCTTTTTGCTCGAAGTGCCTCCTCCTCGCTGTATCACTCCGGCAGCCTCGCCGCAGAACCGACGGCGACGAGTCGATCCATTGTCAAGTCGCTTGAGAGGTTCGATGTACTGCAGTAAGGTGGTGGAGGCGGGAGGGCAGGTAGCGAGCCGAAGGTCGAGGAGAATGACAATGGTCCATCCACAGGCAACGCGGTGTCTGCTGACCGGAACGCTTTGCCCTTCGGCGCATAATGCGATCCACCGGAGCGTGCTGTACCGGTGCCGCTCACCAAGTGGACTTCGACTGGCGTCCCGGTGATGACGTCGCCGTGTCGGCCACGCTCTCCTGCCTCTGGCAGTGACTTCAACACGGAGGGTTCAGTCTTCTCCGGGCATATTGCGTGGAGCGCCGGCACGTGGGTCTGCCGGGAGCGCGTCAGCGCCTCACCCGACTATGCAGAGGCAAGCATGACAGAAAGTGTGGCCTGGAGGTGTTCCGCAAACTGACACGGTCTGCCTCTACAATGCTCCTCACGCGAGTACAGTACTTCCAGCAAGACATATGAGTCTTCCTCCCCCATAGCCCAGCAGTATTGCATCGAGCGCTGCAGCTGTGTACTTGCGCGTGTGTGGGTGACGGCGTACATTCTCTTGTTTTCTCTTGAGCTGTGAGTCACTGTCTCCACTCATCTTTTACATCTCTCGAGTCCCCTTTGCGGGAGACGGTCACCGATTGCCGTCGCTCTCAGCACTCCCGACCCGCCTTGCCGGACATGTGGCGAAAAGGGGGGGGACGCGGCGCCTGCGCTTTTTGGTTCTCGACAGCTGAACTCGTAGTGCGGCCTCTCCTCGGTGTCATGCCCCTCTTTCCTCGCCGAGCTGCGCTCTCTCCTCTCCTCTCCTCTGCCCTCCAGCTATTCTCCAATGCATCGACGGCGCTGCTGCCGCTGAGCCTCTCCTCTCTCTTTCACCCCTCGCCTCACCCTCCCCTCATCTTTGGCTGCTCTGTCGGACGTCGATCATTTGGCGAGCGGGTGTTAGCCCGTGGCCTTTGGTCTTTCTTTCTTTCTTCTCCACTGCCCTCCCATCACACATTTATACAGGCCGCACTTTTTCAGCGGAGTGCGAGTTGTGCGCCTTCACTTGCTGCCCCCCCAACTCCTCCGCACATCGCTGTCGATGTCTGTCGCCGCTAATTTCTGCGCGTACTGCTGTTGATTCTGCGCTGAGTTATGCCGCGGGCGCGCTGCTACCACCGATATCACCACCATCATGTCTCACCACCATACCTCCTTAGCAGTGAACGTGCAGTTTTCCAACTCTAGCAGCTTCAGCAGTGGTTCGCCTTGCAGGAACAGGGAAGGAAGCACCAACGTGTGGGCCATATCAGCCGCCGAGGCCCCGCCTGACAAGATGCAAGCTGAGGAAGGCAGCAGCACACGTGCGGACAGCCCGCAGCCCGTTGACGTGTCTTCGATTCTGCCCGGCGGGGAGGAGGGGGCGCTCATCAGAAGTTCGCTTTTCATTGCTCTGCCACTGCCTGCGTCGTCTTTGAAGCCAGAAAGTGACAGGCGCGTGCGCGACTCCACGACATACTTGGAGCACCGCTCTTTCTCCTCCATGCAGGATAACACAACGCCGCCTCGCATGAGCACCTACTTTGGCGATGCAGCAGCCGCGACTCGGGTGGCAGACCCAGAAGTGTCGCTAATGTGGAAGAGTGAGCCGTTTGATGATATTCAGGCCTCTCGCAGTCCCGTGGTCAGTGTGGCCGCAACCGCACAAGCATCACGCACCACCTCACCGGCGCGGCTGACAGTGCCGTTGAACCTGCGCAAGATGGGGGCCAGTGGACGCTCGCTCCCTGCGGAGTTTGTTGTTGTGAACGCTGACAAGGCGCGCACTGCTCACAAGCTGCTCACCTCCCTCTCCGCCGCCACAATAGCGCAGTACCGTCTTGTAAAGTTTAAGGTGACTCAGCGCATCTACCGTGTCTACTACGACAAGTGGTCGTCAAAGTTTCTTCAGCACCCACCCGCACAGTCGCCGCTGCGACTCTCTGAGTCCACGCAAACCCAAGTGTTGCTTTCTCGCTCCGTCTCGGCGGGAACGGACTTCTCCGAGATCGACTCCTTCCACGCTAGCCGCTCCTCGAGTCCTGCCGGGGACATCCCGCTCATGCACGCAGCTGCGGGCGTCCCCTCGCAAGGTGTGCAACTTTTCTGTGGACCCAAAGCGACCGCGTCTCTCTCTCTGCCGCGCGAGGGGAGGAGAGCGAGACTCGAAGCGCTGTTACGTGGTCACCGGCACCAGGGTTTCGACTGCAGACCTTTGCCCCTGTGTCTCTCTCACCACTATCACCATCATTTCAGCATTGCGCACGCACCGCTTTCATCCACCCGGCAGCTCCCCCGACGGAGAGCATCGCCGTGCGCACAAATCCCGCAAAGCTGGTGGACTTTGGGCATCACTCCGAGGCGCCGCAGCGCAAGAAACGTCATCCCGCCTTTACCCCGGCGGTAAAGCTGCCAGTGGTCACTCCTTAGCGGGAGCGCATCCTCCGACCGTGAAGGTGCGTCTCTCAAAGTTTTGTTTCTCTCTCTCTCGAGCTGCATGCTTGGATCTGATCGACATGGCAGCGACATGGGCGGTAGGCGACGCATTGAAGCCTGCTGCGGTCATAGAGCGAGGCACTCCACCCTCTCTTCATGAGTGCGTCGACACTCCCGTCTTTGGGCTCATCTTACTCTTGCTCGTCGATGCCTTTACAACGCACGTCAATGCATGTGAGCACTGCGTGCACCCTAACGTTGCGACGGAAGGCACCGTACTCTCCCGTCGTTCTCCGCAAAAGCCTGAGCACATGCCATAGAGGATGGTGATTGTCGTATTGATACGGGCGGCAAATTCATGCTGGTGCTCTCTCTCTCTCTCGCTTCTTTGTGTCTCCGTCTGCTCAAGGTCTTCACAAGCGCTCTACCGCCGTGGTGGCTCTTCTCCCCTCTTTCTCCCTCCGCCCTTTCCTATGCTGCTCGCGCACATGCGCTCCTCATCCCACCCCCGTTTGTGCTGACTCAGATCAACAGTAGGCACCTAATGGCGTCAAAGGGGAGCAGCTCACCGTCTCCTGTACCACACAGGCGACAGTCTGCCAAGAAGTCGGCTCTCAACGTGGCCTCTCGGGTGCTGGAAACGACCAGCACCTTTGCTGAGTATGCCGAGTGGCGTCATGAGCTCTTGGTAGCTATCAATGACGGACTAGAGGACCATGTGCGTACAATGGAGGAACGGGCGAAACAGGCTGTCGCCCACGCATCAGCAGTGGCGGAAGCTAGCAGGGCTCAGGAGACGGAGTGCCTGGAGTACATTGAAGGACTGGAGGGCAGGATCAGGAGCTTGCAGCGGACCAAGCGGGAATGTGCGGCGGAGTTAAAGGCCTTTCGAGCAGCAGTCACAACAGACCGCCAGGGCCTAGACGAGGAGCTTCACGATTTGCATCGGGCTGTAGCGGAGGCGCGTCGACAGAAGCTACTCGCCCAAGAAGAGCAGAAGCACTACGAGATGTTGCGCGACGCCGCAAAGCGACGCTACGAACTGGCTGAGACTCACCTGGAGAATTTCACAGCGAAGGTCGAGCACCGCTTCCAGGAGGCTGTTGCATCTCTCCAGGCATCGGTGCAGGAGCGGAAACGGTGGGCAGATGAACAGTGCGCCCTTAATGAGAAGCGCGTGCATGAGGCTTTATGGCGAGCGGAGCAGAGCGACTTCAGCGACTTTCCTTGTTGTGCCCCTGAGGAGGCCATGAGGGGTTCCTCTGTGAAGTTTGCCACGCCATGCGCAGCGGTAGTGGAGCCGACATGCATGCACCAGTTGGAGCGGGACGTCGCGGCGCTCGCTGCATCTGCGGCGAGTCGATTGCAACTCATCGTGGAGCAGCAGAACGCAGCCGAAAGTCAACTCGATGGACCTTCACTCCACATCACTGGCGAGGGCTGCGACTCGATTGACGCGTCGTGTCATACTTCGGGGCAGGCGGTCTCAGAGGACGAGAAGGAGATCTGGAAGGGAGAGCAGCGTGACACCGTCGGCATTGTTTCCGCCTCCGAGGTAATATGCACGCTCAGCGCTTCAGAAGCGGCGGTGAGGCGCACGCTGATGAACGTGTGTGCTACGGCTGCCTCAGCTTTGCCAACCACAAGCGCAAAGGCTCCTGCGCGCCCTCACGAATCTTCTACAAGAGCAGCGGCACCCCTCCGTATCGCTACCGCCACTCCCTCTGTCAGCTGGAGTGCGCCATCGCCAATTCCCCAAAAGGTACTGTTTTCTGCTTCAGTGCGGAAGTCCTCGTTGCTGGAGTCATCTTCTCTGCAGAGTGCACGTGCGGCATCCCCAGAACGCCGGCTTATCGATGATCTCCCGTGCAGTACAGATGCCTTTGCGATCGTCTTTACTCCTCGCAAGTGTTAGGGGGTTGCGCCGGCCCCACAACAGAGTTTGTGCATGCGCCTTCGTGGTTGTGCCTCATATTGTCTCCGTCGCTCACTGCACACTCCAACGCCTGTTGGGGTTTTCACTCTGCAAAGGAGGCAGCTTGCCCACGTTTCCCCTCTCCTTTACGGCGCTCAAACCTGGTCGTCGGAGCTGTTGAGTCCTCGGATGGTGGGCGCACCTGCAGACCACCAGAGAGCACAGACGCTAGCGCCGAAGCCAGTCGAAGATTATTCTATTCCAACGGAATAATGTAAGGTCGGCCGCTACGTTCAATGTGAGCGACTTGCGTTTCCGCCTCTCTCCACTGCCTCGTCAAAGGCGCATTTGCTTCCCCGCGCTGCTCCTGTCGCCTTTCTCCCGCTCCACAGGCGGTGCGCACGACATTCTGTCTTCTCTCCCGCCTCCTTTGCCTTTGTGCTGCTCCGCAGCCACTCACTGACTACCCTCAGCCGCATCTTTGCACGTGGCGGTATTTCAATTTTTCCCACGCAAACCATCGCTCGCTCGCTCTCGCGTACAAAGAGGCCTACACACATTCGCCGTACGTGTGGGCTGACCATTGCCGTGCCCCTTGCCGCCTGTCTCCCCTCCACTGCAGATCAATTAAAAGAAACGCTCTTGCGAGACCGAACTCGATGCGCGCGTGAGGTGGCGAAAGCGAGGGAGGGCGCATTGTGGCGCAGCACGCATAGCACCACCGCTGTCTCGCCGTCTGCTTCTTCGCCATTCATGTAAACGTCATCCTTCTCTGTCGGCATATTTCGCCAGTGTCGTTCCGTACATCAGTCGAAGACCCACTCGGTATTTGGGTCGCCTCATCCTTCTCGCCCCCCCTTGCCCTCCGCCTCTCTCCTTTTCCCTGTATGCCTCGGCTTATCATCCATCAGCACGATCGCTGGCTGCGTTCAACGAGCGGACAACAAAAGAGTGGGAGGCCACAGCGCCACTGCCACGGCGTCCCGTTCACCAGCGAACTGCCGCTCTGCAGAGCCTTCTCGCTGGCTCTCTGACGGACTACTCGAGCTGTCGTGGTGTGTGAGGACTTCCTCTCAGCTTGGAAACTATGGTGTTGGTTTCTCTCGGCAGTATGTGGTGTGCTTTACCTTGCCACAGAAGAAATGCTCGTCTACCAGCTGCATGAAGTTCAGAGAGGAGTGTACATCCTCCGTTGGGTCGACGACGAGGAGGAGACGTTGTCCGTTTCAGGAAATTGTTAGGCGGCGTTGGACTGCGCTGGAGACGTCAGCCCGCCCCTTTCCCTGTGATGAAGTGGCCTTTGGGCCCTTCTAGAAGACGTTCTACACCAGCTGCGGTGCCGATGGGCTGAGGCTGCAGTTTGGCTTAACAGTACTGCTGTCTACACCGAGCTTCAGTGAGGTACCACAGTGCACTACCGTCGTCCATGGAGACCCTGCGCCACATGTGAGCACGGCATTTTACAAACTACTGTTTCTGGGTACCGAGAAGGTGGAGCGCATCGCTGGCACCCATCACGCACTGAGTCCGTACGAGTGCGTCTGCAGCGTGGAGCACGTTCACTCGTGAGGAGAGGAGGACCTGCTGGAGGCGGCGGCGCGGACCCATTCTGGGGGCTTACTGTCGCCGTCTGGGATGCCAGCCAAGCAGGGGATATCGCTATGGCACAAGCGTTCATCGTTGCCGCTTCGCATATTGACTCAGCATGAGCTCTTCATGAACACGCTGAAGGAGCTGTTCAGCGGCCCCCGGAGCGAGGAGCGGGATGACACCACTGTGTGCGTGCCGCCGGTGCAGTTGGCTGTGTGTACGCGCCGATGGGCGACTCCACAGCGCCCGAGCCGGCGTTGTGCATTGAGCGCCTCTCCTCGCGGGTGCCGCACTGTTTGTGACGTTGCCGCCGGTCTCGGCACTGAAGTGGCGGGGCTTCGTGAGAGGCTCGTGTGCTGGAGCCACGGCAACGTGCTCGACAACCCGCTGCTTCTTGTTCTGCTGCCTGGAGTGTCTGTAGACTGCCTGATAATATTCACGTGTATCTCTGTACAGGTCGAGTAGGCGAGCCGTCCGTGCATGGAGGCGTGCTACTTCGGATGTAGCAGTGATCGACGATGGCGACCCACCGAGGTTTGGTCGCTGAGGGTGCCTGCTGGTGCTGCCTCGAGGGGCAGAGGTACCACGGACAGGCACGCGCAGGACTCGATGCCACCACGGCGTCAGCCAGTCCCTACCTCTGTTTTTTTTTCCAGCGCATGACGGGTGAGCCGCTGATGGCTGTGGCTGCAGTCACACAGCTGTTTTCCACATCAGTGCCCATGCTAGGGAAGAGTCGTGGTAGATCAATGAGGAGCTTGTCGTTGCAGCGGAGGGACTTGCGGAGGAGGAGGGTCTGATGGTAAGCGTGGTGGACAAGGCTGCGATGGTGTTGTATCGCTGCGACAGTGAGATGACCCCCCCGGTTTGATTGGCTGGTGGATTGGTGTGCCATCATTGTGGATCTAGAGAGCCAACGAGCAGGGCGCACTGCATCTCGGTCTTGTCCGAAAACGCGTCACGGCGTTACCGAAGAATCCCACGGAGGGAGGTGTAGGAGCGCTCCTCGTCGCACTACGTACGTTATCGATGAGAGTTCGAAAATGTCGGGAGGCGATGCGAGTTAGGCTTCTTTCCTGCGTTGTTGTGTGCCCGTCAGTTAGCGTTGGTGCCGCTTCGTCGAACTCGAGGCCGATCATGCGCTCTTCAATCGTCCAGGGGTGTCCACGCCGCGTGTGCCACTCCCCGCCTGCGGTTTATTCTGCTCGCGTGTGCGTCGCCGCTTTGCGCTTGTTTCTGGTTTAGGTCGCTGTCCCGCGTCTTTCTTTGGTAATTCCCTCGAGCGCGTGATGCCGTTGGTGCTGCTGCTGAGGGAGCACCACACGCCTCTCTCTGTAGTTCCAGAGTGTGGACTGGCTTTCTGGGGTGTTGGTGGTTTCTCTGGTGCTTTGTTGCTGGCCGAGGGTCATCGGCGGTGGGACGGCGGTAAGACAACGACCGACACGCACGTCCCCTCGTACAGCAACGACGCACACTTTGGTGCGCATGAAGGCGTCCTTCACACACGCACGCACACCCGTACGGATGCAGGGGCCTGCGTGTTTTGGGCTGTCTTCTCCAACACAGTGCCCCCCTCCCCCAGGCATGTCTTGTCGTATCGGCGCCTCTGCCGCTCTCATCTGTTGGGGCCTTCACTCGCTCATTACACCGACTTGTGTATGCGGTTGGGGCCGTGGAGTTTGGGTGCTCACTTGTGGGTATCTTGCATGTACGTCTGCTTGTCCATGTGTGTTGCTGCCTTGGTGGGGAGTGTCGTCGTCCGCTGCACTGCCCGTAGCAGCTGCATTACGCTTTGTCTCGGCTGTGGGCCAATTCTGCTCACACACCTCCGCAGTCGTGAGCGCTGTCAGGGGCTGACGTAAAGGAGGACGAGTAGAGCGATTGGCGTTGTTAACCAACGAACGGGCCGCTGGTCGCAGTGTGTGTGGGTGCGATCTCTCTATGCGCCGGTCCCTCTCTCTCTTTCTGAGGTGGCAGTGGCGGCGGCTTGCCTCGTACTGAATACGTAAGTCCAGTACTTGAGAGACGCAGGCTTTGTGTCATGTGGCGATTGTCGTGGCGCGTCGTCCCCCTCCCCTCTCCCTCTCTTTCCCTCGCTATGTGAAGCTCGCATCTTTGTTTCTCCTCCTTCATCGAGCCTGCTTGTCTGTTTCCCATACCAACGCATGCTGACGCACGCAGCCCGCAGTCGACACATTTCTTCTCGGCGGTATTCAGAGTCCCCCATCAGCGTCGGGTGAGAGAGCGATCGGCTAAAGGGCAGCCACGGACTCGCCACGCGCTTCGAGGTGTGCCGCATGGAGGAGTTGGCCAAGTCAGTGCAACAGGCACAGGCGGTGGTTTTGGGTATCCAGGATGACCTCGCGCTCCTCCGCGCACATGTGGAGGAGGAAGAGGAGCGAGGTGCTGGCAATGTTGTCAAGGCCTCTGCGGTTGGCCTCGAGACAGGCGTCACCCTAACTAACCCGTACTACGTGGATCTGCATACCACCGTGCATCGGCGGCAGGAAGCAGCCTCGCTGCTGCTCCAGCACTGCGCACACCTCTTTTACAAACAGTTTGGTGCTCTGGAGGAGAAGGCAGAACGTCTGGAGAATGTCCGGGCAAAGGAGAAGGAACTGCAAGCAGCCAAGAAGAGCATGCAGCGCTACTTTGATGCTCACGCGACGGAGCTGGCGGAGGAACGCGACAGCAACGCTGTCGCGCTACAGCTCGAGTGGGAGCGGCGGCAGCACCTTGAAGATGGAATTGTTCGCGTCGATTTAAAACGGCGCCGACAACGTCTCGCGCACAGCGTACTGCTCAAGTGGATGAAGAAGGCAATGATGTGCCACCTCGCTCGCGAGTACACGCGACGGCGAGAAGCAACTCGAGAGACGTACGAATCGGCCACCTGTTATGCATTCGTCCAGCAGCGGCGGGTGACGGCAGCTCAGCGGGCGCTTTGCACGTGGCGCTCGCGAATGCAGGAGCGCCGCTGCGAGCGCCTCAAGACTGTAGCGACAGAGGCGGAGAAGCGCGCGCAGTTTTTCCGTGAAGAGCTCACCGCCATCCAGAAGACACTGCGTGAGAGCTTTGGAATGGCCGTCAGCGAGTGTGACCAGGTGGCCCCCGCTTCCGCTACCCACGAACAGGCGTGCGCCCAGCGCGAGGACGAAGTGCAGCGGCTGCGCACAGCGCTGCGGGACATGACGGTGGAGTTTAGCGAGCGCACTCGTACCTACATCCGTCAGCAGGAGGGCACTGAGCAGGTCTTTACACGCAAAGAGGTAGCACTGCGTGACACCATCTGCAGTCTGCAGGCGACATTAACCATAGAGAGGCAGGCGCACGCAGTGTTCACTCAGTCGTCTGAGCTGTTTCTCAGCCATGTGAACTCCTACTGGCAGGCACAGCTGCAGGAACTGGCTGAGGTGGTTCGGCGCAAGGAGGAATACGCACATCACACCATCCTAGGACTAACCGGCCGTCTGCAGCACCGCCATGTCAGTCTACTGAAAGAGGTGGCTAAGCTGGAACGCGATGTCGACACCCTCGCTCCACTGAGTGAACAGTGCTTGCGGTTAGAGAACGCTGTCGCCGAGTCAGAGCAGCTGCTGAAGCGGAGCAAGGCATCCAGCCAGTCATGGGAGAGACAGTGCAAAGCCGCACGTGTGGTGGAGGCACTCCTAACGGATCGTGTCGTCTCCGCAGACAGTGCGGTGCTGCGAGCCCGCTCCTTCATCCGGTGGTTGGGTCGAAGCCACAACGCTTCTAGTGAAAAGCTCCAGCATAGCATCGGGACCCTCTCTGACAATCTGCAGACCCAACGGCGAGAGTTCCGCGTCCAGCAGCAGGAGCTGTCTTCGCACCACCAGGCGGAAATGGCGCGGCTCCGAGATGAGCGCGAGCAACTGCGTAACGCAAACGTACGGCTGCAGTCGGAGCTGGAGAGCACCGCACGCAAGCAACGCGAGAGCGATGGCGCCTACTACGACAGTGAGGTGCGGAATGGCGAGCTGTCTGCCGCTCTGTTGCGGGAGAAGATGGAACGGCGCGGCGTCGAGGAGAAGTGGTGGGGCAGCCGTGCCTCTGGGTTGCTGTTGCAGGAGGCGCAGCAGCGGCTGCGTATCGAGGCCCAGGCGGGCCAGTGGTGGACAGCGCTGCTCATGCGTGAGAGCAAAGTGCTGAAGGTTTGGACAGCTTCCCTGCAGTGTGACGCGGTGCAGCTCACCGCTGTGTGCGAGGGTTGGCAGCAGCATTGCCACCAGCTCGAAACTGCGCACGCCGCTGAGCAAAAAACCGTAGCAGGCGGACGGCGTGTGCCCTGGAGCGAGGGGTGTTGCACGCGCACACGCTGGCCATCTGGGCCTCGTGGCGGGAGTGGGCACAGCAGAAGCGTGCAGTCACCGCTGTAGAGGCGCGATCGTCAGAGTCGAGGCGGGAGATGATCGAGCGCACGGGAAGGAGATGGCGCGCTTGCACACCAGCCACGACATAGCATTGCAGCGCCTGCAGCGCGAGCACACGCTGGAGAAGGCACAACTGCAGTCCATCCACCAGGAGAGATGTGCGGCCCTGCGGCGCGCGCAGACGGAGGAGGTGGCACAGCTCTCCGAGCGATATGCACAGCAGCTCAAGATCGCGCAGACCGCCTACGCAGCGGATGTTGCAGAGCGCGATGAGCACGCAGATGCGATGCAAGAGCAGCTAAGCCACTTGGGCCTTCTTGTAGTTGAGTACTGCGGTCAGGCTACCTACAGTCGATGGCGTACATGGGCGGCAGAGCGGCAAGCGCAGCGCTCCGCCCAGCAGCTCCGTAGACTGATGATGCGAATCGGGGAATGGCACATGGTGAGAACGGGGATGATCGACGACTGCAATGCCGCAAAGCATTCCTTCTGGACCGCCGCTGTTATCGAGCTCTCGCGAGAGCGTGAAGTGAAGGCTCGGCGGCAGGTGCAGGCCTGGCGCAGGAGAAGGAACTGTGCCAGTCACAGCAGCACAAGCTGCAGGCAGCCAAGGAGGCGGCGGAGGAGGAGGCATGCCATTTGCGAGGAGAGCTGCAGCACGCGCGGACGCTGTATGACGCGGAGGTCCAGTACACGGAACGACTCCTCCACACCACCACGGAGGAGCGGCGCGCCCACCGCAGCACCCTCGCCTTCACTTCTCGAGTGTCCGAGTGGCGAGAGTTGGCGCACTGTAGCGTTGCAGAGCATCAGGCAGCTGCGATTCAGGCGTTCATGGAGGCAACTGGGCTGTTTATGGCAAAGAGGCCAACAACTCATGGAGCTGAGCTCACTGCCTACGCGGCACAGGTGGTGGAGGAGCCCAACGCAGGCGCCAGCAGGGCAGTCACGTCGTCGTCCGGCAAAGTGGATGCAGAAAAGGCACGTGTCTCTGAGTGTGACAGTGTGGTTGAGGTGAGCGAATGTGCACCTGACGAGTATGAAGCGGACGCAAACGACGTCGGCGTGTCCACCGGCGATGAGGACGGTGTGTGCTCTTCTCCCTGCCCAATTGCCGTGGCACTGCAGCCTGTCGAGGTCATTCCCGAAGAGTTACTCTCGCGCCTTCAGTCAATGGAGCGCTACGTGGATGTTGCAAGTAACGCACGTGAAGTGGAGCATCACACTGACACCACCTCTTCAGAGCAGTGTGGTCCCCTCCTTTCGGAGTCTTTCCTGGGGATCCTGGCGCCGTTACCCCAGCCAACCGCTGTTGCGAACCTGCTGGTGGAGCAGACGAACGTGCCATTCAAGGTGTGTCATCTGCTTGAACTTGTGCGCCTGGCGGCACTGCGTGGGGCTGCGGCGCATAACCGCGAACACGCAGACGAGCTGGCCAACATCCAGGCAGTGCGGGCACGCACCGAAGAGGCACTGGCGCGCCTGCGAGAGACCATGGAGTGTCTTCTGGCGGAGCAGCGCTCCCTTGCAGAGGAGATGCACGCGGATGCTCAGCAACAACGACAGCAGCATTCCACTTCCCGAGCGGCGGACGCGGCGCAGACATCCCTAGCGTTGACGAAGGCGTGGCCGGAACGGCTGAGCGCGCTGAGTGACCGGTATACACGGATACTTGGAGCACTCTTTACCGCCAACAGCCGCCCCAAGAGACCCTCTGCAGCGTTAAGGGCATGTTGGCTGAGGCAACGTGCTCTCGGAGGGATTGCTGCAGAATTTCTCGGAGATTGTGCATGAGATGGCGCAGCTTCAGGCGGAACTCCTCTCTGAGGCACACACAGCGAGAGTCCTTTATCGGAGTGGTGATGAACCCGATGTCACCTTACCTGCCGGAACGGAGGTCACTGTGGGGGCGGTGCAGCCCTCCTCACGGAGCCGAGAGCGCTGTCGTTAGCAGCGACCCCATCCTTGTCTCCTGTGCATCCTGAAAACCCTACTCACTCGGCTTGTGGGCAGCACAGTACCTCCGGCGCCACCACCTGCTTAGCGACCTCCGTTTCTCCTGTCAGCTCTACACCAGAGAAGCGAGGGCTACGCGACCGTGTGCGCTTCCTCGAGAAGCTTCTTGTTGAAGCCAAAGTGCAGCTGGCGGAGGCGAAGTCTTTGACTGGAGTTGACCACTGTTTCACCTCGCTGCCCATGGCATCCGTGCAGGCACAGGTGTGGGCAACTCAAGATGCCGAGGACTTCAGCCAGCTGGCACTGACGAAGGAGCAGCTTCTCGTTCTCTACAGCGCTTCGAGTCGACCACTCGCACCCTCATGATGGCAATGCGCGAGTATGAAACGCAGCTGCGCAGAACGCAGGCGAGGTGTCGCAGCAGCTACAAACCGCGTGTGTCGCGGTGGAGGAGACGCTGAAGGTGCGCCACCGCGTCGATGTAGAGCGCTATGAGTCGAAGGTGCGCACCTTGTCCGAGTCCCTCGCCGCGGCTGCAAAGGAGCAGTCCGAAGCCGAGGCCCGCTGTGGGGAGCTGGAGCGGCAGCTGAAGTCAGAGACGACGACCTGGGCAGAAAAGTACTCGCGCGACACCGATCTCATACGCCAGAGCTGTCTATCCGAAATCGCTGAACTGACGAACCACCAGCGGCTACTGGAGGATGAACTCCAGCAGTGCCGACGCGGCGCCCAGTCGGCTATTCAGCAGGCTGTGGACCGTCAAACAGAGCTGCTGAGGCTCGAGCACACGGAGCAGCTGCGCCGCTCCGAGAGGAATGTGGCACGACTGGCCACTGAAAAGGCATTGCTGGAGGACCGTCTTCAGGCCATCGCGGCGGACTGCGAGCGGCAGGTGCAGCAGGAACGGTCAGCGGTGGAGCGCCTTCAGCATCGCCTAGCAGATGACGCGGGTGCTGTTGCGGAGATGGCCTGTATAGCGACTTTGGTCAGTTGGGAGACTCACCTCGTGGACATCATCGAGCTATATGCGCGGTGCGTAGAGGACAAGGCGGCGTGGCTCGCCGCGTGCGCTGCTGGCCTGGTGGTGAAGGAGTGGGAGCAGTGGGAGACCGAGGTAATGCAGCTGCGCGAGCGTGTGGCCCTGCTGCAGGAGGCGTCAGGTGCCGCCTCAGTACCCCTTGCGCCCGACGGCTCCTTTCATCAAGCGTCCACAAACTTGCAGAGAAGCAGTGGAAATCCACCCCCCAACATAAGGCGGACGAGGATTCGTCGCAGGCACTCACACTTTCTCCGTCTCCCCGTCGCAGCAATCAAGGCGTGTCATCAGCGAAAGTTGGTGGCTGCATCGCTGCGCGGAAGGCCGGCGCACCGCGCACCTCTCGACGCGCAGTCTCGAGCCCGGCAGCAGCTGAAATGTCCCGCGAAACCCAAAGTGCGCCTCCAGTAGACTCTACTGACACGACCCCCACACGATGCCGAAGTCTGTCTATTGACTCACTCGAGCTGTCTCAGTCCTTCCTACGCTACTCCAAAATGTTGAGCGACCAGAGGACACGGAACGCAACCCGACTGGAGCGGGCAAGCGCGTTGGCCGCAGAAGTTGATGATCTCCTCCTGCACGGAGCCCAGCTCAGTCATTCAGCGGCCTCGCTGAATGCACGTTAGATCAGTAGTGCAATGGGGAGAGTAGTGAAGGAAGACAGACGACGCAATGCCCAACGTGTTGACCACATCGTGGCGATGCGTCGTCTTCTGTGCTGCGAAGAAGGCGCTCCGGCACCCGTCTCGCTCACCCTCGGGCAGCACAGCTGCACAGTCCCCCTTTTTCATTTCTGTGCGAGTCCTACAGGCTGCCTCTCCCACCCCCACATACTTCTACACCCCTTGCTAGCTTTGCCACCGCCACCCCTCTTCCCTCGCCTCCTCTGCTTTCACACGCGCATCCATACACCTACAGCATTTGCTCGACTGCTGTGTTTGGGCTTGGGGGGGTTGCACCCCCTCCCCTCCCTCCCCCGCGCGTTTCTCCCTTCACTCTCTCCTGTTCACCTTCCTGTTAGAGTACATGTCCGTTGCCCTCCTCCCGGTGCCTGTTTGTGTAGAACCGTGGCCGGATTAGACATCAAACACTCGACCTGCACCCAGAGCAGTGGCGCCGTGCATATCTTTGCGCAGCGGTGGCCCTCTTTCCAAAGGTCCAGCACGCCTGCACCGACGTCTCATCACGAGCAGGCGCTCACGCCTGTGCGTTGCTCGTTGGTCGACCCATTTTTCTTTTCTTTCCCCACCACCTGTGCTCTCGCGGTTCTGCTTCCGCCTCTCTCCTTCCCCCTTTCCTTTCTTTCTCCTAACCCTCACGATCTGCTGCTGTCAACAGCTGCCCTGCTGGACCTCTCCCCACTCCTCGACCTCCCACTCCTCCCACCTCACCCCCGTACTCACAGGAAAGGACGTGTGTGTGTGTGTGTGTGTGGTCGCTGGATAGCGGACCCATCGCTTCGGGGGCCCTACTAAACTCTCTTCCCTCACCCCTCGGTTGGAGAATACAAACGGCGCCGGCCTGGGAGCACAATACGCCTCCGTGGCTCTCTCGGTGCGCCTACAACGTTGCTGCGCGTTTTCGCTCTTCACTTTAGCTTGACGTTGTCTTTGGTGTCATGTAACGGCGTGCATGATCGGAGCGGCGAAATCGATCTTTCTGCTTGCTGCCCCCTCTTTCCTGAGTGTCGCTCAGTGGGTGTCTCTCTGTGCGGGAACAGCGGGCGTGATCTCGTGGGCCTGTCGTGGAGTTTTCCCCTTTCTCTCTCTCTTTCCTCTATTGGTGGCGTGCACTTGCCACCGCTGCCGTGTCGCAGGCTCTGCCTCACTCGGTCTGTATCATCGACCCCCCTCCTCCCCTTCCTCACGCTGATTAGGGCAAGAGGCGAGTCGTCGGCTGCCCGCATCTCTGACGTCGAACTCGGATACAAGCATAGAAGCGCCATAGTGACGGATAGAGCAGCGGAGAGAGGGGAGGAGCGACAGGCACGGTGTTTACCCGTTCGTTTTCCTACCCAACCACCACCCGCCATTCCCATAGAAGACGCTGGCCGGCGGCTGCACCGACCCAATTAAGCGCGTAGCGGCGCTCTCCCGAGCCGTATCAACATAGCCGGTCTACTACCTCTCTGCGCACCAGAAGGTGTGCTGCCGCCATGGAGAGCGCAGGCCCGATCACGAAGGCAAAACTGTTCGCCTCGCATGAAGCCGGTGAGTGGATACCGATCGGGCTTGGTGTTGTTTCCATCGTAAAGGAGCAGCTTCCAATAAGCTCTGTGGATGGCTCCATCGACGGTGGCTGCGACCCGGGGGTTTCCATAAGAGGAGGCGGAAAGCGGGGGAAGGCGACGGACGAGAGGCAAGCACAAAGCTCGCGGCGCGGCTGCAGATGTTCTCCACTGACAACCCAAACGACCTCCTCCTCTCCAGCTGCGTCAGTCTAGACGATATCTACACCATCCAGGACGAGACCATTCTTGTGTGGTATGACGAGTCGGTCAGCAACGACCTCGCGTGCAGCTTCGATAACAAGGACGGCTGTGACTTCATCTATCGTCAGATCAAGGCCAATCAGCAGCGTATCAGCAGTCGGAGAGGCTGCGGCGCGTGCAGGATGAACGCGTGCCCGCGCTTGCGGACAGGTTTCTCGTGCACCCACACAACCTTGCCGGCATCCTGGACGCAGCACAGTCGCAGAACAAGCGCTTTGGTCTCTACGTCCGCGAGGACCCGCAATACTTCACGAAGCTGGCTCAACTCTTCCACATCAGTAGAGAGAAGGAGGAGACCACCTCTATGGAGCTCATTGCCCATATTGTCCTGGCGCTCTTTCAGTCCCCATACAACACAGAGGGAAAGATCGTCGCTCAGCTCGTAGAGAACGAGCGCATCGACGACTGCATCGACATTGTGCAGTACGGCCTTGGCCGCCGCGACAAGGAGAGCGGCTTTGTGAGCTTCGAGGAGCGGCGCGCCACCTTCCACGACCCATGTCACTTGCCAGAGTCGATGCTGCCTCGCATCCATGTCTTGTACTCATGTGGGTACTTGAGGGACTTAATACCCCTAAGCCTCGAGCCAGCCGATGCGGCCTCCTACTCCCTCCTCAGCACCTTTACG
>RAIA01000135.1:0-28340 GCA_003664395.1 Leishmania lainsoni
GCTGACACTATCGTGAGTGCAAGATGAGAGGGTGAAGGCGGTAAAAGTAGTGCTTCCACGCATTCTGCACCGAGAGAGGAGTGGCGGGCTGCCGTCTTGACCTACTTTGATAACCGAGAGAGAGCTCTAGACCAGCAGCAGAACGTTGCTGAAGCGCCGTACAGGCCATCTGAAGGGTCGTACTCGATGCCCCTGTGTCTTTACCCAGTGTGAAGGACTTCCCTTGCAAACCAATCGATGAGCACTCACGGTTCTCCGCGGAGAGTCGACCAATGTGGGGCCCAATGAGTCGATAGCGGTGAGACTGACGCCTACCGCATGTAGAGATAACAAGCGCATGCCGCCTCGCCACCATTGCAGCGGCCGCTCACACACCGCCCAGTGCGATGCAGATTGCCCTTCACCTGTGGCTCTCCGCGATGTGCGCGGCACTGGCACCGCACCGGCGGTCCAAATCACAGAGTCCAAATGACTCCGGGGAGGAT
Organism: Leishmania lainsoni; assembly: GCA_003664395.1. Classification (NCBI taxonomy): domain Eukaryota; phylum Euglenozoa; class Kinetoplastea; order Trypanosomatida; family Trypanosomatidae; genus Leishmania; species Leishmania lainsoni. Next base: position 486 of record RAIA01000135.1, read on the forward strand.
GTTCGACTGGCTCAGCGTGCGGCCTCGCCAAAATTGTCGTATCAGTGGGAAGCGAAGCCACCCCGTCTTCCTCCATGTCATCCATAGTGTTCACGTCGTCGTCTGCCCCTCGAGAGGACATCGCAGGCGAAGAGCTGCCAAAGGTTCGGCAGGACAGACCGCAGGTCCCGCTCAGGGAAGTAGGGGCTCTCGAAAGTTGTGGCGGTGCAGGTGACAGCGCACTGCTGCGTCGGGGCCCTCGCCCAGGGAGCGAGGAGCATTCTCCGACACCTTGAGACTTCGAGCACCTACGACTGCTGCACCTTCTTCTGGCGAGCGAGGCGCGGAGTTGCCTCCGGGTTGCGTCGTCAGCCCTCTCCTGCTTGCCTTCACCAATGCACTCCGGGGCATCCGTCTTGTCTGACGAGGCGGCGGGTGCCCTCTGCCGCTGCCTCTGATCCTATCGAGGGAAAGACAGAGATTTGCTGTGCCGAGAGGGAGACTAAGAGAACATTGCACCCCAGCGGTACGAACAAGTCTCCAGCGCTGCGACGCCTCTTGAACAAGCTCCGCAAGCACACTCGAAGAGCCTTCAGTACACTCGAGCGCCGGAATGCTTAGACGACCTGCAGCTTTCCCACCGTCAGTGCATGCGTACCGAACCCAGGCTCACGCACCTCAGACCTCTTCGGAAGAATCTCTGGATGACGTGAGTCTGAATCTGAAGTTATTCCCAAGACTCTCACCATACAGGTAGCTGTGTCGCTAGCACATCTGGCGAGGTGGCGGCGCAACCGCTGATTCGGAGAGAGACGACTGATCAAAGCACGCCGATCGCTGCAGCTCCGCTTCAGCAACCGGTACGGGACGATGTGGCAGAGGGTAGTGTGGAAAAGGCACTGACTGTCGTTGAGGAGGAGCAGCCTGAGAGCTCTGCCCTTTCACTGAATCCTCGTTTGTGTCGATCGACTCGTACCACGCAGAGGAGCTCGTGCGTACCTCCGCAGCAGCGAGGCAGCCTGCAGATGAGCCTCTTGACGCTGCTGCATTACAAGCCGAGCTGCTACGTCATTACCGCACTGCAAAGTCCTCATCTGCAGTGGTCGAGTCACGCCTTGGCAGCCGTGCCGGTCAAAGGACGAACCTTCAATCGCACGCGCAAGTCTCATCCCACGGGGAAGAAGCAATCAGAGCTGTAGATGACAAACTAGTGCTGTGTGGGCCCGACGGGCTTGTTCCCTCATCATCCTTGTTGCTGTGGAACGCGTCGGTAGATATCGATACCGAACTCCGCAGCATTGCTCCTGCCGCGGTAAGTAGCGAAAGTGAGGCCAGCTGGAGTGTGGCGACGGACGTATCCCAGATGGTTGCCCGCGGCGGTGTCTGTGCGCTTCCTGCGTGGAGACTTCCCCTGCCGCCGACAAACTGCACGCAGGTAGCGGCCACATGGGAGACGCGTCAGCGGGCTGCTGTCGCTGCGGACCTCACCAACTTCTCCCCCACTGTCGAGCAGCCCAGCCGACTTGTGAGCGACCCTGTTTCAGAGAGCCAAACGCAGCTGTCGGCAGCTGTGGTGCGGTCGATGCCGCCGTATCAACCGCAAATGAAAGGGTCGGTGGGGGAGGCTCTGGACTCATTGCGGCTGCCTAACCTTCAGGAAAGCGGCCCCTGTAGTCCCACACCGCTGTCGGCAGCAGCGAGAGCAAACGCAGCGATGGCTGCATCTGTGGAGAATGTCGCAACGGGTGGGGTTCGACGTGAGGTAGTGGCAGAGAAGGCGGCGGCACTCGCCGGCGGGAGGGCCACCGATGACGCTGCCGATGGCGCTGTTTCTTCAGACCCCGTTTCAGCGCTCGTCAGTGGTCAAAAGACGAATACCGGCGGTCTTTCCCTTTCGAGGAGCGCACGCCGTTATGACGCTCATCAACGAACAGTGGCGGCGGTGTGTCGGGATAAATTGTCATCCTTGGAAGATGCGGGTCAGCCAGCAGCAATAACGAATGCTGTGGCGGCATCGACACCGGTGAATGATCTGCCTCGCCCTCACACCACGCGGCTTCCTCCGAGGCGCTTCGCCATTGGCGGCAAAGACCGGCCAGTTGAAAAGACAACGGAGGACCTGACCGTGCGCGTGGAGAGTGTGTGTCCTCCAAACCGCGCAGAGTCAACCCATAGGATGGAAGAGACCGGCGATTTTGCCGTAGAAGGCAGTGCAGACCGACGAGTTCTCGTCCGCACATCCCTACCCACTTCACTGGCTGATACACGCGCAGAAGAGATGGTGGCGAAGACAGTAGGTGGGCAGAATGCTGTAGTGCTGTGTGATGCGGGAGAGGCTGCGCTGTTGCCGCGGAGTGAGAGCATCGAATCAGCCATGTCCTCTGTGCGGAGGGGTGAGCAGAAAGAAGTGTGCGCTATTCCACTTAACGCAGCAGCAGCGCGGCGAGAAGACGCCACTGTGGGCCAGTCTCGCTCCTCTTCGGCAGGGGTTGGTGGTGCAGAGGGCGTCAGGCACTCGGGAACGGTACACTTTGGCTCTTCCGCCTCCTTATTGACACAACTGCGCACGCCTGAGCGGTCCTTCGCAGTTACCTCTGCTCTACCGACGGAAAATGGCTCCTTTTCCCTGCGTGGCATGGAGGCGGGGCAGTCTTCTCTGGAGTGGTCAGCGTCTGGGCGGCGTGCCGTGTCGCTGAGCAACGGGCGAGGCGAAGAGGAGGTGGGCGAGGGTGTGCCGCACAGCCACGCGCCAACGCCGCTACTCTGTCGCCTCCAACAACGGAGTAGAGTGATGCCGCCGTACGATGAAGTGCGGCAGCCAACTGACATTGCCGAGGAGGAGGGCAAGAGCGACGCGCCGGTTACTCAGCCGTTTTCCCGCTCTGACGCGTCGACGCGGTGCCTGTCCGCTCCTGCAACGGAGCTTCAAGAGGCCCAGAACGCACTGGAGCAGGCGAGGGAGACAGCGGAGGAGACTCCGGCGGTACCTTTCGACAGCTCAGCAATCAGTGCTCCTTTAGCAGGGGAACAGTGCAGTGTAGAGGAAGGCAGGGGGACGGCCACGGAGAATATCATCGCTCTCGAAAAATCGACCCTGACTAGCGCCGACGTAGCATTGGCGCTGGCAGCAGTGCCGGATCTGTATTCTCATGACTCTCCTGCGCGTGCACTCTCCTCGCCCACATCGAACGGCAGCCCCCTTTTTGCTCGAAGTGCCTCCTCCTCGCTGTACCACCCCGGCAGCCTCGCCGCAGAACCGACGGCGACGAGTCGATCCATTGTCAAGTCGCTTGAGAGGTTCGATGTACTGCAGTAAGGTGGTGGAGGCGGGAGGGCAGGTAGCGAGCCGAAGGTCGAGGAGAATGACAATGGTCCATCCACAGGCAACGCGGTGTCTGCTGACCGGAACGCTTTGCCCTTCGGCGCATAATGCGATCTACCGGAGCGTGCTGTACCGGTGCCGCTCACCAAGTGGACTTCGACTGGCGTCCCGGTGATGACGTCGCCGTGTCGGCCACGCTCTCCTGCCTCTGGCAGTGACTTCAACACGGAGGGTTCAGTCTTCTCCGGGCATATTGCGTGGAGCGCCGGCACGTGGGTCTGTCGGGAGCGCGTCAGCGCCTCACCCGACTATGCGGAGGCAAGCATGACAGAAAGTGTGGCCTGGAGGTGTTCCGCAAACTGACACGGTCTGCCACTACAATGCTCCTCACGCGAGTACAGTACTTCCAGCAAGACATATGAGTCTTCCTCCCCCATAGCCCAGCAGTATTGCATCGAGCGCTGCAGCTGTGTACTTGCGCGTGTGTGGGTGACGGCGTACGTTCTCTTGTTTTCTCTTGAGCTGTGAGTCACTGTCTCCACTCATGTTTTACATCTCTCGAGTCCACTTTGCGGGAGACGGTCACCGATTGCCGTCGCTCGCAGCACCCCCGACCCGCCTTGCCGGACATGTGGCGAAAAGGGGGGGGGACGCGGCGCCTGCGCTTTTTGGTTCTCGACAGCTGAACTCGTAGTGCGGCCTCTCCTCGGTGTCATGCCCCTCTTTCCTCGCCGAGCTGCGCTCTCTCCTCTCCTCTCCTCTGCCCTCCAGCTATTCTCCAATGCATCGACGGCGCTGCTGCCGCTGAGCCTCTCCTCTCTCTTTCACCCCTCGCCTCACCCTCCCCTCATCTTTGGCTGCTCTGTCGGACGTCGATCATTTGGCGAGCGGGTGTTAGCCCGTGGCCTTTGGTCTTTCTTTCTTTCTTCTCCACTGCCCTCCCATCACACATTTATACAGGCCGCACTTTTTCAGCGGAGTGCGAGTTGTGCGCCTTCACTTGCTGCGCCCCCCCAACTCCTCCGCACATCGCTGTCGATGTCTGCCGCCGCTAATTTCTGCGCGTACTGCTGTTGATTCTGCGCTGAGTTATGCCGCGGGCGCGCTGCTACCACCGATATCACCACCATCATGTCTCACCACCATACCTCCTTAGCAGTGAACGTGCAGTTTTCCAACTCTAGCAGCTTCAGCAGTGGTTCGCCTTGCAGGAACAGGGAAGGAAGCACCAACGTGTGGGCCATATCAGCCGCCGAGGCCCCGCCTGACAAGATGCAAGCTGAGGAAGGCAGCAGCACACGTGCGGACAGCCCGCAGCCCGTTGACGTGTCTTCGATTCTGCCCGGCGGGGAGGAGGGGGCGCTCATCAGAAGTTCGCTTTTCATTGCTCTGCCACTGGCTGCGTCGTCTTTGAAGCCAGAAAGTGACAGGCGCGTGCGCGACTCCACGACATACTTGGAGCACCGCTCTTTCTCCTCCATGCAGGATAACACAACGCCGCCTCGCATGAGCACCTACTTTGGCGATGCAGCAGCCGCGACTCGGGTGGCAGACCCAGAAGTGTCGCTAATGTGGAAGAGTGAGCCGTTTGATGATATTCAGGCCTCTCGCAGTCCCGTGGTCAGTGTGGCCGCAACCGCACAAGCATCACGCACCACCTCACCGGCGCGGCTGACAGTGCCGTTGAACCTGCGCAAGATGGGGGCCAGTGGACGCTCGCTCCCTGCGGAGTTTGTTGTTGTGAACGCTGACAAGGCGCGCACTGCTCACAAGCTGCTCACCTCCCTCTCCGCGCCACAATAGCGCAGTACCGTCTTGTAAAGTTTAAGGTGACTCAGCGCATCTACCGTGTCTACTACGACAAGTGGTCGTCAAAGTTTCTTCAGCACCCACCCGCACAGTCGCCGCTGCGACTCTCTGAGTCCACGCAAACCCAAGTGTTGCTTTCTCGCTCCGTCTCGGCGGGAACGGACTTCTCCGAGATCGACTCCTTCCACGCTAGCCGCTCCTCGAGTCCTGCCGGGGACATCCCGCTCATGCACGCAGCTGCGGACGTCCCCTCGCAAGGTGTGCAACTTTTCTGTGGACCCAAAGCGACCGCGTCTCTCTCTCTGCCGCGCGAGGGGGAGGAGAGCGAGACTCGAAGCGCTGTTACGTGGTCACCGGCACCAGGGTTTCGACTGCAGACCTTTGCCCCTGTGTCTCTCTCACCACTATCACCATCATTTCAGCATTGCGCACGCACCGCTTTCATCCACCCGGCAGCTCCCCCGACGGAGAGCATCGCCGTGCGCACAAATCCCGCAAAGCTGGTGGACTTTGGGCATCACTCCGAGGCGCCGCAGCGCAAGAAACGTCATCCCGCCTTTACCCCGGCGGTAAAGCTGCCAGTGGTCACTCCTTAGCCGGAGCGCATCCTCCGACCGTGAAGGTGCGTCTCTCAAAGTTTTGTTTCTCTCTCTCTCGAGCTGCATGCTTGGATCTGATCGACATGGCAGCGACATGGGCGGTAGGCGACGCATTGAAGCCTGCTGCGGTCATAGAGCGAGGCACTCCACCCTCTCTTCATGAGTGCGTCGACACTCCCGTCTTTGGGCTCATCTTACTCTTGCTCGTCGATGCCTTTACAACGCACGTCAATGCATGTGAGCACTGCGTGCACCCTAACGTTGCGACGGAAGGCACCGTACTCTCCCGTCGTTCTCCGCAAAAACCTGAGCACATGCCATAGAGGATGGTGATTGTCGTATTGATACGGGCGGCAAATTCATGCTGGTGCTCTCTCTCTCTCTCGCTTCTTTGTGTCTCCGTCTGCTCAAGGTCTTCACAAGCGCTCTACCGCCGTGGTGGCTCTTCTCCCCTCTTTCTCCCCCCGCCCTTTCCTATGCTGCTCGCGCACATGCGCTCCTCATCCCACCCCCGTTTGTGCTGACTCAGAGCAACAGTAGGCACCTAATGGTGTCTAAGGGGAGCAGCTCACCGTCTCCTGTACCACACAGGCGACAGTCTGCCAAGAAGTCGGCCCTCAACGTGGCCTCTCGGGTGCTGGAAACGACCAGCACCTTTGCTGAGTATGCCGAGTGGCGTCATGAGCTCTTGGTAGCTATCAATGACGGACTAGAGGACCATGTGCGTACAATGGAGGAACGGGCGAAACAGGCTGTCGCCCACGCATCAGCAGTGGCGGAAGCTAGCAGGGCTCAGGAGACGGAGTGCCTGGAGTACATTGAAGGACTGGAGGGCAGGATCAGGAGCTTGCAGCGGACCAAGCGGGAATGTGCGGCGGAGTTAAAGGCCTTTCGAGCAGCAGTCACAACAGACCGCCAGGGCCTAGACGAGGAGCTTCACGATTTGCATCGGGCTGTAGCGGAGGCGCGTCGACAGAAGCTACTCGCCCAAGAAGAGCAGAAGCACTACGAGATGTTGCGCGACGCCGCAAAGCGACGCTACGAACTGGCTGAGACTCACCTGGAGAACTTCACAGCGAAGGTCGAGCACCGCTTCCAGGAGGCTGTTGCATCTCTCCAGGCATTGGTGCAGGAGCGGAAACGGTGGGCAGATGAACAGTGCGCCCTTAATGAGAAGCGCGTGCATGAGGCTTTATGGCGAGCGGAGCAGAGCGACTTCAGCGACTTTCCTTGTTGTGCCCCTGAGGAGGTCATGAGAGGTTCCTCTGTGAAGTTTGCCACGCCATGCGCAGCGGTAGTGGAGCCGACATGCATGCACCAGTTGGAGCGGGACGTCGCGGCGCTCGCTGCATCTGCGGCGAGTCGATTGCAACTCATCGTGGAGCAGCAGAACGCAGCCGAAAGTCAACTCGATGGACCTTCACTCCACATCACTGGAGAGGGCTGCGACTCGATTGACGCGTCGTGTCATACTTCGGGGCAGGCGGTCTCAGAGGACGAGAAGGAGATCTGGAAGGGAGAGCAGCGTGACACCGTCGGCATTGTTTCCGCCTCCGAGGTAATATGCACGCTCAGCGCTTCAGAAGCGGCGGTGAGGCGCACACTGATGAACGTGTGTGCTACGGCTGCCTCAGTTTTGCCAACCACAGGCGCAAAGGCTCCTGCGCGCCCTCACGAATCTTCTACAAGAGCAGCGGCACCCCTCCGTATCGCTACCGCCACTCCCTCTGTCAGCTGGAGTGCGCCATCGCCAATTCCCCAAAAGGTACTGTTTTCTGCTTCAGTGCGGAAGTCCTCGTTGCTGGAGTCATCTTCTCTGCAGAGTGCACGTGCGGCATCCCCAGAACGCCGGCTTATCGATGATCTCCCGTGCAGTACAGATGCCTTTGCGATCGTCTTTACTCCTCGCAAGTGTTAGGGGGTTGCACCGGCCCCACAACAGAGTTTGTGCATGCGCCTTCGTGGTTGTGCCTCATATTGTCTCCGTCGCTCACTGCACACTCCAACGCCTGTTGGGGTTTTCACTCTGCAAAGGAGGCAGCTTGCCCACGTTTCCCCTCTCCTTTACGGCGCTCAAACCTGGTCGTCGGAGCTGTTGAGTCCTCGGATGGTGGGCGCACCTGCAGACCACCAGAGAGCACAGACGCTAGCGCCGAAGCCAGTCGAAGATTATTCTATTCCAACGGAATAACGTAAGGTCGGCCGCTACGTTCAATGTGAGCGACTTGCGTTTCCGCCTCTCTCCACTGCCTCGTCAAAGGCGCATTTGCTTCCCCGCGCTGCTCCTGTCGCCTTTCTCCCGCTCCACAGGCGGTGCGCACGACATTCTGTCTTCTCTCCCGCCTCCTTTGCCTTTGTGCTGCTCCGCAGCCACTCACTGACTCACCCTCAGCCGCATCTTTGCACGTGGCGGTATTTCAATTTTTCCCACGCAAACCATCGCTCGCTCGCTCTCGCGTACAAAGAGGCCTACACACATTCGCCGTACGTGTGGGCTGACCATTGCCGTGCCCCTTGCCGCCTGTCTCCCCTCCACTGCAGATCAATTAAAAGAAACGCTCTTGCGAGACCGAACTCGATGCGCGCGTGAGGTGGCGAAAGCGAGGGAGGGCGCATTGTGGCGCAGCACGCATAGCACCACCGCTGTCTCGCCGTCTGCTTCCTCGCCATTCATGTAAACGTCACCCTTCTATGTCGGCATATTTCGCCAGTGTCGCTCCGTACGTCTGTCGCAGACGCACTCGGTATTTGGGTCGCCTCATCCTTCTCGTCCCCCCCTTGCCCTCCGCCTCTCTCCTTTTCCCTGTATGCCTTGCGCTTATCATCCATCAGAACGATCGCTGGCTGCGTTCAACGAGCGGACAACAGAAGAGTGGGAGGCCACAGCGCCACTGCCACGGCGTCCCGTTCACCAGCGAACTGCCGCTCTGCGAGCCTTCTCGCTGGCTCTCTGACGGACTACTCGAGCTGTCGTGGTGTGTGAGGACTTCCTCTCAGCTTGGAAACTATGGTGTTGGTTTCTCTCGGCAGTATGTGGTGTGCTTTACCTTGCCACAGAAGAAATGCTCGTCTACCAGCTGCATGAAGTTCAGAGAGGAGTGTACATCCTCCGTTGGGTCGACGACGAGGAGGAGACGTTGTCCGTTTCAGGGAATTGTTAGGCGGCGTTGGACTGCGCTGGAGACGTCAGCTCCGCCCCTTTCCCTGTGATGAAGTGGCCTTTGGGCCCTTCTAGAAGACGTTCTACACCAGCTGCGGTGCCGATGGGCTGAGGCTGCAGTTTGGCTTAACAGTACTGCTGTCTGCACCGAGCTTCAGTGAGGTACCACAGTGCACTACCGTAGTCCATGGAGACCCTGCGCCACATGTGAGCACGGCATTTTACAAACTACTGTTTCTGGGTACCGAGAAGGTGGAGCGCATCGCTGGCACCCATCACGCACTGAGTCCGTACGAGTGCGTCTGCAGCGTGGAGCACGTTCACTCGTGAGGAGAGGAGGACCTGCTGGAGGCAGCGGCGCGGACCCATTCTGGGGCTTACTGTCGCCTTCTGGCATGCCAGCCAAGCAGGGGATATCGCTATGGCACAAGCGTTCATCGTTGCCGCTTCGCATATTGGCGCAGCGTGAGCTCTTCATGAACACGCTGAAGGAGCTGTTCAGCGGCCCCCGAAGCGAGGAGCGGGATGACACCACTGTGTGCGTGCCGCCGGTGCAGTTGGCTGTGTGTACGCGCCGATGGGCGACTCCACAGCGCCCGAGCCGGCGTTGTGCATTGAGCGCCTCTCCTCGCGGGTGCCGCACTGTTTGTGACGTTGCCGCCGGTCTCGGCACTGAAGTGGCGGGTCTTCGTGAGAGGCTCGTGTGCTGGAGCCACGACAACGTGCTCGACAACCCGCTGCTTCTTGTGCTGCTGCCTGGAGTGTCTGTAGACTGCCTGATAATATTCACGTGTATCTCTGTACAGGTCGAGTAGGCGAGCCGTCCGTGCATGGAGGCGTGCTACTTCGGATGTAGCAGTGATCGACGATGGCGACCCACCGAGGTTTGGTCGCTGAGGGTGCCTGCTGGTGCTGCCTCGAGGGGGCAGAGGTACCACGGACAGGCACGCGCAGGACTCGATGCCACCACGGCGTCAGCCAGTCCCTACCTCTGTTTTTTTTTCCAGCGCATGACGGGTGAGCCGCTGATGGCTGTGGCTGCAGTCACACAGCTGTTTTCCACATCAGTGCCCATGCTAGGGAAGAGTCGTGGTAGATCAATGAGGAGCTTGTCGTTGCAGCGGAGGGACTTGCGGACGAGGAGGGTCTGATGGTAAGCGTGGTGGACAAGGCTGCGATGGTGTTGTATCGCTGCGACAGTGAGATGACCCCCCCCCCCGGTTTGATTGGCTGGTGGATTGGTGTGCCATCATTGTGGATCTAGAGAGCCAACGAGCAGTACGCACTGCATCTCGGTCTTGTCCGAAAACGCGTCACGGCGTTACCGAAGAATCCCACGGAGTGAGGTGTAGGAGCGCTCCTCGTCGCACTACGTACGTTATCGATGAGAGTTCGAAAATGTCGGGAGGCGATGCGAGTTAGGCTTCTTTCCTGCGTTGTTGTGTGCCCGTCAGTTAGCGTTGGTGCGCTTCGTCGAACTCGAGGCCGATCATGCGCTCTTCAATCGTCCAGGGGTGTCCACGCCGCGTGTGCCACTCCCGCCTGCGGTTTATTCTGCTCGCGTGTGCGTCGCCGCTTTGCGCTTGTTTCTGGTTTAGGTCGCTGTCCCGCGTCTTTCTTTGGTAATTCCTCGAGCGCGTGATGCCGTTGGTGCTGCTGCTGAGGGAGCACCACACACCTCTCTCTGTAGTTCCAGCGTGTGGAATGGCTTTCTGGGGTGTTGGTGGTTTCTCTGGTGCTTTGTTGCTGGCCGAGGGTCATCGGCGGTGGGACGGCGGTAAGACAACGACCGACACGCACGTCCCCTCGTACAGCAACGACGCACACTTTGGTGCGCATGAAGGCGTCCTTCACACACGCACGCACACCCGTACGGATGCAGGGGCCTGCGTGTTTTGGGCTGTCTTCTCCAACACAGTGCCCCCCTCCCCCAGGCATGTCTTGTCGTATCGGCGCCTCTGCCGCTCTCATCTGTTGGGGCCTTCACTCGCTCATTACACCGACTTGTGTATGCGGTTGGGGCCGTGGAGTTTGGGTGCTCACTTGTGGGTATCTTGCATGTACGTCTGCTTGTCCATGTGTGTTGCTGCCTTGGTGGGGAGTGTCGTCGTCCGCTGCACTGCCCGTAGCAGCTGCATTACGCTTTGTCTCGGCTGTGGGCCAATTCTGCTCACACACCTCCGCAGTCGTGAGCGCTGTCAGGGGCTGACGTAAAGGAGGACGAGTAGAGCGATTGGCGTTGTTAACCAACGAACGGGCCGCTGGTCGCAGTGTGTGTGGGTGCGATCTCTCTATGCGCCGGTCCCTCTCTCTTTCTGAGGTGGCAGTGGCGGCGGCTTGCCTCGTACTGAATGCGTAAGTCCAGTACTTGAGAGACGCAGGCTTTGTGTCATGTGGCGATTGTCGTGGCGCGTCGTCCCCCTCCCCTCTCCCTCTCTTTCCCTCGCTATGTGAAGCTCGCATCTTTGTTTCTCCTCCTTCATCGAGCCTGCTTGTCTGTTTCCCATACCAACGCATGCTGACGCACGCAGCCCGCAGTCGACACATTTCTTCTCGGCGGTATTCAGAGTCCCCATCAGCGTCGGGTGAGAGAGCGATCGGCTAAAGGGCAGCCACGGACTCGCCACGCGCTTCGAGGTGTGCCGCATGGAGGAGTTGGCCAAGTCAGTGCAACAGGCACAGGCGGCGGTTTTGGGTATCCAGGATGACCTCGCGCTCCTCCGCGCACATGTGGAGGAGGAAGAGGAGCGAGGTGCTGGCAATGTTGTCAAGGCCTCTGCGGTTGGCCTCGAGACAGGCGTCACCCTAACTAACCCGTACTACGTGGATCTGCATACCACCGTGCATCGGCGGCAGGAAGCAGCCTCGCTGCTGCTCCAGCACTGCGCACACCTCTTTTACAAACAGTTTGGTGCTCTGGAGGAGAAGGCAGAACGTCTGGAGAATGTCCGGGCAAAGGAGAAGGAACTGCAAGCAGCCAAGAAGAGCATGCAGCGCTACTTTGATGCTCACGCGACGGAGCTGGCGGAGGAACGCGACAGCAACGCTGTCGCGCTACAGCTCGAGTGGGAGCGGCGGCAGCACCTTGAAGATGGAATTGTTCGTGTCGATTTAAAACGGCGCCGACAACGTCTCGCGCACAGCGTACTGCTCAAGTGGATGAAGAAGGCAATGATGTGCCACCTCGCTCGCGAGTACACGCGACGGCGAGAAGCAACTCGAGAGACGTACGAATCGGCCACCTGTTATGCATTCGTCCAGCAGCGGCGGGTGACGGCAGCTCAGCGGGCGCTTTGCACGTGGCGCTCGCGAATGCAGGAGCGCCGCTGCGAGCGCCTCAAGACTGTAGCGACAGAGGCGGAGAAGCGCGCGCAGTTTTTCCGTGAAGAGCTCACCGCCATCCAGAAGACACTGCATGAGAGCTTTGGAATGGCCGTCAGCGAGTGTGACCAGGTGGCCCCCGCTTCCGCTACCCACGAACAGGCGTGCGCCCAGCGCGAGGACGAAGTGCAGCGGCTGCGCACAGCGCTGCGGGACATGACGGTGGAGTTTAGCGAGCGCACTCGTACCTACATCCGTCAGCAGGAGGGCACTGAGCAGGTCTTTACACGCAAAGAGGTAGCACTGCGTGACACCATCTGCAGCCTGCAGGCGACACTAACCATAGAGAGGCAGGCGCACGCAGTGTTCACTCAGTCGTCTGAGCTGTTTCTCAGCCATGTGAACTCCTACTGGCAGGCACAGCTGCAGGAACTGGCTGAGGTGGTTCGGCGCAAGGAGGAATACGCACATCACACCATCCTAGGACTAACCGGCCGTCTGCAGCACCGCCATGTCAGTCTACTGAAAGAGGTGGCTAAGCTGGAACGCGATCTCGACACCCTCGCTCCACTGAGTGAACAGTGCTTGCGGTTAGAGAACGCTGTCGCCGAGTCAGAGCAGCTGCTGAAGCGGAGCAAGGCATCCAGCCAGTCATGGGAGAGACAGTGCAAAGCCGCACGTGTGGTGGAGGCACTCCTAACGGATCGTGTCGTCTCCGCAGACAGTGCGGTGCTGCGAGCCCGCTCCTTCATCCGGTGGTTGGGTCGAAGCCACAACGCTTCTAGTGAAAAGCTCCAGCATAGCATCGGGACCCTCTCTGACAATCTGCAGACCCAACGGCGAGAGTTCCGCGTCCAGCAGCAGGAGCTGTCTTCGCACCACCAGGCGGAAATGGCGCGGCTCCGAGATGAGCGCGAGCAACTGCGTAACGCAAACGTACGACTGCAGTCGGAGCTGGAGAGCACCGCACGCAAGCAACGCGAGAGTGATGGCGCCTACTACGACAGTGAGGTGCGGAATGGCGAGCTGTCTGCCGCTCTGTTGCGGGAGAAGATGGAACGGCGCGGCGTCGAGGAGAAGTGGTGGGGCAGCCGTGCCTCTGGGTTGCTGTTGCAGGAGGCGCAGCAGCGGCTGCGTATCGAGGCCCAGGCGGGCCAGTGGTGGACAGCGCTGCTCATGCGTGAGAGCAAAGTGCTGAAGGTTTGGACAGCCTCCCTGCAGTGTGACGCGGTGCAGCTCACCGCTGTGTGCGAAGGTTGGCAGCAGCATTGCCACCAGCTCGAAACTGCGCACGCCGCTGAGCAAAAAACTGTAGCAGGGCGGACGGCGTGTGCCCTGGAGCGAGGGGTGTTGCACGCGCACACGCTGGCCATCTGGGCCTCGTGGCGGGAGTGGGCACAGCAGAAGCGTGCAGTCACCGCTGTAGAGGCGCGATCGTCAGATTCGAGGCGGGAGATGATCGAGCGGCACGGGAAGGAGATGGCGCGCTTGCACACCAGCCACGACATAGCATTGCAGCGCCTGCAGCGCGAGCACACGCTGGAGAAGGCACAACTGCAGTCCATCCACCAGGAGAGATGTGCGGCCCTGCGGCGCGCGCAGACGGAGGAGGTGGCACAGCTCTCCGAGCGATATGCACAGCAGCTCAAGATCGCGCAGACCGCCTACGCAGCGGATGTTGCAGAGCGCGATGAGCACGCAGATGCGATGCAAGAGCAGCTAAGCCACTTGGGCCTTCTTGTAGTTGAGTACTGCGGTCAGGCTACCTACAGTCGATGGCGTACATGGGCGGCAGAGCGGCAAGCGCAGCGCTCCGCCCAGCAGCTCCGTAGACTGATGATGCGAATCGGGGAATGGCACATGGTGAGAACGGGGATGATCGACGACTGCAATGCCGCAAAGCATTCCTTCTGGACCGCCGCTGTTATCGAGCTCTCGCGAGAGCGTGAAGTGAAGGCTCGGCGGCAGGTGCAGGGCCTGGCGCAGGAGAAGGAACTGTGCCAGTCACAGCAGCACAAGCTGCAGGCAGCCAAGGAGGCGGCGGAGGAGGAGGCATGCCATTTGCGAGGAGAGCTGCAGCACGCGCGGACGCTGTATGACGCGGAGGTCCAGTACACGGAACGACTCCTCCACACCACCACGGAGGAGCGGCGCGCCCACCGCAGCACCCTCGCCTTCACTTCTCGAGTGTCCGAGTGGCGAGAGTTGGCGCACTGTAGCGTTGCAGAGCATCAGGCAGCTGCGATTCAGGCGTTCATGGAGGCAACTGGGCTGTTTATGGCAAAGAGGCCAACAACTCATGGAGCTGAGCTCACTGCCTACGCGGCACAGGTGGTGGAGGAGCCCAACGCAGGCGCCAGCAGGGCAGTCACGTCGTCGTCCGGCAAAGTGGATGCAGAAAAGGCGCGTGTCTCTGAGTGTGACAGTGTGGTTGAGGTGAGCGAATGTGCACCTGACGAGTATGAAGCGGACGCAAACGACGTCGGCGTGTCCACCGGCGATGAGGACGGTGTGTGCTCTTCTCCCTGCCCAATTGCCGTGGCACTGCAGCCTGTCGAGGTCATTCCCGAAGAGTTACTCTCGCGCCTTCAGTCAATGGAGCGCTACGTGGATGTTGCAAGTAACGCACGTGAAGTGGAGCATCACACTGACACCACCTCTTCAGAGCAGTGTGGTCCCCTCCTTTCGGAGTCTTTCCTGGGGATCCTGGCGCCGTTACCCCAGCCAACCGCTGTTGCGAACCTGCTGGTGGAGCAGACGAACGTGCCATTCAAGGTGTGTCATCTGCTTGAACTTGTGCGCCTGGCGGCACTGCGTGGGGCTGCGGCGCATAACCGCGAACACGCAGACGAGCTGGCCAACATCCAGGCAGTGCGGGCACGCACCGAAGAGGCACTGGCGCGCCTGCGAGAGACCATGGAGTGTCTTCTGGCGGAGCAGCGCTCCCTTGCAGAGGAGATGCACGCGGATGCTCAGCAACAACGACAGCAGCATTCCACTTCCCGAGCGGCGGACGCGGCGCAGACATCCCTAGCGTTGACGAAGGCGTGGCCGGAACGGCTGAGCGCGCTGAGTGACCGGTATACACGGATACTTGGAGCACTCTTTACCGCCAACAGCCGCCCCCAAGAGACCCTCTGCAGCGTTAAGGGCATGTTGGCTGAGGCAAACGTGCTCTCGGAGGGATTGCTGCAGAATTTCTCGGAGATTGTGCATGAGATGGCGCAGCTTCAGGCGGAACTCCTCTCTGAGGCACACACAGCGAGAGTCCTTTATCAGAGTGGTGATGAACCCGATGTCACCTTACCTGCCGGAACGGAGGTCACTGTGGGGGCGGTGCAGCCCTCCTCAACGGAGCCGAGAGCGCTGTCGTTAGCAGCGACCCCATCCTTGTCTCCTGTGCATCCTGAAAACCCTACTCACTCGGCTTGTGGGCAGCACAGTACCTCCGGCGCCACCACCTGCTTAGCGACCTCCGTTTCTCCTGTCAGCTCTACACCAGAGAAGCGAGGGCTACGCGACCGTGTGCGCTTCCTCGAGAAGCTTCTTGTTGAAGCCAAAGTGCAGCTGGCGGAGGCGAAGTCTTTGACTGGAGTTGACCACTGTTTCACCTCGCTGCCCATGGCATCCGTGCAGGCACAGGTGTGGGCAACTCAAGATGCCGAGGACTTCAGCCAGCTGGCACTGACGAAGGAGCAGCTTCTCGTTCTCTACAGCGCTTCTGAGTCGACCACTCGCACCCTCATGATGGCAATGCGCGAGTATGAAACGCAGCTGCGCAGAACGCAGGCGGAGGTGTCGCAGCAGCTACAAACCGCGTGTGTCGCGGTGGAGGAGACGCTGAAGGTGCGCCACCGCGTCGATGTGAGCGCTATGAGTCGAAGGTGCGCACCTTGTCCGAGTCCCTCGCCGCGGCTGCAAAGGAGCAGTCCGAAGCCGAGGCCCGCTGTGGGGAGCTGGAGCGGCAGCTGAAGTCAGAGACGACGACCTGGGCAGAAAAGTACTCGCGCGACACCGATCTCATACGCCAGAGCTGTCTATCCGAAATCGCTGAACTGACGAACCACCAGCGGCTACTGGAGGATGAACTCCAGCAGTGCCGACGCGGCGCCCAGTCGGCTATTCAGCAGGCTGTGGACCGTCAAACAGAGCTGCTGAGGCTCGAGCACACGGAGCAGCTGCGCCGCTCCGAGAGGAATGTGGCACGACTGGCCACTGAAAAGGCATTGCTGGAGGACCGTCTTCAGGCCATCGCAGCGGACTGCGAGCGGCAGGTGCAGCAGGAACGGTCAGCGGTGGAGCGCCTTCAGCATCGCCTAGCAGATGACGCGGGTGCTGTTGCGGAGATGGCCTGTATAGCGACTTTGGTCAGTTGGGAGACTCACCTCGTGGACATCATCGAGCTATATGCGCGGTGCGTAGAGGACAAGGCGGCGTGGCTCGCCGCGTGCGCTGCTGGCCTGGTGGTAAAGGAGTGGGAGCAGTGGGAGACCGAGGTAATGCAGCTGCGCGAGCGTGTGGCCCTGCTGCAGGAGGCGTCAGGTGCCGCCTCAGTACCCCTTGCGCCCGACGGCTCCTTTCATCAAGCGTCCACAAACTTGCAGAGAAGCAGTAGGAAATCCACCCCCCAACATAAGGCGGACGAGGATTCGTCGCAGGCACTCACACTTTCTCCGTCTCCCCGTCGCAGCAATCAAGGCGTGTCATCAGCGAAAGTTGGTGGCTGCATCGCTGCGCGGAAGGCCGGCGCACCGCGCACCTCTCGACGCGCAGTCTCGAGCCCGGCAGCAGCTGAAATGTCCCGCGAAACCCAAAGTGCGCCTCCAGTAGACTCTACTGACACGACCCCCACACGATGCCGAAGTCTGTCTATTGACTCACTCGAGCTGTCTCAGTCCTTCCTACGCTACTCCAAAATGTTGAGCGACCAGAGGACACGGAACGCAACCCGACTGGAGCGGGCAAGCGCGTTGGCCGCAGAAGTTGATGATCTCCTCCTGCACGGAGCCCAGCTCAGTCATTCAGCGGCCTCGCTGAATGCACGTTAGATCAGTAGTGCAATGGGGAGAGTAGTGAAGGAAGACAGACGACGCAATGCCCAACGTGTTGACCACATCGTGGCGATGCGTCGTCTGCTGTGCTGCGAAGAAGGCGCTCCGGCACCCGTCTCGCTCACCCTCGGGCAGCACAGCTGCACAGTCCCCCTTTTTCATTTCTGTGCGAGTCCTACAGGCTGCCTCTCCCACCCCCACATACTTCTACACCCCTTGCTAGCTTTGCCACCGCCATCCCCTCTTCCCTCGCCTCCTCTGCTTTCACACGCGCATCCATACACCTACAGCATTTGCTCGACTGCTGTGTTTGGGCTTGGGGGGGGGTTGCACCCCCTCCCCTCCCTCCCCCGCGCGTTTCTTCCCTTCACTCTCTCCTGTTCACCCTCCTGTTAGAGTACATGTCCGTTGCCCTCCTCCCGGTGCCTGTTTGTGTAGAACCGTGGCCGGATTAGACATCAAACACTCGACCTGCACCCAGAGCAGTGGCGCCGTGCATATCTTTGCGCAGCGGTGGCCCTCTTTCCAAAAGGTCCAGCACGCCTGCACCCGACGTCTCATCACGAGCAGGCGCTCACGCCTGTGCGTTGCTCGTTGGTCGACCCATTTTTCTTTTCTTTCCCCACCACCCTGTGCTCTCGCGGTTCTGCTTCCGCCTCTCTCCTTCCCCCTTTCCTTTCTTTCTCCTAACCCTCACGATCTGCTGCTGTCAACAGCTGCCCTGCTGGACCTCTCCCCACTCCTCGACCTCCCACTCCTCCCCACCTCACCCCCGTACTCACAGGAAGGACGTGTGTGTGTGTGTGTGTGGTCGCTGGATAGCGGACCATCGCTTCGGGGGCCCTACTAAACTCTCTTCCCCTCACCCCTCGGTGGAGAATACAAACGGCGCCGGCCTGGGAGCACAATACGCCTCCGTGGCTCTCTCGGTGCGCCTACAACGTTGCTGCGCGTTTTCGCTCTTCACTTTAGCTTGACGTTGTCTTTGGTGTCATGTAACGGCGTGCATGATCGGAGCGGCGAAATCGATCTTTCTGCTTGCTGCCCCCTCTTTCCTGAGTGTCGCTCAGTGGGTGTCTCTCTGTGCGGGAACAGCGGGCGTGATCTCGTGGGCCTGTCGTGGAGTTTTCCCCTCTCTCTCTCTTTCCTCTATTGGTGGCGTGCACTTGCCACCGCTGCCGTGTCGCAGGCTCTGCCTCACTCGGTCTGTATCATCGACCCCCCTCCTCCCCTTCCTCACGCTGATTAGGGCAAGAGGCGAGTCGTCGGCTGCCCGCATCTCTGACGTCGAACTCGGATACAAGCATAGAAGCGCCATAGTGACGGATAGAGCAGCGGAGAGAGGGGGAGGAGCGACAGGCACGGTGTTTACCCGTTCGTTTTCCTACCCAACCACCACCCGCCATTCCCATAGAAGACGCTGCCGGCGGGGCTGCACCGACCCAATTAAGCGCGTAGCGGCGCTCTCCCGAGCCGTATCAACATAGCCGGTCTACTACCTCTCTGCGCACCAGAAGGTGTGCTGCCGCCATGGAGAGCGCAGGCCCGATCACGAAGGCAAAACTGTTCGCCTCGCATGAAGCCGGTGAGTGGATACCGATCGGGCTTGGTGTTGTTTCCATCGTAAAGGAGCAGCTTCCAATAAGCTCTGTGGATGGCTCCATCGACGGTGGCTGCGACCCGGGGGTTTCCATAAGAGGAGGCGGAAAGCGGGGGAAGGCGACGGACGAAGAGGCAAGCACAAAGCTCGCGGCGCGGCTGCAGATGTTCTCCACTGACAACCCAAACGACCTCCTCCTCTCCAGCTGCGTCAGTCTAGACGATATCTACACCATCCAGGACGAGACCATTCTTGTGTGGTATGACGAGTCGGTCAGCAACGACCTCGCGTGCAGCTTCGATAACAAGGACGGCTGTGACTTCATCTATCGTCAGATCAAGGCGTATCAGCAGTCGGAGAGGCTGCGGCGCGTGCAGGATGAACGCGTGCCCGCGCTTGCGGACAGGTTTCTCGTGCACCCACACAACCTTGCCGGCATCCTGGACGCAGCACAGTCGCAGAACAAGCGCTTTGGTCTCTACGTCCGCGAGGACCCGCAATACTTCACGAAGCTGGCTCAACTCTTCCACATCAGTAGAGAGAAGGAGGAGACCACCTCTATGGAGCTCATTGCCCATATTGTCCTGGCGCTCTTTCAGTCCCCATACAACACAGAGGGAAAGATCGTCGCTCAGCTCGTAGAGAACGAGCGCATCGACGACTGCATCGACATTGTGCAGTACGGCCTTGGCCGCCGCGACAAGGAGAGCGGCTTTGTGAGCTTCGAGGAGCGGCGCGCCACCTTCCACGACCCATGTCACTTGCCAGAGTCGATGCTGCCTCGCATCCATGTCTTGTACTCATGTGGGTAC
Organism: Leishmania lainsoni; assembly: GCA_003664395.1. NCBI lineage: Eukaryota > Euglenozoa > Kinetoplastea > Trypanosomatida > Trypanosomatidae > Leishmania > Leishmania lainsoni. The sequence goes on from RAIA01000135.1 coordinate 20,139, forward strand.
TTGAGGGACTTAATACCCCTAAGCCTCGAGCCAGCCGATGCGGCCTCCTACTCCCTCCTCAGCACCTTTACGCTGCGCTTCACCATGACTCTAATGACCGACATTGTCGCGTCGCCCACTATCCTCCCAAACGCCTTCCGCGCGGCTGTGGATGCTGTGCGCCTCGATTCCCCCGCCGTGGACCCCGCCTCTATCCATCCCGGCAAGGTGGCGCACCTGTTTGAGTTGGCGGCCTTCATCGGAGACGTCGCCAAGACAGTCAAGAACGCGATGATAGGCATTGACACGCGGACAGAGATCTTCTCCTCGCTCGTGCGCGTCGGGGTCCTGCCGTTTCTGACGACGGTGTTGGAATGTGCGCTGCGATACTACGAAGGCGCATTGACGTACCCCCCGGCGCAGCAGTGGGTGGTGAAGCCCCCCCGCGCGGTGCAGCTCGTGTGCGACACCCTCTACAGCTGTGCCGCACACTTTCCAGAGTGCATAGAGGATCTAGTGGCCGAGGCAAACGCAGTTCCAGGCCGGTGCCTGTTACAGCTGCTGCTGCGCACCATCACGGTGGTCCGCTCGAGTGCGGAGGCGCAGTCCATCGTTGATGTCGTGCAGTGCTGCGGCGTTGGAGTTCCCCTGACGCTCGCTATGTTTGGCGACAATGCGCAGCTGGAGGCGCGCCGGCACGAGGTGATGCGCTTCTGGATCGAAGGCAACGTGGTGGACCGCCCGCCGCTCTTCTACCTTGCTGTGCACCTCGCACAGCTGCTGGAACAAGCAGCAGGAGTGACGGTGGAAGCGTTACCACTGAGGGGTGGCACCAACGGTGTCGGACTCCCGTTCACGGCCGGTGCCCTTCAGCTGTCGTTGGTGCAAGAGCGGCAGGTTGTGTACGGCCTGCGCGTTATCGCGGTCATCATCTCCAAGGCTGACTCGTCGCGGTGCAACAGCCTGCTCGAGCTGCTCAGGTTGTCGAAGCTGATGCCGGCATTGGCCACAACGCTTGTGTCACCGCAACGGCGGATGGCAAACTTGCAATCCTCTGTTACCTCTTTTTTGGCTACCGTGCTAAACCGTCGCGATGCGCGGCTCGTGACTCTCGCCACCGGTGATCTCACACCGAGTCTGCTGCACACGGCGCTCTGGCTATATCTACAGTGCGGCCACCGCGACAATCTGCTTAGCTCATCACTGGCGCACCTGATCGCCGCTGTCTGCGAGGGAGTTCACCGTGAGAAGCTTCACGGCACCTTTTCCATGAGCAGCGGTGGTTCCTTTGGGCCGAGTCCGTTTGTCACCATACTCCGTGGCGACGACTCCATCAGCAAGACAGAGCCGACGTTCCCGACATCAGTGCCGCCGGCGCGGCCGTTCGAGGCGGTCGCCTCCGGCATACTCTCGCAGTTCGGTGAGCATCTGGCGAAAAAAGTGCCAGTGTTGTACGAACGGCTGCAGAAGGCACTGGAGGAAACCCCAGAGCAGGCGCAGCTGGCCGAAGCAGAGAGCTCTAGCCTCACCAGCTCGGTGGAACGCTCCGGTATATCGGGTTTCGCCGACTTCGACGCTGCCGCCATTGACTTTGGCCTCGAGTCACCGCTCGGCACGCCAATTGTGGACGGCGGCTCTGAGGCACGTCTGCGAGGCCTGATTCACACCACTTCCACAACCAGCGACGAGGACAACGAGGCCGAAGACGATCCGCTTGCGTCCCTCAGCAGCATTGAGGAGGACTCTGACAACGAGGAGGAGGAGGCATCAGTGCCCCCGCCGGCACAGACGTCGGCAAACGTGCCGAGCGCAGCCGACTTTTCGCCTGGCGCGACTGCTGCATCAAGTGCGGCTGAACAGCGCAGCGGCGACACGGCCTGTGTCCCATCCTCTGCTGATCCGCCTAGTGGTCGGAACTCGCTGCTGGAGGACGAAGAGAGCCGTCTGCCGCGGCGAGCGAGCCTCAAGCGCGGCCGCTCAGACTGCGACAAGCTGAACGACAACGAGGAAGAGGAGTCTGAGGCAAGGCGGGTTCATGTGGAGGAGTCTGCAGCGTGAGATGAACTCAAGACCTGCTGGTCTGCGTCTGCGTCTCTTCGTGACCACACAGCAGCATTGTGTTTCTGCGCTGCAGTGAGGGGCGCCTCTGTCTGTTGACTACGTGACATTATGCGCGGATAAGAGAGGGACGCGGCGTCATTCTCGCATATAAGTGTGCGCTGTTGTTGCTGTTGTTGAGTGCTAGTGCGTTGTTGCCCAGAGGCCGAAGAAGTGAACACTGGTGCGCGAGAAGACAAACACTTCAGGCAGACAACACTGCAGAAGCCTCCGATCTCTTCCGAGTTCCCCTCTTCGCCTTTGCCAACGTGTCCGCGTGTCTCTCTGAGGATACGGTCGGCGCGATAATTCACACATATGCGTGGAAGAGGGGCCTTTTCTCCTCCACCCCCTCGCCCTCTTTCCACCTTTGGGGCCGTGGTGCGGGGAGGAGGGGGGGCAAGGGGACAGTGCACGTCTCGATGCCCGAAGTGTATTCACATCAGCCCAAGTCCTCTAAATTGCTCCTCCTCTTCTCTCTTTTCACCTCATGTCCTCGGTGGATCCCCCGCCCTCCCTCTCTCGTGCCCACACCGTAACGCACTGCAGTGCAACAGAGCGAACGTCGGCTGTCGCGTTTGTTTTCCCCGTCGCCCCCCGTTTCCTCCTTTGCCTGTGCGGTCCTTCAAAAGCCACGCCAGTGCACTCCCCCGCCCCCGCCCCTGCCCCAAGCGCCTTGCCCTACTCGTGCGCCGGCTACAAACACACGGCTGCATTACGGGAAAGAAGTGCGGTATTGTGCTACGAGCGCAGATATTCCCAAAGTGTCGCTGCTGTCACGTACAACAATGAAGCTCGAGCAGGAAGGAGACTCCCCCGTGGGTTTCCAGTTCGAGTCCATGCAGCGACTGTGCAGCTCACTTGGCGGGACGATGCCAATCAAGCGCCTTCTCGTTGCCAACAACGGACTCGCTGCAGTGAAGGGGATGGACTCGATTCGCTCGTGGATGTACGACCACATGGGCGACTCTGAGGCGGTGCAGTTCGTAGTGATGGCCACCCCAGAGGACCTGAAGGGGAATGCCGAGTTCATCTCGCTCGCAGACAAGCACGTCCTTGTTCCTGGCGGCATGAACAGCAACAACTACGCAAATGTGGACGTGATTATGCAGACGGCGCTGCAGAACATGTGCGACGCCATCTATCCCGGCTGGGGCCACGCCTCCGAGAACCCGGCTCTGCCGCGCGAGTGCGTCAAGTCAAAGCGCGTCACCTTTCTCGGTCCGTCCGAGGACGCCATGTTTGCGTTGGGCGACAAGATCGCTTCAACCATTGTGGCGCAGTCGAACGGTGTACCGACGGTGCCGTGGAGCGGTGACAGCCTCCGAATTGCTCCAAACACCTTCGGTGTGGACCCCGCCACGTACGACAAGGCATACGTGACGTCGCCGGAGGAATGCGAGGAGGTGTGCCAGCGCATTGGCTTCCCTGTAATGATCAAAGCGTCGGAGGGTGGTGGCGGCAAGGGTATCCGCTGCTGCACGTGTGAGAAGGACGTCAAAAATTCGTTCTTTGCCGTCTCGGAGGAAGTGAAGGGCTGCCACATCTTTGTCATGCGCATGCTGGGGAACGTGCGCCACCTGGAGGTGCAGCTGCTGGCCGACTGTCACGGCAACTGTATCGCCGTGGGCACGCGTGACTGCAGTGTGCAGCGGCGCCATCAAAAGATCATCGAGGAAGGCCCCGCCTTCGGGGTCGATCCGGCCGTCATCATGGCGATGGAGAGCGCGGCGATTCAGCTCGCTCGTGCGGTGAAGTACTGCGGTGTTGGCACGGTGGAATACATGTACGACAAGGAGACGCACAAGTTTTACTTCCTGGAGCTGAACCCGCGCATCCAGGTCGAGCACCCCGTGTCGGAGATGATCTCCGGCGTGAATCTGCCCGCCGCCCTGTTTTGCGTCGGCATGGGCATTCCGCTCGACCGCATTCCGGAGGTGCGCGTGTTCTACGGTGAGGAGGCGTACGGCGTCACCCCCATCGACTTCACGGCCCGCCACAGCCTTCCGCCAAAGGGTCACACGATTGCCGTGCGCGTGACCGCTGAGGATACGGATGAGGGCTTCCGGCCGACCTCCGGAAAGGTGGATGAGATCGCCTTCAAGAACAGCAGAGAGTGCTGGGGCTACTTCTCCGTCGGCTCCAGTGGCGAGATTCACCAGTTTTCCGACTCGCAGTTCGGGCACATCTTCTCCTCCGGCGAGACTCGCGAGGAGGCGCGCCGCGGGATGGTGCTGGCGCTTCGCCACCTTGTCGTCCGTGGCGAAATTCGCACGTCGACACCGTACGTCATGGAGCTGCTGGAGACGCCGGCCTTCCGCGACTGCGATGTGAGCACGGCTTGGCTGGATAAGTTGATCGCAAAGAAGGCGGCTGAAGCGCCGACGCACCCCCGCAGTATCCACTCCGCGCTGATCGCCGCCAGCATCTACCGAAACATGCGTTCCATGCAGGAACACAAGAACAAATACATCAGCTTCCTCGCCGCCGGCCACGTGCCCTCCGTCGAGTACCTTTCCAACTCCACACCGAGTCTTACGTGAGCTGCTCGGAGAAGTACACACTGAGCGCCGGAATGGTGAGCCTCAACGAGTACGCCATCTCGTTGAACGACAGCACCGTGATTGTGCCCTACCGCATCCTCAAGTCCGGTGCCCTGCAGCTGACCATCGGTGACAAGACACTGGTCGCCTACGTTGCGGAAGAGCCGAGCAGCCTGCGCATCACCATCGGGGGCAAAGTGACGAACTTCTCCGGCGACGTTGACCCGACGAAGATTATGGCTAGCGTCCCTGGCCGCCTGGTGCGCTACGTCATTGCGAATGACGGCCATGTCAATGAGGGCGACACGTTTGCCGAGGTGGAGGTAATGAAGATGATTCTGCCGCTGCGGGCCAGAACGACTGGTACGTTGCATCACCACGCCGTGCCAGGTAGCACCATCGCTATGGGCTCGCTGCTGGGCAAGATCACCCCCGAGGACCCGAGCAAGGTTGCGCGGCCAAGGGAGATCAAAGACCCCTGGCCGACGGAGCTCCTTCTGGCCCGTCAGTACGAGCGGCCAGACGGCATCACACGCGCGCGCCGCGCCGCAGAGTCGCTGTGGCTGCTCGTCAACGGCTTCCACTTCAAGGGGGTGTCTATCGAGGAGCGGGTGCACAAAGCGTTTGCCGGCCTCGCCTCGCTGGGCCTCTCATCCGTGACGCTCAAGGCGATTCACCTGCCTTTCATCCCAGCGTCGATGTGCGAGGAAACGAAGGAGCACCCACAGACACCGAGCGATAAGTACCGCATCATTATCGACACCATCGTGGATCGGTATGTGACTGTGGAGCAGGCCTTTGACGGACACAGCCGGCAGGAGGCGATTGAGGGGCTGCGCAGCACCCTCAACGATAACGAGGCTGTCTTCGAGGTGGACTTTGCGCATAACCAGGAATGCCACCACTACGTGATGCGCAGCTTGCTGAAGTACCTCGAGAGCAACATGCTGCTGCTGAAGTCGCTGAAGGGGACGCTGTCGAAGCTGGTCACCCTCAAGTCCTTCGTGTATGGTTCGTTATTGTTGCAGGCGCGCTATCTCCTCCGTATGTGCTCCCTGCCGTCCTTCACAGAGCGCAAGGCGCAGTTCGCGGAGGCGCTGGAGAGTGGCAGTCTGCTCAACCTCATCGCCAGTAGCTTCGGCTACGACCTCCTCTGCTCCATAATGTTTGACAGGCAGATGGAGCACCTCGTGCAGATATGCCTCGAACTGTTCATTCGCCGTGAGTACTTTGGCGAGAGCGAAATCAAAGACTTGGATATTTTGAAGGAGGGCTCTAACTGGTATGCCAGCTACAGCTTTAACCCCATCGAGGACGCGGATGCGCTGTGCATGGGCAACGAGCAGGCAGTGGAATCGCCGAGGGCCAGCGGTGGGCGGGGCATCTGCGTCATGTTGCCGGATGAGAAGTTGTTTCAGTCGACGCTGGCCTCGTCGCTATGCGATGTGCTGTTGAACTACAGCGATGACATCGTCATTGCAACCGTTTTCTTCTCCGTATCGCGGGAGTCGACGCAGTCAGATGTGGCGTGTATGTGCCGTCATTTGCTGGAGGAGAACGTGATCGTCTTACAGAGATTCAAAAAGCTCGAGACGATCTACTTTGTGGCGCACGGGATGCCGGAAGGGCCGCACTTCTTCACGTTCCGGGCGGAGACGAGCTTTCAGGAGGACACGCTACTGCGTAACGTGCTGCCACAGTCGGCGCGTCGGCTGGAGCTCGACCGGCTGTCCAACTACGAGGTGAGCATGCACCCGACGCCCTACAAGGATGTACACGTCTTCATGGCGATCCCTAAGAAGGTTGGAGCATCCGCGCTGGAGAACCGCATGTTCACGCGCGTGGCGCTAGCGCCGCATGACATGGGCATGTCTCCCTGGACAGAGGCGACCGATGTGGATGTGGGCCATATGCTGGCAAAGTGCCTAGCAGCGCTACAGGTAGCCCGTGACGACTCGACAGTGAAGTTCCCGGATAGCAATCATGTGTTCGTGAAGCTGATTGAGCTGACCTTCGACGTTCGCTCGCTTAAGTCCCTACTGGCGGCAGTGGCCAGCTCCTACCAGGGGAGGCTGATCGAGCTGGGCGTGCGGGATGTCGAGTTAAGTTTCCATGTAAAGGTGCCATCAGGCCTCATTCCGATGCGTGTCATCGCCAACAGCCCGTCTGGCTACGGCGTGTCGATGCACGTCTACTATGAGTCACTGGTGAACGGCCAGGTGCAACTGCACCGTGCCGAGGCATCGGAGGATGTCGACTACTCATCTATGAGCTGCCACTCCGAGCTCCTGGTGGTGGTGAACCCCAAAAGCCCCACGTCGGCTTCGTTTCGCGAGTCCTCACAGCTAATGCGCGCCGTGTCGAAGCTGGAAGACCTGCGCGAGATGCTGCCTTCTGAGAAGGAGCTTCAGAGTGCTGTCAGCATGTTGTCAGCGCCAGAGGAGGCGTGCGACCGCGTCGTCACTCTCGGGCCGTATCCGCAATTGGGTACGCGTGAGGTGAAACGCCTCCAGGCACGCCGCGCGGATACGACGTACGTGCATGACTGGCCCGCCGTGCTGAATTTGATCGTACGCCAGTGATTGGATGAAGCTGCGCCGCGCGCGTGATCTGCCGTGCACCTCTATCCCGAAGGACCCATTGCGCGCGACGGAGCTCTTCCTCAGCGAGGACGGTGAGTCGCTGTCGACGAACAATTCCTGCGCGTCGCCATGCGGCATGGTGGTGTGGATGATCGAGTACGCACCGCCGCACTACTTCAAGCTGAAGTTGGGAGTGGCACAGACGCGCCGTATTGTGGTCGTCGCGAATGACATCACCTTTCAGTCGGGGTCCTTTGCTGTTCCGGAGGACCGCGTCTTCAAGGCGGCCTCGGTGCTCGCCCGCGCAGAGGGTGTGCCGTTCGTGTACATCAGCGCCAACAGCGGCGCACGCCTCGGCATCAGCACCGAGGTGAAGAAGAGGTTTCTCGTCGAGTTCACGGACAAGAACGATATCGCCTACCTGTACCTCACCACGAGCGACTACGAGGAACTGAAGACAAAGGGATTCAGATAGAAGTAGAGCCGCTTGAGGTGAACGGCGAGACCCGGCACATACTCAGGGCGTGGTGGGCGGTCCGACGGAGTACCTTGCGGGGAAACCTAAGCGGGTCAGGCCGGCGCGGGTGAGATGTCAAAGGAACTACAACGAGGTCCCAACCATCAGCCTTGTCTCGGGCCGAAGCGTCGGCATCGGTGCCTACCTCAACCGGCTTGGTCGCCGAATCATCCAAACGAACGACTCGCCTCTAATCCTCACCGGCGCCGGTGCCCTCAACCGACTACTCGGCAAGGACGTGTACATGGGAAACAGCCAGCTCGCGGCAAACAAATTATGGTCCCGAACGGCGTGACGCACTGGTGCACACGCCACGACTACAGTTCCGCCCGCGTGTTACTGCAGTGGCTGGACTACGTGCCAGCTACTCTGCCACCCTCTGCGCTGCACCCCACGCCGCTTGCTCTGGAACGCTGCCGACCCGATCGATCGCGACGTGACTTTCTCCCCGACGCCGAACACACAGTACGACCCACGCTTCCTC